>CM076580.1:1317327610-1317850375 GCA_034641835.2 Pinus albicaulis | reverse complement strand
CTCCAAGAACTCAACTTCTCCAAATGGCTCCTCCCATGTAAAGAAAAGATATGTAGCATAGCAATCATGGCTTGCCCATTGTCTCTCCTAAAACATGAAACATGTAAAGTACGGTGAATCATGCCTCCGATGATCACCTTCAACTCTCTTTCCACTCTCCAAATAAAACTTCCCATGAATATAATAACATCATCAATAGAAGGAAGCAAAAACCAATGAAAAAAATTTTCCATATGACAACTGGAAAGTGAATCATAGTTCCACACATGGAACCAGTGTAGTACATCCCTTGCCTGAATCAAATCAAAGAATAACAAGTGTTTTCCCAGCCACTTTTTTTTTGCCACAATCATCCCATATGATGCAATCATGAAGGTACAATGTGGTGTCAATGGTTCACACCAGGAATAATGTGGCTTCCCCCAAAAACCACCAATAGAATAGCCAACCTCAGTGTTGCAAGTGGCCTTAAGTATATCATAATATAATGTGAAAGAAGGGATGATCCTCCTTGGTACAACATGCTACTCACATAAAGTAAATATGTACAAATCATAATGCAAAATTGTACCTTCTCCACCATGTACTTTGGTCCCTGAGTTGAAATGGCTCAACTGGAAATCCTCCCTCACCTCCAATGAGTAGGGAAGTGGTTGTGACATCCTCTCCATCACCATCCGGGCTATTCATCTCTCCATATGCTGATGTATATCCTGCTGGATGCCCTCCCAATTGAACTTCTCCATCAAAGAATGAAATGCATCGAAGTGCATGGAAAGAAAGTCCACATATGCTGCATGTAGTAGCTTCCTCTTGAGCTCAAAAACTCTAGTCAAGAAGATTCTTCCATAAGAATAGATGACCTCTCCAACTACCATGTATCTATAATCTCTATCAGGGTCATCAAGAATCATGCAGGTACCAAGATCCTTGGAGTACTCTACCAAGAGCTAAGATCTCAAATATGGATCAATCCTCCTCAGAGACAGTGTTGAAGATCTGAAATGTGAAGCTCCCCTCATGTTTTTTTCCTCTCCCTTGACATCCCTCATGCCAAAGTCATCCTCCAAATTGTTGCCATGCCCATCATGCAGCTGCTCATGCTCAAATAGAAGTGGTGACTTTTGGAAGTTGGCCTCCCATGAGAAGCTACCATCAAAAAAGAACCTCCTGATCTTGGCCAATGTAAGCATGAGTGGCCTCCATCTACTCCAATATATGGAGGATTTCTCCATCAAAGGAAGTACCCTCTGCTTCTCCATATCCATGGAGCAACTCCATTGCACCATGAAGGTGCCATCCTCCATCACTGCAGCAATTTCTGTCAGTGCAGTATATGTAGTAAGAGTGGGTGATGCTGAAAATGGGAGAATGTCTCTCTCCTCCTTGAGTCTATCCCAAACCCTATGCACTGTACTAGACTCCTCCAAGGTCTTCACCCCTTCGGAATCTAAGAGTGGTGAATCAAATGGCAAGATGTATCTCACCAACTCCAGATCTGGTGGCCTCCCAGGTGGAATGCCTCCATGTAGTGAGACATCAATGTCAAGAGTTGACTGTACATATGTATGGACAACTTTGTCCTTGCCCTCATGGTGCAAATCAATCTGCCTCTTCTTGGCATTAGCTCTCTGAAATAGATAGGGGTGTGTGCTCCTCACCAAGTGGTGCTGACCTTCCTCCCTACCTTCTCCTTCCATTTGCAATGTTTCACAGTCATGTTGTTCACTGATTGTGTCTTGACCTCCATATATGAGGTCCTGGGGAATTTATTGCAATGATACAAGAATCCCTCTTGTTGGAGCAAGTGCTCCATCTACCTCTGCATGAGGTACTATATTTGCTCTAGATATGACAGCGTTGTTGCCCTCAACCTTCTCTTCCTCCTTAATATGAATGGGGAACCTTTCAATAAGTGGATCCTCTTTTAGAAAAGGAGTCTCCATGTCCTCTTGCCCAAGAACAAGAGACAAAGATCTTGCCTCCCCAACAGTTTTCTGAAATGGATTTAAGTTTAGAGGTTCCTCCCACATATGTAAAGGGTTTGTTTTCTTTGGTTTGTTTAGTTCCACAAATGATGTTTCAAAATTTTTTCCATCAAACCTTTCCACTAATATCTTAGTGAACTTTGCATAAGAATAAGTATTTGCATTTCTTAATGAAAATGACTCAAATATCCACCAAGCATGGGCCTTACCTTCAAAATGCAGCGCTACAAATTTGATGGCTTCATCTTCAGAAATTTGGTGTTGCTGCAAATAGGTGTGTAACTCCTCCACCCAAGCTTTGGCTGAACATGTTGGTGATACACCAAAATTGGATAGGGAAAATCTTCTCATGTCATGTTGCTTGCTCCTCTCCACCTTGATTTTTAAAAACTCTTGGAAAGTGATATGATCTCTAAACTTCTTAGTTTGAGATCCATATTCTTGCAAATAATCACTAAGAGCTTCCCTCCTAGGAATTTCTTCTTCTTCCATCCCTCTCATAGTAGATCTGGCCATATGACTACACTGTCCATCATAGTGTGTATTTGCATGCTCACACCTATCATGTGCAAATCTAGATTTGGCTCTAGATCCAAACTCCTTTGGAGATTCTCTCTCCCTTCTCATCTTCTTGAGATCTCCTTTAATGCTATGTATAGATTGGACAAGAATCTTTGAGAGCCTCTCCTCCTTCCTCCCTCCACATAATGGAGTCTTCTCTTTCTCTTTTCTGTACATCTCTCCTTCTTCCTATTCTCCTAATAGCATAATGGCTGAGATCCACAAGCTGAGCCAAGATGCTCTGATACCACTGTAATATCCCAAAATGGGGATGCAGCAATACATGAACACAAAACTGGAAATAGCAGTTTAAATCAACTCATAAACATTGGAGACCAATATGTAGACATAAAATCATGTATTATATTAGAAAATAAATACATAATAGCGAGGCATGAATCATATACAATGAAGGAACAAGCCTCCCATAAGAAATCACTCCACAAATGAGTTGTTGTCACGATACGAGAATGTCGAAGGCTGCTACAATGCAATTATAAACACACTTCTATAGCATAATAATGCAAAAAATATGTAGGGCTTTTGTATACCTCATAATATATGCTCAATACAGATCTAGGCTCAATACAAACTCCTACAAAGAACCCGGAAAGGGTTTTCAGAAATACACCCTATACAAGATGGGATCTAAAGCCCAATGGCTGAAGATTCACTGAAAACTTAAGAACAAAAGTGTAGAAGGCTGAAATATAACAGCTCTGATACATATCCCCTCAAAGGTCTCCTCCCATGAAAGGATAAACCTCTCAATCACAAGAAAACACTACAAAGGTACCACAAGATCTTCCACTGAAGCCGCCCTCCAAAATAATGCAATTCCCAACTGGAACAATGCTGGAAATGATGGGAAATATATGGCCTAGTGCCAAAGATCTAAAATATGCTCAAGGACTCTCCAAACATATCTCCCAAGAGAAGAAAACCTTCCTCCTATGAGAAACTAGCTTAGAAAGTGGGATTCTAACCCCTCCACTGCTGCACCCTGCAACACGGCACAATAACCTGCAGAAACTACGCTGATGAAGAAATTTGTAGCTTTTCCTAAAAACCTAAATGTGGAAATGAATACAATACTCTTCCAAGAGGCCCCTCAAGGAAAGAGGTGGGATTCCCGCTCGAGAACACCCGGTGCTAAACAACACTGCAACCCTGCTAAACAGCAAGAGGAAGCAAAGTCTAAGCAGACCAATATCAAATAATAATCTAAAACATCCTCTCATATGGCTACCATCCTCTTCCTTAAATATAATATGAGCTTGCTTTCCCTTGGCCCCACTCAATTAGGTCATTTCCTCCATGAGATCCATCTCCCTCCAAAACTGCATTATTCCTCAATTAATATCCACTCCTCCATAACAATGCTGTTGACTTGGTCAAATTTGACTGAATCAACATGACGCAACCCCTGTTCATACTTGGAGGTGCTTTATTTAGCTACTAACATGGTCCCCCTTCACACTTGAAGTGTTTTTATTGCTTCTAAGGAGACTTATGGGCCTTCCCACCCACTTATTCACCTACCTAGTGATAAAACAACTATAATATTCCATTTAGCTTGAAGTATAAATTTTTGGAATATTACAATCATTCATGGGTTCTACTTGTCCTGGTAGATCTTCTAATACCACTTTCAGGTGTTTGAGGTGTATGTCTCTATTTTGTTGGTCATTGTTGTTGTGGTTGTTGATTATTATTTTTTTCAGGCACCTTTACTTTTTTTGTGATCTCATTAAAAACTATGTATTCTTTGTTTTCTTTTTCTTGTTTCCTTTCCTACAACTGATTCTTATACAAGACCTTTTCATTGAATATTACATTTCTGCTCCTAATTATTTTTTTTATTTTCATAATCATATAAGCGATAACAAAAATCATTAATACCATATCCAATAAAGGTACATTTCTTTAATTTTGCTTCAAGATTTGTCCTATTTTCTTTATTATTATGGACGAAGGGCTCACAACCAAAAGGCTTTAAAAAGGAGTAGTTTATCTTTTTACCTATCCATGCCTCCTTTGGAATACCACCATCCAAGGAACTTGAAGGCCCTCTGTTTATTAGATAAACAGTAGCATCTACATCATCTGCCAAAAATTGTAAAGGCAACCTTGCATGAAATCTCATGCACCTTTCACGCTCCATGACTGTTCTATTCATCCTTTCTGACACACCATTTTCTTGTGGTGTTCTTGGAACTGTCTTCTCTCTATGAATTCCATGCTCTTAATAGTACCTATCAAACTCTTTGCTGCAATATTCACCTCCATTATCTGATCTCATACACTTCAACTTCTTTCATGTCTCAATCTCAACCAAGGCTTTCCATTTCTTGAAAGTATCAAATACATCAGATTTATTCTAAGTACAATAAATCCAAGTTTTTCTAGTTGCATCATCAATAAAAGTAACATAATAACGAGAGCCACCGAGAGATGTACATAATCAGGTCCCCATACATCTGTATGGACAAGCTATAATTTTTCCTTCTTCTTTTCTTTCCCAAATCAAATAAATCTGACTCTCTTATGTTTTCCATAACTACAATTCTCAAATAAATCCAAATCAATATTCTTCGAACCTGGAAAAAAAATTCTTGAGTGAAGAGTCTTCATCCCCTTCTCACTCATGTGTCTGAGCCTATGATGTCATAATGTTGCATCTGCTCCTTTGGATGTTAAAGCATTAACAGAGTTAGAAATACCATTGCATAAATACAATGTACCAACCTTTTCTCCTTTTTCTATTACCATGGCTCCTTTGGTGACCTTCCAGGTTTTATTTGTGAAAGTTGTCACACAACCTTCACTGCCTAATCGCCCTATTGAAATCATATTTTTCCTCTAGATATTGAACATACCTTACCTCCTTTAATAACCATTGGTTTCCATTATGTTGTTTTACAAGAACTTTACACATTCCAATGATTTTACAAGGTTTATCATCACCCAGACGAACCTGTCCAAAATCTCCTTGAACATAGTCATGAAAATGTTTCTTATCAGTTGTGGCATGGAATGAGGCCCCTGAATCTACCACCTAGGAGTCAGTAACATTTTCTAAAGAATGAATCAAAGCATCAGGTAACACATCACCTGTCACATTTTCTTCATGATTGTTTTCTTGTTGTGTGTTTTCTTCTTTTCCCTTCTGATATTTACAATATTTCTTCAGGTGTCCTTTCTTTCAGCATTTCCAGCACACTATCCCCGATATGGACTTGGATCTACCTTTCCTTGATTTAATTTGACACGCTGATCTCTTTCCTCTTTCCATTTTTATTCCCCTATTCTCTGCACTCAAAGCATCAGCCGATGTCTCACTAGAGCTTTTCCGTCGCATTTCCTCAATAAGGATAGCACCGACACATCATCAAAATTTAAAGTACTATATTCAGAGACATAGTTATTAATGGCCATACCTAAACCATTCCAACTTTCTGTAAATGAGAAGAGAAATATTAGAGCCCTAACTTCATCATCAAATTTTACTCCTACAGAACTTAACTGACTATTAACCGTATTAAATTCATTTAAATGGTCAGCAATAGATCCACCATCTGACATCTTCATATTAAATAAAATTTTCATAAGAAATACCTTATATGAGGTCGAGGGTTTTTCATATAGTTTCGCCAATGCCTTAATTAAACCCTGTGTTATTGTTTCCCTCGAAATATTGAAGGCTATCGACACCGCGAGGCACAATCGTATTGTTCCAAGTTCCTTTCTATTGAGAATATCCCATTTTGTGTCTGTCATACTCGACGACATTGTTTTTCCGCTCAACGCTAGGTACAAATATTTCTGATATAGATAATATTCCATCTGCATCTTTCACAGTGGGTAGTTTTGGTTGTTAAATTTCTCGACCCTAAACCTACCATCTTCTGCCATTGCTCCCACTCGATCTAGGAGCCCTTCTTTCGTGTGATTTTATCAGCCAAATAGACCTTTAGCTCTGATACCAGTTGTTGGAAAAATTATATATGATAGAGAAATGGAACACATAAAATATGAGAAAACACAAACACAGAAAACATATAAAAAAAAGAGAGACACATATATACGTGGTTCACCCAATTTGGGCTACATCCACCCCAAACAACCAATCCTTCATTTATATTATCCAAAAAAATGAAGAGACACAACCTACAACAGATATGTTGTAATATACTCTCTCTCTCAGTACCCCTTTATGTTTCTCACTCATAATACACATACAATACACACCGCAATACAATACCCTCATACAAAATGAGGGGCTCCCTTCTAGGGGAAAAAAACCTACATTAAACACTTATACCGTCAGATCATCCGCCTAATGAACGGCCCAGATTGACTACAAAATTACAATACTTTATAAGGCAATTTTACATATATTTTTAGCTTCGAGGGCGCTGGCCCCCAAGCCCCCCAGTCAAGGGGGATTGGCCCCCCAAGAACCCCACGTGGGGGGGAATTACCCCCCGCGTGGTGGGATGTACAATATTCCTGGCATATACATCTGGCTGAAACAAAGACCTCTAAATCAGGATGAAAATCAGGCTCCACACCCAACATTAACATCTTGAAATGGCCTCCTAACAACTAGTGGTGGAATTTCTAAAGTGCATACTCCTTTCTGTGGTTGAATAATTTTTTTTTGTGCTTGAGAGTTTCCGACTGGCATAGGAAATACGGTGATCAATCTCTATAGCTCATGGCTGCGCTAAAATAGCTCTGAGCATGATACACGAGGCACCAACATGCACATGAAATGCCTTTGACCAATCTGGAAATAACAGTATGGGCATATTGACCATATTTTCCTTCAACAATTCAAAACACTTCTGGCAATCCTCATCCTAGTATAATTTCACATCCTTCTTGAGTAGCTTCTCCATAGGCGCAGTTATCAGTGCATAACCCTGAATGGACTTTCGATAATACCCAGTGTGCCCCAATATTTAGTGCAATTGCTTGACATTCTCAGGTATCTCCATATTAACTATTACTCTGATCTTTGCAGGATATACCATCAACCCTTGCTGGCAGAAAATGTGTCCTAGCAGTATCCCAAATGGCACACATAATATACATTACTTCAAGTTCAATGAGATCTGGTATTTTCAACAAGTATCCAGCATTAAGCGTAGATTTGAAACATGCTTCTTCAAAAGCCCAAAAACAATCCAAACATCAAAGTATACCTCCAACAACTAATGGGTAAACACTTTGAAAGCAGCTACTATTACATGCGAGAAGATGGTGTGTGCATTCTTCAATCCAAATGGCATGACAGTATATTGGAAAGATCCACATTCAATTGCAAAGGTGGTCTTACTACGATATTCTGGCTCAAACCGAATTTGATGATACCCTGAAAACCCATCTATGAATGAATAAGTTTCTTGTCCTCCAAAATTATCCAGGATTTCATCAGAGAATGGAGTTGGGAATGGAGCATACACACAAGCATCATTCAATTTGTGTAGATCTACACAGATTCTGATTTCTCCTTTGGTATTCTTGTCTTGCACTACTACCGGACTTACCAATCAAACTCTTCTACTAGTTCTATGATGCATGTTGTCCATCGATTTTGGTCATTTTTCCTATCCTAAATCCATATATTTACCACAATATTCCATCTTATTCACCCATATATGACTCATTTCAGTGCTATTTTTCGTATTCCGGTAACTAAATTAAGTTTTTCAATTTTTAGAATTTTTTGTAAAAAAATGGTTTTAAGAGTAATTTTGGACTGAATTAAAAATTCCCATAATAGCTCCATTAAAGTCATATATGCAGGAAACTTGGGCAAGATCTGAGCATATATTTGGAAATTTTTGGAACCAAGGATGAAGAAATACCTATTGGTTCAATCAAACTGAGAAAAAACAAGCCCAGTCAACGTTGGTCAAATCTGACTTGTCATTCAGGAATCCCTAGTAAAAAGGGGTAGATTTATTATTTTGTGGGATTTTTCTTGATTTTTTGAAACATAATTGATGAGCTCGACCTATATGGATGGATTATGATTGAAAAGGTTTTTAGAGCCATTATAACAAAGTTTGTTTATGATTTTCCTATTTAAACAAGGATAATATGTGTAATTTGGTACTAAGACTATTGGAGACTTTTGAGATAATTTGAAGAATCATTTCTACTGTTCTATTTTTTGTTCATGTTGTGTATGCTTTATCAATTTTTTTGTAGCTGAAGAATCCTTCAGGTGTACAAGGCAAGGGTGGAGAGCCCCCATACCAAGCTAAGTACACTTTGGTTAAATTTTTTATAAAGTAGCATAGTTTTGATTCAGTGTCTCTTGTTTCAGTTTTATGATTCAGTTATTTAGATATGTTATGATTTCTGGATGATTTTTTTTAAATCTAATTTGCGTATGAAAGGACAACCAAGGATTTAAGTTAAATTCTCTTTCTATCAATTTATGAATCACAACTAAAAATCATCCTTTTGAATTTCTTAAATTGTTTCTTCAATTCCATTTTATGATTTGACACAATGGTAATTTTGTTGGATTAGAACTGTGAGGCAGGACAACCAGGACCTCCTAAGTTAGGAGCCTCTTCTCTTGCTTTATATACATCACAAAATGTTGCTTTTTAGTTTCTGTTCTTGAAGAGAGTCCTGTGGGGAAGGACAACCAAGACCTCCTAAGTTAGGAGCCTCTTCCTTCTCTTATTTCATCTTGAATCAGAAGATTTTTAGTTAGATATTATATTTGTAATATGCATTTCTATTAATTTTAAAACTTAGAATATATTTTTAATATGCATTTCCTTCAAATCCTTTTCTTATAAAATTGACTTTACCTAAAATCCATATACTTTGCACATGCTTCCAAGTCTACAAAGCCAGATTGACAAGTAAAACACCTATGTTAGTTTACTTAGTAAAATGACCCAACATTTTTGGCGTCATTTCCGGGGAACCATACTTAGATATAGTCAATTAGGAATATTCTAAAAGAAAACAACAAAAAGACGAAAACAACAACAAATTTGTGTTTTTTTAACTATGTTTATTTATGCCTAGAGAAAGAGATCAAAAAGGTAGATTTTCCAAACAAAACCCCCCAACAGCTCAACCATCCGTGGGAGCGAGACCATTAGGACTAATTAAACCAGTTGCTAGAAAACCAACTTTATAAGAATTGGAAGAAAAACAATGTTCAGAACAACGATTGACTCTTGTTGAAAGACAAAACTTTGTTAGCCTATGAATTAAAAAGAAAACAAACACTGATAGAAACATCTTCCATAGGAAAATAAAAATAGACGAGAAAACAAATTGTTAAACAACTAGATCAACCAATCCTTGAATAAATAGAGAAATTTGAGGTAACAAAAACAAGACCTCTTATTAAGACATTACAAGCAACAGAGAAAGAAATGGCGGAGGAAGGAGAAGGATCTAATATGCCAATATTAACTCAAGAACAAAGGATTTAGTATGAATGGCAACAAAGAGAATGGCAAAGAAAAATAGAGGAATAAATGAGAATTGAAGCAGAAAGAAAAATATAATAATATTCAAAAAGAGAATATGAAAATAAGAGACGTAATGATATAGAAATAGACAATGATCAGGAAGCTACCTTTGGATTCCAAATTCTAGATACAAGAGAAATTCTTGGAGAGGAGGTAAAAATGAAGAATATTCCACCTTTTGTCTTCCCAAATTTTTATGGTATGTCTTCTAAAGATCCCAATTCATTCATTTTTGAGTTTGATATTTTATGTCGTACTTATGGTTGTACAGATGACACACATAAACTTCATCATTTTCGTGCTACTCTTAAAGTAGTTGCGTTGAAATGGTTTATGGGATTAGGAGAACACACTATTTCCTCTTGGGATGACATGAGGAAATTTTTTCTTAAGAAGCATCAAGCCTATTGCATGCCTAGAGATTCAAATGAAGATATTTCAAGATGTCTCAACAAGAAGATGAGAGTTTGGAAGAATATTTAGAATGATTTCTTTATAATTTTCAAAAATCGAAACAACACTCTTTAAATATTGATACCATTCACACAATTTTTCTCAAAGGTATACGAGATGAATACCTTGATATTCTCAATGTAATGGGGAAATGAGACATATCATATTTTCCATTTGATGAGATTGCAGAACTATGTCAAAAATATTCTAGAGGAAGAGCAAAGAGTGGAAAAAGAGATGTAAATTCAAGAGCTTCTAAATCAGCAACATGAGGAGTAACAAGAGAAGAAATGGGGAGTTTGTTAGAAAACTTTAAAACTTATATTTTGAGCACTTTAGGAACACAATTTGATGTATTGAAAGCCAAGAAAAAGCAAGGTGAACAAGATCAGGTACTATCAATATTTTTTCCTAAGTGTATAAATAAGTATCCACTAAGAGAATGTCCTTTAGATTCAGGTGTGTGGACTTTATAATAAAAACAATTCAACTGAAAATTGTCCAAAGCTCAAAGAATTGCAAGTAAAGTCAATGGAAGAAGTACAAGGTATTGGCTCTCTTTATTATTGGGCACCAAGGATACCTTGGCAACCATGGTTTCCAGGTATGACCCAAATTTACCTTATAAAATTACTCAATAAATCCCTCAAAATTATCAATATCCTTCTCAAACTACATGGAATACTCCTATGCCATTGCAGGCTTAGCCTCCACAAAAATACCAAAACCAAGCTGCACAAAGTTGGTGAGGATATAGTTATGGGACCCAGCCTCCTCATCAATTCTATCCCCAACAATAATACCAACCTTATCTTCAACAACCATATCAACAACCATTTCCATATCAACAATTCGATAAACACCCTCAATCAATGCCATTTCCATAACAAAATCTTGCACCCTTAATAACTCAACAAAAACAACTTCAGTTGCCTTCTAACCAACCCCCACCTAGACCAACTCAATTACCAGCTCAGCCAATAGAAAAACAAAGTAATAAAGTGGAAAGGTCAACATATAATGTGGAAGAAACAAAATTATTTCCTACATATTCTATTCTTCCTATTCAAGACATCCACTTAAGGTATGGAAAAGTACTACAGAAAGATTCTCCACCAATCATAGAAGAAAAGTTTGAAGAAGGAGAACAATATGAAAAATCTAATCCAAAGAATCAAATTCATCAAGGAAAAACTATTATGACTCAAACACCACCTTTCCCAGAAAGGTTAGTAGAGCAGAAAACTTCAATTTCTCTTCCTGAATTTGATATTTTGGATGAATTAAAGAATTATTATGTCGAAATTCCTTTGTTGCAAGCTATAAAATATATTCCAATCTATGTAAAAACAATAAAGGAATGATGTATTAAGAAAATTAACATAAAGAAAAGAGATCCACCCACAATCCAATTCATTGGAAAATTAGCTAGTCCCGTGTCTGCAAAAACAAAAATTCAAAATTATATTGATCCTAGGATACCTATGGTTACCATTTCAATCAATAATTTTTCAGTTCCTAACACTTTAATTGATCTGGGAACTTCTGTAAATATCATGACAACACAGACTATGAAGTATTTAAAATTGCCAAATATTCAACCTACTACTACAATTTTAGAACTAGAAGATAGATCTAAATTTGTACCAGAAGGAATACTTGAAGACATCATTGTTTCTTTGGATTCATGGGATTACCTATTGTGCTATACAAAAACCCCCATTTATTTTTACTAAATGGGGACCCTTCAAAAATAAATAGGAAATTTATTTTGTTTAATTTTTAGCCTAAGTGAAAAAACTTTAGGAAATAAAGTTTCTTTTGATTTCCGCTTTCATTCCTTAGCACACATTGCAATTTGCATAGCTTACGAGCTTAAAAAACTTAAAACATATTAATTCATGCGGTCTGCAATATGTGCTAAACCCTTTTTGAAGTTATATAAAACTCTTATTGCAAATGCTTTAAACACCACTATAAACGAAAATCGCATTGCGCCTTGTAAAACGATCAAACTTATAAACAATTTGGTAAAATTTGCGATTAAACGGACCCGAAGAACCAATGAAGCAATAAAAATAAAGCTCCAAGTGTCCGATAAAGCGCATCGGCATGATTTCTTTAAGCGTATTTCACATTTCACAGGAAATAACTAAACACAAGTTTTATTACCACATAGAAATTGTGATGTGTGATTTGTGCAGATCGCATTTTGTGAGATTTATTGGTAACATAACAAATGGAAATAGCTACAAGTTGTGATATACGATAATGGGTAGTTATTGCTAGGGTGTGCGAAATGATTCATGTCAAATCAAACTGAATATAAGATCTAACGTCTTAAATTGATCGATAGATATTTCACGTGAAGGTGTGTAAGAGATTTTATTAAAATATTATTAGTGATTAACAACATTTAATAGCAGTAAGGTTTGATAGATTCATATCTACTTCGAGCATGTTGGAAATGATTGAACACCAGATTTTTTTTTAATTCTATCTGCCTCTCTATTCTCTATATTTTTAATGTTTTCTCTGTTCTCTTGAAATCAGGAAACCACTTAACAAAGCAAGGAAAATAGAGATGAGAAAGAAAGGCAAAGAAATTTCCCAAGCATCATCTACCAAAGGCTCATATATGTCTCCCCTATTCTCAGATACCACCTACAACAAGGATTTCGGAAGTTCCTCATGGGAGGAAATGTATCAGTTCTTTGAAGATGAAAATCCGAGGGTAATAAATAGAATTACTATAGTAGGCACATCAGTTTCTTCAGACCTAACCTATTTCGAAGTTGCATGCTCATTCATCCATAAGGTAGCAGTAACGCCAAAGATTCTCCCCTATATAGATATGGTCAATTGGGTATTTGACCACTTGAACGTATAATATATAACATTTAAGGATTCAAAGGGCAAGAATATCGGTTCATTCAGGGCAGAAGATTTGAGGACAATCTATCACTTACCCATCCCACAAAAAAACTATGACAAAACTTTTCTTCAAAGCTTTAGAACAAAAAAACAGACCTAATGAAAGTCATAAAGGAATGGAAGGATGACCAAGGAAAGCTTAAATGAGACAAACTCGGTACGTACCCAATAGCACAAATTCTTTCCCCTTATTGTTATGTTGTCAATATGTTGTGTAGATTATTTGCTAAACCTGATACTACTAGGTTTTCTGTAGATTAGGTCCCATTAATTGATGCAATCGTCAATTCCTTAATTTTGAATAGAGCTCAAAATGAAACCTTTTGTGAAAGAGATAGATAAATTTGATGATTTCTTTCAAGGTATAGAAAATTTTTCAGATGTCCTAAAGTTTGCATCTAGTCGACTTAATCAAGATGACTTAGAAGTCTTCCAAGCATACAGAAGCAAGAGACTGGAAAGGATTCCTCTGGATTTATTGATTATTGAAACTATCAACAGACCAACTCCAAGTATTAGGTTAAATAATGAAATTAAAGACATGTCTGAAGATGATTTAGGGAAATCAGAACATCAATCTCAGAATTCAGATCATTCTGAAAATGAATCTGAAAAAAGAAATGAAAACCCAGAAAAGGTGATTAATCAAGTAATCAAAGAGATTGAGATGCAGGAGAAAGGAAGAAGTAATAGAATGTAATCATCTTCCCAAGAAGTTTATCACAATCAAGGTACACCTAATTAGTCAGATAAATCTCAGCCAAAGGATTTGAAGAGTGAATGGGATAAGTTTTCTAAGGCAATAAAAATGCCTCAAACAAATACTAATACTGATCAATACAGAATATTCTCAAAAATTAGTGGAAATTGTTACTCCACTACAACAAGTTCTTGAAACTCATGATCGAGAGATCATTCCGGCTTTTCCTATAGAGGAAATAGTTTCACAAGTTGAGGAAATCCCTTCACCGGATGTCTTCTACAGTCCTAGTCATAAGGCTGTATTCAAGAGGATAAAAAAGAGAAGAATTGATGATACAATCTCAAGTATTACAAATGAATCTGTGGATGTTTTATGGAAGGATCCTCTAGCTGATCCTACTAAGCATTTAACTAAGCTATCACAGTTTGCAGGGGAATATGCTACTACCAATATTGATAAGGCCACTAAAGTTCAAATGTTATTGAAGCATAAAGAAGATAAAATACAAGATTTAGAGAGACTATTAGAGCAAGAAAAGACTAACTCCAGCGAGCAAATGGAATTGAAGATGTCCCAATTTCAAAAGGATTTTGAAATTTTAAATTTTCAGCATCAAGTACAACTCACTAAGAAGAAAACACAACTGGAAGCAGCAATAATAGATTACAAAGCTAGCCATAGCTAGATAAATTCATAAAGGAAGCATTGGATGTGAATGCTAAGCTAAACCTGTTGAAGATTGCAACAAGAAACAGTGAAGGAGGCATCCTGAAACATCATTCCTGATCCTAGTTGGAAAGTGATCACCTAAACTAGGTGGGGCCCACACAGGTGATTTTTGGTACAAAGTCTATTTTTAGACATGTCGATCATATTCTATGAGTTGCGGGATGCTATTTGTGGATGGTTGGTCAAGTTGGAAAAATAGATGGATTTCTATTTTTAGACATATTGGGTGGAATCTATTTTTAGATTATCAGTCTAAAAATAGATATGTCGAATATTATTAGCTCTTAATAATATTTGGACTCTAAACATTATCTTATTCTCTTGGAGCACTTCAGTTAAGTGCACAGATGTGGCACAGGAGCTGACAAAAGGAATTACACTATTCCTGAGGGTTAAGTGGAGCTATTGCATGGAGACTTCCGTTAGAACTCATGTGACAGAGTTTGGTGGAGTTATTGAGGTAGTTGGTGGAGTTGTGTTCAGTTTAACTCAGTTAGACACAATTGAGCTAGTTGTATCTAGTCTAACTGATTGATACACTAGTGAGAGTGGTGTGAATTAATTAGTTAATTAATTCACTATATAATAACTCATTAATCAACCGAAGAATACATCAGTTAACTACAATGCATGGCAGTTTCAGTGGAGACCAGTGGAGAGATAGGGGAAAGGGCAAGATAGACGACGTCCGTTGTGACTATTAGGTGATGCATGAATTGCATCTACATATACATTGGTTTCCAATGATAATAATGCATTCAAGGAGAGTGGATTACATCGAATTGGTTTTTGTAATACCAGCCTTGATTGCGAAGTAGAGGCAAGCACGTAAGTGCAGATTGGAGACACGGTGATGAAATGTAAGCCTAGATATGAGTCGTATTAGGAGCAGGAAGGTATTGATTGTACCGAGAGATTTTGATAAGCTTTTGTGATGATTGTTACATGATCTCTATGAGATATAATATACGTATAGTTGGGTTTGGGGGTTTTCGTTTGAAAAATTTTCAGAATTACCTGTTCATATGTGTGAATTTTTATGGTTTTAATGTGTGCATGCAATTGATTTTATTTCCGCAATTAATGATCAATGGTGGAATAAATTATGTATTGTGCATGAAGTCAAATAGTGTGTGATCAGGAGAATATTAGACATATAACATATCAGTTATATAATTTCTACATGGTATCAGAGCTGTGTTATATATTTTCTACATGGAATGAGAGCATGAATTTTTGGGTGCGTGAGTTTGCAGAGAATATCTGAAAATTTGGATCCAAAATTTTCAGACACAAATAACATATTTGGATTCCTTGCAAAAAAAAATACCCGAATTGAAAAAAAAAATTGGTCGAATCGGAGCTCGGATGAGGGAGATATCATCGATTTAAAATCAACTCTTTTGTTAGAAAATTTTGCGACGACGGGACAATTGCAATGTGCGTGAGCCAAGAATCTACATGCACTGAGGTACAAGATGAATGCAAAGCTTTGAGGAACAAAGCAGAGGTTATTTACTTGGTGGTTGAGAGGGATCCTCTCAACATGCAGCGTGAGAAGCAGTCTCAGAAGGTTGTGGAGCAGCCACAACTGGAGATGTAGAAGAATATTTATAGATTTGCTGTAGATGGGATTTCTACGGAGCTTCCTACTGTTGGGAAGTGCAAAAAAGCCATGCAATTGAAGCTTGAGAGGGATCTGGATTTGCATGTAGGTAAGAGTGAACCTTGGGATGTGGAGCAGCCACAAGATGAGGATCATGGAGTGGGAGCAACCACTCATGTAGAGAAATTTCGTGCCAGATGGGCAAAGGGAGTGCATGCAACTATACCACCAGGTGAGAGGTGGGGCGACATGCATGAGTAATCCCAAGAGGATATTTCTAGGCAGGATTCATGGAGATGGTGTGGGTCTCATGAATTGAACCTGGCTACGAGGAGCCCAAGGTATGGCGTAGCATGATTAGTTGGATTTATGCAAAGGCATCAAAGTGACAAGGTTTATACTGGGATACCTGTCGTAGTCAAAAGCAAGTGCAAAGTGCATGAAAGTAAAGTTCAACAACACAATGTTTCCCAGACATGCGTAGCTAAGTAGAATTCGAAGACTTTGATGATAGATACATCATATTGATTGAGTTGTTTGGAGCCTTTTCAGTTTCGGAAGAGTTGCAGAGCAAATGCATGGAGTTGCATGGCACTTGCAAAGGTTGCAGGGTGAATGCATGGAGTTTCATGTTGCATGCAAAGACAGTCCTTTCTTGTTGAGAGGGAGTGTTGAAGATTGCAACAAGAAACAGTGAAGGAGGCATCCCGAAACATCATTCCTAATCCTAGTTGGAAAATAATCACCTAAACTAGGTGGGGCCCACACAGGTGATTTTTGTCGCAAAGTCTATTTTTAGACTAAGTCTATTTTTAGACATGTCGATCATATTCTATGAGTTGCAGGATGCTATTTTTGGATGGTTTTTCAAGTTGGAAAAATGGATGGACTTCTATTTTTAGACATATTGGGCAGAATCTATTTTTAGATTTCTAGTCTAAAAATAGATATGTCGAATATTATTAGCTCTTAATAATATTTGGACTATAAACATTATCTTATTCTCTTGGAGCACTTTAGTTAAGTGCACAGATGTGGAACAACAGCTGACAGAAGGAATTATGCTATTCCTGAGGGTTAAGTGGAGCTACTGCATGGAGACTTCAGTTAGAACTCATGTGAGAGAGTTTGGTGGAGTTGATTGAGGAAGTTGATGGAGTTGTGTCTGGGCGAACTTAGTTAAACATAGTTGAGCTAGTTGTATCTAGTCTAACTGGTTGATACACTAGTGAGAGTGGTGTGAATTAATTAATAATTAATTCACTAAATATTAACTCATTAATCAACTGAAAAATACATCAGTTAACTACAGTGCATGGTAGTTGCAGTGGAGACCAATGGAGAGATAGGTGAAAGGGCAAGATAGACTATCTGTTGTGACTATTAGTGATGCATGAATTGCATCTACATATACATTGGAGTTGCCAATGATAATAATGCAGTCAATGAGAGTTGGATTACATCGAATTGGTTTTTTTAATCAGCTTGGATTGCGGAGTAGAGGCAGGCTATCAGGTGGTAGAGATTGGAGCATGTGAATTGCTAGATCTGAGCTTGATTAGTGTGTAGCAATTGGAGATTGTATTGAGAGCTTGTGAGGAGATTTTTATGATGATTGTTACATGATCTCTATGACATACAATATACAGATAGTTGGGGGTTTTCATCTTTAAGCTTTCGCATAAATTACTGTGTTCACTTGTGTGAATTTTTATGGTTTTAATGTGTGCATGCAATTGATTTTATTTCCGCAATTAATGATCAATGGTAGAAGAGATTCTGTATTGTGCATGAAGTCAAATAGTGTTTGATCAAGAGAATCTCGGATGTATAACATATTAGTTATATAATTTCTACAAAACCAGCAACAAGAAGCATTTTTCCAACAAGCTTCTATCACTAGCTCTTATTGTGATTCAAATAAAATACTGATCCAGCAAGTAGCTATCCAGAAACTTGAGTGTGATAATATTGAGAAGAAAATCAATGAACACATTCAATGGAAAGCATTAGACTTAGGCAAGGAAGCTGATCTACCCCAGGTAGATAAATTCCACAAGGAGATCTTATTTAAGGATTGGGAAGCATAGATAAAGCAAGCAGATAAAGCAGCAATGAAAGCATCAAGGTTAAAAAAGGAAATTATTGAATCTGTATTTGAACAAATTTTGAAATTAGAACTTACCAAAGAGTGCACGTCTGAAGTGTTCTTAGAAATCAAGCAACTGGAAACGAAGTGAAAACAAAAGACGGAAATGCAGGAAGAAATGATTAAAAAATTAAATAAGTTTGATCAAAATAATTATTGGAATTTCCAGATCAAACCTTATCATCAGTACCAAACCCTACATTCTTTAACAGATTCAACAAAAAGATCGCAGCCAGCGCTCTCAAATGCAGTATTCAAGGGACAGGTTATACCAATAATTTCGCAACCAGATCAGCTCAAACCCATGCCAGATATTTTTCAACTTCGAGATCGAATCCAAATGAAATATCAAAATTCATAGTTATATTATTACTTTATTTTCCTAAATTGTAGTTAAAGTTTGTCTTATGAGGATGGTTGTTTGAAACCTCCTCTAATTTTATGTAATAATATATTTTTAAACATATTTAGTTTAGTATTTAAACCCCTCTCATGCATTTAGGGAAGGGTCCAGAAATTTGTCAAAAACATTCGCAAAGAATGCACTTTTGTAATTTTGTGAATGCTTTGATGAATTAATGGAAGACATTATGTTATCTTTTGACATTTGAAGATTTTTAACTGATGTTGCACTATTGTACTCTTTAAATTGATTGAAACTGCAGAGCCATAGAAAATTCTATTACTAGTTTACATGAATATAACTTCATACATATGGTACTTCTATTCACTTGTATTAAGTTTTTATTTCTAGATTGACAATCATCTTTTTATTGCATTATATATTTGAAACGTCATCATAGATGAATGTTAAATGCACTTTTGTATTAATATTTGTCTGTAATTTCTAATCCAATATATAATCACACATATGAATGCAATATACTTTTCACAATTATTTTAATCAAACTATTTTGTTAAAATAATCATCTTTACATAATTTTCATCTCTTTCAACTGTTAAATAATATTCATTACTGATAGTTGGAAGATATCTCTTTAGATCGCTTAAAGGAAGAAACACCTTGGGTATATAGTAGAATTACATAGTGTTAGATAGATGCATGTGATATATTAGAATAATTTTCCACTACATGTTATATAATCAAAACACACCCAAAAATCATCCTTATTGGGAAACTGGTCCCTTTATTCCCAGTCGGAGTCACCATACCTAACGAAAAAGGAGCTACTTTAAGGTTCGAACTGGGTGGTTTTTCCCCATGTTGTGGCAACAGAATTTTCAGGCCTCAACATTTTAGTGCTAGAAGGAGGGCCTTGTGAATGGCAAGAAGGTATGAGCAATCTAAAGGTCAATCTAAAATTTTCTCTCCCTCTAGATTCCCATCAACTTCCATAAAATTTGCTAGATCTACATCTTTAAAATATGAAGTTGAACATCCTTCTCTATAAATCTCCTAGTGATACTCAAACCATACTATCTCCCAAATTTCATCAAAATTCCCCTGAAGTTCATTCTTTGATAGAAACGTTAGAGAGAGTATCCATTTCTACTGAAAAGCCTAAATCTTCTCATATCTGATATTAGTATTTCGTCTTCTTTACAACCTAGAAGAATATTAACTCGATCAGAAAGTCAAAAGACAAGAATCCCTCCTTTTGAATTTCCCATCTATAGTTCTTGAATAAGAATAAGATGACTCAATCAGATTCAATCGCCAGCGAGATCTTATCCCATAATCCACCCATTCACCTCCGTTACCTCCACTCACTTCCACAACTTCCATTCCAATGATCAGTGTTACTTTAACTAGTTCTAGTACTTAGACTACTATCCCTTCAACTAGTTCTAGCACTCAACCTGCCTCTTCTTCAACTCAAACTCAACCCATCACATCCACCCAAGGACCAATGGCAGACCAAGTACCTCCACCAAATGCATGGCCATGGAATAATCCAGGGGTTGTAAATATGTTCGCTCCTCTTCATACTCTTCCAAAATCACCTGAAAGATGGTTACCTAAATTTAATCATGATGATGGTCTTCTGACATAAGAACACATCCATAATTATATGTTAGCCATCAACCTAAAAGAGGTAGTTGAAGAGGATTGTGTTGTAAGATTATTTCTATATACTCTCACAAGGTCTGCAGGATCCTGGTATTTTTCAATACCTTCCTGCTCTATAACTATATAGACTATGTTCAAATAATAACTTCTAGCTAAGTTTGTGGATGAGAGGACAACTACAATTCTCATCAATGATTTATCAAATCTAAAGGCTAAATCAGGGGAGAAAATAAAATATTTTAATTCAATATTTAATAAATTTCTCAAAAGAATTCCTGCCACATCAGTTCTTAGTGCAGAAGTTCAAATTCAGTGGTATATTTCATCTCTTCCATCCAATATACCCATTTTCGTTGATAGAGAAAAACTGCCTACACTCACAGAAAACATGAAGGAATCTTTATTTGTAGAGAAACGCATAATCGCCCTTGAGAAGAAGCATTACCAAGATGATAAAAAATCAAAGAAACTATCCTTCAGAGAAGATTCGAAAAAGAAGCCATCTAAAGACCCTTTTGATGTAGAAGGTCTTCATAAAGTTTTAAAGACTATGACAAATGAGATGGCAGATATCAAAAAACAAGTCGCTAAAAGTTCTAGCTCAAAAAATACTTTCAGATCCTTCAATAAAAATTAGTCCTCTAATACTCAACCACCGAACATCATATCTAACGCTGAGTCTGATCAAGATACAGATGAAGAGAAAATAGAGGAAGAAGAAAGTGAAGAATAAGAAGAAGTTGAATTAAATGGAATGTGGGATTTCATCCTACCAAATGAGGAACAACAAGAAGCTTTACCCGTGAGTACAAGGAGCAAAAATACTACTAAAGAAATGCAGCCAAATCAACAACAGAAGAATTCAATGTTTGCTAAGGATAAAATAGTAAGTAAAAAGTCTACTTCTAAGGCTACACAAACAAACCCTATTACTTCAGATACTCCACCTACATCAAAGATAATGGTAATCTCAGAAACTATTGAGTATAATGTAGTTGAGGATATGAAAAAGACTAGGGCCAACATTTCAATTCATGAACTTACTAAGTCGAAGCAACAACAGAAAACATTACTTAGAGATTTAAATGTGGTTCCTGCTTCAGCCTTACCTTCTCTAGTAGTAGTCCAAGCTACTAATGAAATGGGTAAACCACCTTCTCCTTCAACAAAAATAGATGCTACAGATTTGATTATGATACGTGATCGATCCATCTCTCATAATCCTCCATTTCTTTTAACCTATGAGATATACAATAAAAACGTCCATAATTGTTTAATAGACTCAGGGGCTTCCTCTAATATAATGCCAAAATCGGCCTGTGCTAAGTTTAACATAACTCCTCAGAATTCTCCTGTTCATATATTACAACTTGATAGAACTAAAATAGAGGTTGTGGGAGAAATAAATTATGTTTCTATCAGATTGTCATCAAACCCCAAGGTTGCTCAAATAATCAATATATTGGTGGTTGATATTCCTGATTTTTATGGTTTAGTATTAAGCAGAGACTGGTCTGAAAAACTTCATGGATATTTTGCAACAGATTGGTCCCATATGTGACTACCATACAACGGAAAGCCAAATCAAATTCGAGTAGACCATGAAAATTTCATGAAACATACAGTCACCGATCTTCAAGGAATAAACGAGCCAGTGGCATTCAGTAATAATATTATTGGAAATGACTCGGCAGACTCATTTTTGGGAAATTTTAATGCTCAACCATCACCTTTTTTCAATAATTCAGTTTTATCTCAGATCGAGAATTTTTCCCAGACAGACACTTCGGAATGTATAAATTTTGTAGATAAACCAATAGTTAATTCTTTATTTTGGACTCTTTAATTTGACAGTTATAAATCTGAATATGGTGCAGGAGATGGTTGTATTTTAATAAGCCCAGAAGGAGAAAAAATGATGTCAGCTTGCAGACTTGAATTCGATTGCACAAACATAATAGCCGAATATGAAGCATTAGTCCAAGGTTTGTACAAAGCAATTGATCTTAATATCAAATATCTAAAATTCCTAGGAGATTCGAAAATCATTGTTAGACAGGTAAGAAATACCATTCGTTGTAATTCTGGATATTTAAAGCATTACCAATCATTAGTCCAAGAATTTACCATTCATTTCTTAGCCTTCAATATTTATTTCGTGCCTAGAATACAGAATGCTAGTGCATATTTACTGGCTAATGTAGCATCGAAATTAATTCCATCTCAAGAATTTAGTCCTGATAGATTTTCCATTGAATTAATGTTTAGACCATCTGTTCCTAACAATATTACCAATTGGAGAGTATTTAATAATGATTCAAATATCATATATTTCCTAACATCTTAAGGATCTTATGATAGTCAAATTTTGGATGAAAATGAACATGACACTCAGATAAAGGATGGATTGGATGAAAATCCAATTCCTAAGTCAGTTTTCAAGTTAGAAGACCTCTATGATCTGAAAGATAGGTTTAAAAGACTAACTAACTCAAAAACTCAAATTTGTACCTTAAGATTTGAGTTAGTAAATCTTGGAACTGGCGATAAACCTCAAAATTTCAATTTAGGTCTTGGTCTATCTTCCGAAGAAAGATTATCATTTATCAAGTTATTAATAATGTACAAAATCATTTTTTCTTGGGATTACACTGATCTTAAAACATATGACACTTACGTGATTCAACACACTATTCCTGTGATTTCAGATGAGAAACCTATACATCAAAAATTGAGGAAAATTCACCTGAATCTTGAAAATCAAATCAAAATAGAGCTAAATAAACTCCTCAAAGCAATGATCATCTTTCCAGTTAGACATTCTAAATGGGTTTCAAATTTGGTTCTCGTCAAGAAGAAAAATGGTGATATTAGGATTTGTATTGATTTTAGTAATTTAAACAAAGCATGTCAAAAGGACAACTTTCCATTACCAACCATGGAACAAGTACTGCAAACAGTAGCTAGTTCTAAACTTACGTCTTTTCTAGATGGATTCTCAGGATATAACCAATTTATCGTACATCCAAATGACATATTAAAGACCACATTCAATACTAAGTGGGGAACTTACGCCTATCAAAAGATGCCATTAGGGTTAATTAATGTAGGTGCCACTTTTCAGAGAGATATGGACACAAATTTTAGAGGGCTCATAAATAAATCAGTGGTTATTTATTTAGATGACATTACAGTATTTTCTAAACAAGCAACCAATCATGTGAATGACCTAAAGAAAGTCTTTGAGCCATGTAAAAGGTATGGGATTTCATTAAACCCAAAGAAGTTATTTTTTTCCTTTAGATGAAGGAAAAATTTTAGGATTCATTGTGTCAAAGAAAGGTATCTACATTGATCGAGAAAGAGTTGAAGAGATTAAAAGAATTCCTTTCCCTCATAACAATAAAATTATGTAGTCGTTTCTTGGACAAATAAATTTTGTAAAAAGGTTTGTCCCTGACTTTTCGCAAATATTTTTACCATTACAAAACATGATTAAGAAAAATCCAGTCCTTAAATGGGGACATAATGAAAGAGAAGCATTTCATTTGATCAAACAATCCATTATCAATGCTCCATTCCTGACTACCCCCCATTTTCTTAATCCTTTTAATTTATATACTTTTTCATCAGATACATCTTACATTGGTGTTTTAACACAGCTTAATGACCAAAAATTTGAAGAACTAATATCATTTTTCAGTTCTAATTGCAAGGTGCAGAATTAAATTATTCATCTATTGAGAAACAAGCATTTTTTGTCTTTAAAGCTATAAAGCATTTCAGGCCATTTCTCCTAAAAACTCACACCAAATTAATAGTTCCATTCTCTACAATGAGACAACAATTGAAGCAAAGAGAATTAGGAGAGAAAAGGGCTAAATGGGTTACCACTTTACAAGAATATGATGTAGAAGTTAGACCCTCTAAAATTTTTAGAGGTCAAGGTTTTTGCATAATTCTAACAGGATCATCCCATTTATCACCAGAAGAAGATTCAAGTAATAATTTACAAATATCAGAGGTAAGCCTCAACAATGTGCAATCTCAATACGCTGATCTCAAATTTTATTTAAAAAATGGATATGCCCCAACCCAACTTAGTTATAAAACAAAATGTGCTTTGAGATTAAAGGCCAAGCAATATGAATTAATCAATGATGTATTATTTAGAAGAAACTTTGATTCTATACTATTAAGATGCTTAGAGAAAACTGAAGCAGAAAAAGTCTTGCAAGAACTCCATAATGGAACAGTTGGAGGACATTTTGGAGGAAATACAACAGCACACAAAATCCTTCATGCAGGTTACTATTGGCCTACACTTTTCAAAGATGCTCATGAATATGCAAGAAAATGCAAATTTTTCCAAAGTGCATCTGGAGGATAAAGGAAACTAGCCTTCCCATTACAACCAGTTAATATTGAACAACCATTTGAACAATGGGGATTAGATATAATCGGTGAGATCGTTCATAACTCTTCCAAACAACATAAATATATTCTCACAGATACATATTATTTTACTAAATGGGTTGAATAAATTCCATTGAAGGTAGCCAACTCTGAGAATATTATTGATTTCATTGACCAATTCATCATAACTAGGTTTGGTTTACCTACTGCTTTAATGTTTAATAATGCATCTTATTTCTTAGGAACTGCCATGATATAATTTGCAATCAAAAGAGGCTTTAAAATTAAGTATTTTGAAAATTATTATCCACAAGGAAATGGTTTAGTAGAATCCACAAATAAAAACCTTATTAGAATCATAAAACAAACTGTTGATCAAAACCAACGCAATTGGCATAAGTCATCAATCTTTGCTCTTTGGGTAGATCGAATAAATCAGAAAGCTTCTATCAGCACTTCTCCATTCCATATTGTCTATGGAAAAGAAGTTGTTCTTCCTACCAATGTAGTTATTCCTTCTCTTGCCTTAGTTCAATTTATTGAGGAATATCCTTCTTCCTCCTAACAAGTAAGACAATTCCAAACTCTTAAACTTGAATAAGAAAGAGAAAAAGCTAAAGTTACTCATGCACATCATCAACTGATAGTAAAAGCTTCATTTGATTCAACTTCTGTTGCTCCAAAAAACTTTCAAATTGGTGATCTGGTATTGAAATGGGACAAAGTGCATGAGGACAAAGGTAAACACACTAAATTTCAAAAACTCGGGCTAAGTCCATTTCAAATCATTGAAGAAATAGGCCCATCAACATTTTTATTGCAAGATCTATCAGACAAAAGAGATATTTTACTCGTTAATGGGCATATTTTAAAGAGATACTTTTCATAGGAGGTAACCCCTTCTATTCCCTGTATACTATTGTCTTTTCTTTCCTTAGGAAAATAAAATTTGAGTAGTATTGATTTTTGGCTTTTCAAATAAACATCTCAGATAATATTTTTGATTTATCGCTTATAGAAATAAGAAATGTTAAGGAAACAATTGAAAGATTCAAATATCAGATAGATTCTATTTTCATTGAAAGATGCAATTTCACTGAAGTTATTTATTCTCTGATGAACTCTCATCTTTATAAAGAATGGTTATTCTATTATCAGTCAAGAAAATAATCTTTAACATAGTAAAGACTCTTCTATAGAGAAGCAATCTAAAACTCAAAAAATTATGATCCAGAATCCTCAAAAGGACCAATGATTCACCCCATCCAGGGAAACTTATCAATTTTTAGAAATAAATTCAAAAAATATTATACTAGAAAAATCTTAAAAGATAATAAGTCTCATCATGAGCCTTTTTACCATGTTCATAGGGAAATAGTTGAACTGAAATTGCCAATACTGCCTACCAAAACAGGGTAACAACTTGAGATTATATCAAGAGGACAAGGGGTCTCGTCAAGAGCCATCTTGATCAGTTTAATTACAACTAGTGAACGGCATTGTCAATATTTGGTTACCAAGCCAAGACAATGGCTTTTATGTAAATAAAAATACAATACAAAAAGAAAAACAAGTTTCAAAAAAATATCAAGTATATAAAGTTGGAATTTATTTTTGGAAATTGTAAGAAAGACTAGATGGGACAATAAATCATTGCTAGGTAAAAGGTAACCCTGCCAAAAGCTTAAATTACCTATTGGATCAGAGGCTCTACCTATGATAAAAGAGTAAATATTTATAAAGCTAATCTAGAAGAGCCACCTACGTTTTCTTTTTGAATTGAGTAAAAACTAATATAGATACTCATACTTTTATTTTTAAAGAGTAATTCTTATGAATTATAATTAAGAGAATTTTTTTTGCTTAGTGAGATATTATTTATTGAAATTCATTCCTACAACTATTTTTATTTCAAAAAAGTTCTTAGAAATCTCAAAAAGTTAATCATAAATAGTTGGTTCTCCCAAGTGAATCGCCAATTGTTGTGTTATACAAAAACCCCCATAATTTTTACTAAATGGGGACCCTTTAAAAATAAATAGGAAATTTATTTTTTAATTTTTAGCCTAAGTCAAGAAACTTTAGGAAATAAAGTTTATTTTGCTTTCCGGTTTCATTCCTTAGCGTGTATCGCAATTCGCATAGCTTATGAGCTTCAACAAATTAAAACATATTAAGTCATGCAGGTTGTGATATGCGCTAAACCTTTTCAGAAGTTATATAAAACTCTTATTGAAAACGCTTTAAACATCGCTATAAATGAAAATCGCATCGCGCCTTGTAAAACTATCAAACTTATAAACAATTCGGTAAGATTTGCAATGAAACGGACACGACGAACCAATGAAGCAATAAACATAAAGCTCCAAGTGTCTGATAAAACACATCAACATGATTTCTTTAAGCGCATTTCGCATTTCGCAGGAAATAACTAAACACAAGTTCTATTACCACATAGAAATTGCGATGTGTGATTTGCACAGATCGCATTTCGTGAGATTTATTGGTAACATAACAAATGGAAATAGTTATAAGTTGGGATATGCAATAATGGGTAGTTATTGCTCAGGTGTGTGAAATGATTCATGTCAAATCAAACTGAATATAAGATCGAACGTCTTAAATTGATCGATAGATATTTCACGTGAAGGTGTGTAAGAGATTTGATTAAAAGATTATCGGTGATTAACAACATTTAATAGGACTAAGGTTTGATAGATTCATATCTACTTCGAGCATGTTTGAAATGATTGTACTCCAGATTTGTTTTAATTCTATCTGCCTCTCTATTCTCTATATTTTTAATGTTTTCTATGTTCGCTTGAAATCAAGAAACCACTTAACAGAGAAAATAAAATAGAGATGAGAAAGAAAGGAAAAGAAATTGCCCAAGCATCATCTACCGAAAGCTCATATATGTCTCCCCTATTCTAAAATACCACCTGCAACAAGGATTATGGAAGTTCCTCATGGGAGGAAATGTATCAGTTCTTTGAAGATGAAAAGTAAAGGGTAATAAATAGAGTTACTACAGCAGGTGTGTCATTTTCTTCAAACCTGACCTATTTCAACGTTGCGTGCTCATTCATCCATAAGGTAGCAGCAAGGCCAAAGATTCTCCCCTATACAGTTATTGTCAAGTGGGTAATTGACAACTTTAATGTAGACGATAGAACATTTAAGGATTCAAAGGGCGATAATATCGGTTCATTCAGGGTAGAAGATTTGAGGACAATGTACCACTTACCTGTCCTATAGCAGAAATATGACAAGGCTTTTCTTCAAAACTTTAGAACAAAAAATCCAAACTTGATGAAATTCATAAAGGAATGGAAGGATGACCAAGGAAATCTTAAACGAGACAAACTCAGTACATACCCAATAGCACAAATTATTTCCCCTTATTGTTATGTTGCTAGTATGTTGTGTAGATTATTTTCTAAAACTGATACTACTAGGTTTTCTGAAGATTGGGTCCCATTAATTGACGCAATCGTCAATTCCTTAATTTTAAATTGGGAAAATATCATATCTGATAATTTAGCCATAAATATCATGGAGTATAGGAGTAAAAGAAGTTTTGCATCTAGAGAAATACCCGCCTTTTACATGAGTGCCTATGTCATGAACAAAATTTGCTTTTCCTCGAGTTTTCCTACCATGGGATGGAAATGGAAAACCCAAGACCCTACTCCAATCCACATTTACCACAGAGCCCTTTGGGAATCATACTTTCACCTACATTTTTACAAAATTTTCCATTGATTCATACTGCCTATGCACCAAATTATGCTCAATGTGAAAACCCCTGGGATTTCCAAAGAGTCTAGTACAAACATTTTTCCCATTGCTAGATGGTTTGCAGAGGAAACTTTCACCTATGTTAAAGTTTTTGGCAGTTATGCTTCTCCTCATGTCCTGCCATATTATGTTCCTGACAAGTTACTTGCTAGAGAGATTACCTACCAGCTTGTTGTAAATGGTATTTCAAAACAGCTTAAAGATGCTAAGAAGGTCGTTTGGCCTAATTTTCCTTTATAGTGCAGTACTTTTGCACTTTTTGATATGGGTCATGCCTACAAGGAAGTTTTAAATGTTAACTTGTTGAATTTGGTTGTAATGCCAAAAAAACCATATGACCCCAATGATGTGATTAAGAACTTCGTCACAGAGCTCAAAATGAAGTCTTTTGTGAAAGAGATAGATATATTTGATGATTTCTTTCAAGGTATTGAAAATTTTCAGATGTCCTAAATTTTACATCCAGTCAACTTAATCAATATGACTTAGAAGCCTTCCAAGCATACAAAAGCAAGAGCCTGGAAAGGATTCCTCTGTCTTTATTGACTATTGAAGATATCAACAGACCAACTCCAAGTATTAGCTTGGATAATGAAATTAAAGACATGTCTAAAGATGATTTAGGGAAATCAGAACATCAATCTCAAAATTCAAATCATTCTCAAAAGGAATCTGAAAATAGAAATGAAAACCCAAAAAAGGTGATTAATCAAGTAATCAAAGATATTGAGATGCAGGAGTGATGCAGACTAGCTGCAAAAATATCATAATACGTGCGGAATTTATACTTTATGGGTCCACACAATCCTTTACTCCTAGTGGATTTCACCTTTACAGTTTCCAAACATACATACGCACGCAATCACAGCAGTTTCTTTTTATAGACCACACATAAACCCAAACAATACATATACGCAGAGCGTCTTACCTAGAGGGTCCCACAACACCTTCGGCCAATCGCAAGCAATCACACTTCACTCCCTTTACAAGTTAACTTAGCAACTGACCTCTATTTCTTGCAATATGTGATGTTGTGTGTTTTCAACATGTGCCTTCACCACTTCGCATCGCAAACCATTTAACTTACCTTGTGACACTTTAACGCTAACTCCTAAATATTGCGATTTGCAAACTCTCTCCCGGTGCGCTGCAATCTCCGATGTTGGCCTTTGCTAGATCCGACGGTCCACATTATATCTCCGCTGACTCACTTCGCATTGCAAGTTAAATAGTTTAGCTTGCAAAGTCTTAACCAAAAAAACTAATTCTTTGTGATGTTTGATGTCCTCCTGACTGCGATGTGATCTCTCATCACTGATCGGTGTCGGATCTAACGGTCTTCGTTGTGCCTGCAAATTTGATCGATCTTCGTTCTGTGATTAACATGATATTCAATTCAACAAAGGATTGTGCAAGATCTATGGCCTCGTTGTTCCTGCAAATCCGAATAACCTTCTTGTTGTGCAATTAAATGCAATGCTCGATTTCAACAGAGATTTAAAACAAACGGTTTAAAACAGAGAGCCCGATCAAAGCACAAAACACTTGGAATTAATTTAGAAATGAAATATTGTTTTAAAATAGAGAGCTTGATCAAACAAAAAAACTTGGAATTAATTTAGAAATGAAATATACAGATTCGAGCCCTTAGATGACTGGTTTTTACATTTATTTCTGCTCTCAGTTCACTCCTTTCTCGTACTTATTCCACACCTATTTCACTCTTATTTCACTCTCTTTCTCTCTACGGATGGCAGAACCTCACAATGGTCAATTTGGTTTGGTTTTATGCCTTTCCAAAATCCCCATACGGTTGATAAGTTGGCATTCAATTTCAAAACAGTTTATTCAAATAATACTTAACTAATCCTAATTTTAACTATTCTTTTAATCTACAAATTATAATGATTGTGTTAGCCCAAATTAACTTAAAACAAAGTAAAATAGAATTCAAACTTCTTCTTCTGTCCAACAAAATGAATCAACTCCAGTTGTATCCTTTCAGTTGGATGCTCCTCCATTAGGCTCCCGAGGTAAATTAAACTCATGCCTCCTGTCCATGAGCTCTTCAATAGAGTACCTAACACTTTGAATTTGGGCAGCGTCCAACTATGAAAAATCCTCCACATGATGGTCCTTCCATTTGACCAGATACTCCAAATATTCTTTCCTTCATGTCTTCCTAGCTACCTATGTGTCCAAAATATGTTCAATTTCCAAAGGTTGTGCTAGAGGCATTTGTTTAATCCATGATCTCTCCTCATTCCGGGTGTCCTATTTTCGTCTCTCCGAACTGTCTTCCTCATCAACAACAGTGTATGGGTACAGATCTTCCAATTAAAAATGGGCGAGATTCCCACACCCAAAGTTAACTACAACTTGTAATTTTTTGCAGAAAACTTCCGAAGAATTCTACAAGGCCTGATCTTTTTCATCTTCAATTTATTGTATTCGCCTTTAGGAAACCTCTCCTTGCGCAAATGTGCCAGCACTAGGTCTCCTACTTCAAATTGTACCTCCCAAATTTTCAAATCTGATCTCTGTTTATATTTTTGGATGTTGTCCTGTAGCTTCAATTTGACCTATTCATGTAGATCGTTGATTGCTTTCGTGAAATCTTCTCCATCAACACTCCTCCACTCCATCTGACCCAAATCCCGAAACTAAAATACTCCACGTGGGTGCATTCCATATAGGATTTGGAAAGGACTTCTACCTATTCTTTTGTTGGGTGAGCCATTGTAGGCAAACTCCGCTTGTGCAAGCACACAATCCCACTGTCTAGAATTTTCACCAAGCAGACTCCTCACCAGATTTCCAAGACTCCTTTTCACAACTTCAGTTTTCCCATCTGACTGTGGGTGATAAGCCGAACGGAAATTCAGTTTGGTGACTATCTTCTTCCACAATGTTCACCAGAAACGACCTGTGAACTTTACATCCCTTTCCAAGATGATCGACTTCAGCAAGCCATGTAATTTGACTATCTGTGAAAAGAACAAGTATGCTACATGTGTGGCATCACTTGTCTTTCTGCATGGAATGAAATGTGCCATTTTGGTGAAACGATCCACCACCACCATGATGGAATCAAATCCCCACTGTGTCTTCGGCAGACCTAAGACAAAGTCCAAGCTAACAGAGTCCCATGGTCTTTTCAAAATGGGTAAGGGTGTATACAACCCTGCATTCTGGTTGCGTCCATTTTAATGTTGACAAAATTTACACCTGATCATGAATATTTGCACATATCTTCGCATTCTCAGCCAACAGTAAAAGTGGCTCGGCTGATACAACGTCTTATCTATGCCAAACTGTCTAGCAAAACCTCCACTTTGTTTTTCCTGGATTAAGTTCTCTCACATAGAACATTCCGGAATACACAACTTTCTTCCTTTGAATAGTAACCCCTCATGCATGTTATAGTCCAACCATGGACTATTTTCTCTCAACAATGGATTTTGAAAAGCTTCATAAGCTTCCTTAAAATCTGCATCCATCTCATATGAGTCTTTGAGATGTTCAAATCCCAACACTTGCACTGCGCTTTCTTGTAATATCAAACTTCTTCTTCTTAACACATTTTCCACCTCGTTGTCCTAACCATTGATGTGTTTCAAAATGAATGTAAAACTCTATAAGTACTCCACCCATTTCGCATGTTTATGATTTATCTTTTGCTACTGTATAATGTATTGTAATGAAGAATTATCTGAAAAACAAGACAAATTCATTAACCATAAAATAATGTCTCTAATGCTTCAACGATTGGATGACTGCATAAAACTCCTTTTCATAAGATGTATAATTTTTCCTACTCCCATTTAACTTCTCATTGAAGTATGCTACTGGCTTATCTTCTTGGCTGAGTACTGCACCAATGGCTATCCCAATGGCATCACAATGAACTTGGAAAATTTTGTTGAAGTCTGGAATTTTTAGGATTGGTTTTTCCGTGATATTCTTCTTCAAAAGCTGAAAACTCCTCTCAGTATACTATTTCCAATGAAAAGGTTGATTTTCCTTCTTAATGGTATCCACCATAGGTGCAAAAATACCATTTAAGTTCTTAATAAACTTCCGATATAAACTTTATAGTCCACAAAAACTCCTTACTTCAAACAAACTTTTAGGAGATGGCCAGTTAACTATGGCTACAACCTTCTCTGGGTCCATCTTCAACTCATTTTCAAAAATTATAAATCTTAAACAAATCAATTCTTTCCTGAAAAAGGAACATTTTTTTAAATTCATCAGCAATTTATTTTGCTGCAGTTTTTCCAGCATATACTTGACATGCCGAACATGTTCTTCCTTTGTCTTGCTAAAAATAAGTATATCATCCAGATATACGATCACAAACTTGTCAATGAATTCTTTCAACATCTCATTCATCAAATGCATGAATGTCCTGGGAGCATTTCTCAGCCCAAATGGCATGACCAGCCATTTGTACAAACCTTCATTGGTCTTGAAAGCTGTCTTCCATTCGTCACATTCTCTTATACCGATCTAGTGATAGCCGCTTTTCAGATCTATCTTTGAAAAGTATGCTGCTCCACTCAGACAATCCATCATATCATCCATATGAGGTAAAATAAATTTGTACCTGATAGTGATCTTTTTTATCACTCGGGAAGTAGTGCACATCCACCATTCACCTCCTTTCTTGGGAGCTAAAACGGTCGGAACAACACAAGGACTCAAACTCTCCTGAATCAGTCCTTTATCCAACAATTCTTGTACTTTCTTTCTGATCTCCTCATTGTCTTTCAGACTCATCTAGTAAGAAGCCTTGTTTGGCAAACAAGCTCCTGGAATAAAATCAATATGGTGACTAATGCTCCGCTTTGGTGGTAATTTATCTGGTAGATCATCTACCACAATATCACTAAACTCTTGTAGCATGTTCTGTATTTTCACAGGAAAATCAGTGATTTCTGTATGCATCAATACTACTCTTGGCCTCTGCACAACTACATAATTCACCTCATTGTCTTGAATCTGTCACAGAAACTTCTTTCTGCCTATCAGCAGTGTTTTAGTCCCACCAGTTTCTGCAATATCTTCTTCTTTCATGGTAACTAGCATATGCTTTATCCCATTCTTCACAAATATGTAAGAATTATTTTCCCCATCATGGACGACCTTTCTGTCATATTTCCATGGTCTTCCCAGCAGAATATGGCACACGTCCATAGGCATAATATCTCAAGTCATCTTGTCCTTGTACTTGCCAATGTGAAACTCCACCTCACACTACTCATCAACCAGCAGTTGGTGTCCTTTCTGCAACCATGACACCTTATAGGGAGTCAGGTGCTTCAAATTATTCAAACCCAATTTTTCCACCATTTCAATGGCTACCGGGTTATTAGTGCCTCCACTATCTATAATCAATTTGTAGCATTTTCCATGCGACTTGCACACAGTCTGGAACAATTGTTTCCTCTATGTCAGTTCAGCCACCTCCTTAGCTAGTTTTAGTAAAACCTTGTTCAACATTAAGGCCTCTCCTATTTCAAGCACATTCTCCACCTCTTGGGGTGGTGCCTTTGCTACATCAAGTTGAGAAACATATGCTCCCCTCTGTCCAGCTTGCTCATTTTCAGGACATTCAAAAGACATGTGCCCCCATTTGTGACACTTGTAACACTGGTAGGCATTTCCTTTGCCTCTGCCATTACCTCTTCCTCGCTGGTATGGCCTTCTAACTTTGGTGTTACCTTCCTTCTCAGTCTATCCCAAATTCTTTGAACTGTTTCCCTCTTCGTTATTGGTAGTATTTCTACCTCTACCAAAGGACTATCCTCTTCCTCTACCATAACCATGTCATCTCCTTGCATTCTTCTTCCTGGTAATATTTTCTTCCTCCTTCAAAGCACACGGGTATGCCTCCTCTATATTTTTAGGGGAAATAATATTGATCTCATCTAAGATTTCCATCCGTAGACCATTAACAAATCTTTTTGTCTTCTCAGGGGTATCTTCAACATACCCAGCCCTTAAGTTCACTTTATAGAACTCTTCTGTATATTCCTTTACAGTCATTATTCTCTGTCTCAGATTCTGCACTTCTCTGTAAAGGGAAATTTGGTAATATTTAGGCAGGAAATTACTTTTCATATTTTCAATCATCCTATCCCATTCATTGATCAAAGTCTTGTTCAATATTCTCCTTTCTACCTGCACACTGTCCCACCACAGTGCAGCATGTCCTTTCAACTTAGTGACAACAAACCTATTTTTCATATCCTCACTAACTTCCTCATACTCGAAGTACTTATCTAACTCACTTATCTAGTCCAACAATTATTATGTAGACAAACTGCCATCATAAGTGGAGGGCTCTGGTCTTGGCTTGCTGCTAGCCATCAAAACAGATTTTAGTAGTTTAATTCCTGGTGTCTCGTCCTCTAACCCATCTGTTAGTGCCATTGTCTCACCTTCACTGTCATCTCCACCTTCTGGATCCCTACGCCTTCCTGCTTCCATTACTATCAAATGTGATGACAACATTCTAATCTCTTCACGCAATCCTTAATCTATTTCTCCCCTTGTAGCTCTTCCCTGACCTCTTCTTCCTACTTCAATCTTCACTTAGGAAGAAATATTTTCTTTGATACCAAATGATGCAGACTAGCTGCAAAAATTTCAGATTATGTGCAGAATTTATACTTTATGGGTCCACACAACTCCTTTACTCACAGCGGATTTCACCTTTCCAGTTTCCAAACATACATATGCGCGTGATCACAGTGGTTTCTTCTTATAGACCACACATAAACCCAAACAATACATATACACAAAGCATCTTACCTAGAGGGTCCCACAGCACCTTTGGCCAATCACAAGAGATCGCACTTCGCTCCCTTTATAAGTTAACTTAGCATCTAACCTATATTTCTTACAATATGTGATGTTGCAAGCTATCGACATGTGCCTTCACCACTTCGCATCGTAAACCATTCAACTTACCTTGTGACACTTTAACACTAACTCCTAAATGTTGCGATTTGTGAACACTCTCCTAGTGTGCTGCAATCTCCATCGTTGGCCTTTGCCGGATCCGGTGGTCCAGTTAAACAGTTGAGCTTGCGAAGTCTCAACCATAAACACTAATTGTTTGTGATGTGAAATGTCCTCCCGACTGTGATCTGATCTCTCACCATCGATCAGTGTCAGATCTAATGGTCCTCATTGTGTCTGCCAATCTGATTGGTATTCGTTCTGTGATTAACACGATATTCAATTCAATAAAGGATTGTGCAAGATCTATGGCCTTGTTGTGTCTACAAATCTTATTAACCTTCTTACTGTGCGATTAAATGTAATGCTCTATTTCAATAGAGATTTAAAAAAAACGGTTTAAAACAGAGAGCCTGATCAAGGCACAAAAGATTGGAATTAATTTAGAAATGAAATACTATTTTAAAACAGAGAGCCCGATCAAGCACAAAACACTTTGAATTAATTTAGAAATGAAATATATGGAGGTGAGCCCTTAGATGGATGGTTTTTACATTTATTTTTTTCTCTCTGTTCACTTCTTTCTCGCACTTATTCCACACCTATTTCACTCTTATTTCACTCTCTTTCTATCTATGGATAGAAGAACCTCACAATGGTCGATTTGGTTTGGTTTTAGGCCTTTCCAAAATCCCCATATGGTTGAGAAACTGTTATTCAGTTTCAGAACAGTTTATTCAACTAAATTACAATGGTTGTGGTAGCCCAAATTAACTTAAAACAAAGTAAAATAGAATTCAAAACTTCTTCTTCTTCTATCCAGCAGAAGAAATCAACTGCAGTTGTAGCCTTTCAGTTGGATGCTCCTGCATCAAGGAGAAAGGAAGAAGTAATGGAATAGAATCATCTTCCCAAGAAGTTCAGCACAGACAAGGTACACCTGATCAATCAGATAAATCTTAGCCAAAGGATTTGAAGAGTGAACGGGATAAGTTTTCTAAGGTAATAAAAATGCCTCAAAAAAATCCTAATACTGATCAATCTACCAGTTTTCAGATGCCAGAAAATTCTCAGAAATTAGTGGGAACTGTTACTCCACTACAAAAAGTTCCTGAAACTCATGATCGAGAGATCATTCTGTCTTATCCTATAAAGAAGATAGTTTTACAAGTTGAGTAAATCCCTTCACTGGATGTCTTCTACAGTCCTATTCATAAGTTTGTAGTCAAGAGGAGAAAAGGGAGAAGAATTGATGATACAGTCTCAAGTCTTACAATTGAATCTGTAGAGATATTATGGAAGGATCCTCTAGCTGATCCTGTTGAAAATTTAACTAAGCTATCACAGTTTTCAGGGGCATATGCTACTGCCACTATTGATAATGCCACTGAAGTTCAAATTTTACTGAAGCATAAAGAAGATAAAATACAAGATTTAGAGAGACTGTTAGAGCAATAAAATTCTATCTCCAGCGAGCGAATGGAATTGAAGATGTCCCAATTTCAAAAGTATTTTGAAATTTTAAATTTGCAGCATCAAGTACAACTCACTGAGAAGAAAACACAACTGGAAGCAGTAATAAACATATTACAAAGCCAACCACAGCTAGAGAAATTCATAAAGGAAGTATTGGATGTGAATGCTAAGCTAAAGCAACAACAAGAAGCTTTTTTCCAACAAGCTTCTATCACTAGCTCTTGTTGTGATTCAAGTAAAATATTGATCCAACAAGTAGCTATCCAGAAACTTGAGTGTGAGAAGATTGAGAAGAAAATCAATGAACACATTCAATAGCAAGCATCAGACTCAGGCAAGGAAGTTGATCTACCCTAGGTGGATAAATTCCACAAGGAGATCTTATTTAAGGATTGGGAAGCACACATAAAGCAAGCAGAGAAAGCATCAGCAAAATCATCAAGGTTAACAAAAGAAATGATTGAATCTTTATTTGAACACATTTTGAAATCAAAACTTATCAAAGAGTGCACGTCTGAAGTGCTCTTAGAAATCAAGCAGCTAGAAACGTAGTGGAAACAAAATATGGAAATGCAGGAAGAAATGATTAAAAAAATAAATAAGTTTGATCAAGAAAATTATTGGAATTTCCTGATCAAACCTTATCATCAGTACCAAAACCTGCAGTCTTTAACGGATTCACCAAAAATATCACAGCCATTGCTCTCAAATGTGGTATTCAAGGGACAATTCAGATCGAGAATTTCACATCCAACTCAGCTCAAACCCATGTTAGATTTTTTTTAACTTCAAGATCGAATCCAAATGAAAGATCAGAATTGATAGTTATATTGTTATTTTATTTTTCTAAATTGTAGTGAAAGTTTGTCTTACGAGGATGGTTGTCTAAAACCCCCTATATTTTTATGTAATAATTTATTTTTAAATATATTTAGTCTAGTATTTAAACCCCTCTCATGCATTTAGAGAAGGGTCCAGAATTTTGTCAAAAAAATTCGCAGAGAATGCACTTTTGTAAGTTTGTGAATGCTTTGATGAATTAATGGAACACAGACTGTTATATTTTGACATTTGAAGTTGTTTAACTCATGTTGCACTATTGTACTTTTTAAATTGCTTGAAAGTGAAGAGGAGAAGATAATCTATTGTCAGTTTAAGTGAGTAGAAATGCGTACATATGGTACTTCTATTCACTTGTATTAGGTTTTGCTTTCTAGATTGACAATCATCTTTTTATTGCATTATATATTTCAAACATCATCATATATGAATGTTAAATCCACTTCTGTTTTAATATTTGTCTGTAATTTCTTATCTGATATATAATCACACATATGAATACGATATACTTTTCACAATTCTTTTAATCAAACTATTTTTTTAAAAGAATCATCTTTACATAATTTTCATCTCTTTCAACTATTAAATAATATTAATTACTAATAGTTGGAGGATATCTCTTTAGATCACATAAAGGAAGAAACACCCCCGGTATATAGTAGAATTAGATAGTGTTAGATAGATGCATGTGATAGATTAGAATAATTTTCCATTGCATGTTATATAATCAAAACACACCCGAAAAACATCCTTATTGGGAAATTGGTCCCTTTATCCCCAGTCGGAGCCACCACACCAAATGAAAAAGGAGTTGCTTTAAGGTCCAGACCGAGTGGTTCTCCCCCATGTTGTTGCAACATAATTCTAAGGCCTCAACAGTACCTTGTAGAATTTATAATCTTGCAACCAAAAAAAAATCTAGGAGGCCATTCTTTAATTCTTGGTAGATCATGGTTAGCCACATCAAATGCCTTCATTGGATGCGGATCAGGAAGCATGATCATAAAACATGGAGATGAATGGAAACATATTACACTCTATCCTCCTACTCAATCTCTTTCTTTATTATCATGGCTTGATGACCAACAAGAAGAAACTCAACCTATTGTAAGCATTAATCAAGCCTTTAATTTTAGAGAAGAAGAAGAAAATGAGGATTATTGTTATCTCAAAGCCTGATATTCCTAAGCAGCTATGAATAACACAATATGAAGCTGCAAATCATCTTATGAATCAATGTTTTGAGGAAAATTGTACTATTCAACCATTGCAGAATTCATTCGAAATCATTTTTCCTTTCAGCTCAATTACCAATTATCAAATAAAAATCATTGAAATCATTCTTGGAAAGAGTCTAAATATTGGTAATAATTTACAATCATCACAAGAACAATACCTAATTGTATTGTTACAGAAATATTCAAAAGCTTTTCCCTGGGACTATACATACATGCAAGGAATTCTTCCAAAAACATGTATTCACCATATCTATACTGATGATAACATCAAACTAGTGAGACAACCACAAATAATAATGAATGCAATGATGAAAGAGATAGCGAAAGGAGAATTGCAAAAAATTTGCAGTTGGGATTCATCTACCCTATCTCAGATAGTCAATGGGTTTCTCCCTTAGTTGTGAATCCAAATAAAAATGGAAAATGGAGAATATGTGTAGACTATAGGGAACTGAACAAAGAACCATTGAAAGATCATTTCCCATTACCATTCATTGATCAAGTACTAGATTCACTATCAGGAAAGAAATTCTTTTCTTTTCTTGATGGATTTAGTGGTTATAATTAGATCAAGATAGCATTAGAGGATCAGTATAAAACTACATTTACTTTTTCTTGGGGAATGTATGCTTATAATTTTTTACCTTTTTTATTATGTAATGCACCTACTACATTTCAAAGAGAAGTCCTAGCCATATTTGATGATTTAATTCATGAATGTGTAGAGGTCTACAAGGAGATTTTACTGTCTATGGAGGTACATTTGATAATTGTCTAAATAACCTTGAAAAAGTTCTAAACAGATGCATAGAGATAAACTTATCCCTCAGCAATGAGAAGTGTTTTATAATGTTAACTAAAGGGATAGTGTTGGGACACCACATTTCTTCTTTAGAAATAAAGGTAGACCCAACAAAGATACAAGTCATTGTAAACTTAATGCCACCAACAACACAGAAAGAAGTAAGAAGTTTCTTAGGATATGAAAGCTATTGCAGACGATTCATTGAAAAAATTAGAAAACTAGCTCTACCTATGTTCAAATTACCTGCAAAAGACATTGACTTTCAATGTACTACAAATTCCCAAAATGCTTTCAAAAAACTGAAATAAAAATTGTCGATAGCACCCATTCTCAGAGGGCCAAATTGGTCATTGTTATTCCACATATCTATTGATGCATCAAATACTTCTATAGGAGAATCTCTAGGACAAGAAGGAAATCAGTTTAACTATGTCATTTTCTTCATAAGCAAAAATATAACTCTGACAGAACTAAACTATACAGTAACTGTAAAAGAAATGATAGATGTTGTGCATGCAGTCAATAAATTTAAGCATTATATAACAGGATATCAAGTGTTTATTCATACAGATCATTCAACCATTAAATATTTAATTAAAAAAGAAATTACCAATGGCAGAATTACTAGATGTTGTTACTAATTCAAGAATTCAATCTCATTGTTCTAGATAGACTAGGAAAAGATAATCAAGTGGAAGATTTCCTGTCAAGAATTCATTCTCCTGTTGATCCTGTTCTTGTTTCAGAAAACTTTTCTGATGAAAAAATATTTTCTTTAACAGTTAAAACCCCATGGTTTGAAGATGTAGCTAATTATTTATCATCCGGAATATTCCCATCTCATTTCACTAGCAAGGAGAAAAGAAAAATAATCAGAGAAAGTGTTAGATATAGTTGGTTCAATGGTGACCTATTCTACATTATTCCTGATCTTTTGATAAGTAAGTGTGTTAGAGAAGATGAAATTCTTGATATTATAAAAGCATGTCATGATGAGCCATGTGGTGGCCATTTTGCAGATAAGCGAACAACATACAAGGTGCTCAAACTTGGCTACTATTGGCCAAAAATTTTCAAGGACTCAAAGGCCTATGTCAAAAGATGTGATAGCTGCCAAGGAACTGGAAGACTTGTAATATCAAACGAGATGCCATTGAAATCACAAGTACTTATAGAACCATTTGAAAAATGGGCTCTTGACTTTGTGGGACCTATTAACCCGCCTTCAAATGGAAAGAAGTACATCTTAGTATGTACAGACTATGTTACAAAATGGGTAGAAGAAAAAATAGTGGCAAGAGAAGCAGAAGAAACAGTGGTTTCATTCCTCTTTGAATAAATCATTGTAAGATTTGGAGTCCCAAGACATATTGTTACAAACCAGGGATCACAGTTCACTTCTAAACTTGTCTGAGATCTTACGGGAAAATATAAAATAAAACATAGAAAGCATACTCCGTATCATCCTCAAGAAAATGGAAAAGTGGAATCTACTAATAAGGTTTTGGAAAACATCATGACAAAGACATTACAAATGAATAGAAAATATTTGTCAGACAAATTAAAAGATGCATTATGGGCATACAGAATTACAAGGAAACATACTACTGGATTCAGCACATATCAATAAGTATATGGTAAGGAAGTTATGTTACCAATAGATTTTCAAATTCGTACTTTTAAACCTGCACCAAAATTGGGATTGGACCCGTCAGAAGCACAACAGCAGAGAATTATGCAACTAAATGAATTAGACGAAATCAGACAACAAGTAGTTGAGAATACATCACTAGTACAACAAAAAAGAATCAAATGGCATGACATATTTATCAAAAACAAAATTTTTCATAAGGGATACTGTGAATTTCTTTTCGACTCCAAGTACAAATATTTCAAAGCAAATTTTACTAATCATTGGCTAGGGCCCTATGAGATAGAAGAAATCTTTGGCAATGGAGGAGTTAAGATCAATACAATTGATGAAGCAACTATTTCATTTCTAGTTAATGGTCATAGAATCAAAGTTTATAATAAGCCTATCAATAAATAAGGCTTTCTAAAAAGAGTTCAACAGAAAAAAAATGGAAATAATGGTAATACATAGTGATATTCCTTCCCTACTTCTAGAATTAAAAAATAAAAAATAAAAAAGTTAAAAAATAATAAAGGAGTTTGGTTGTGAAAATTTAGGATACTGGCACAATACAAACTCGAATTTATATCGGAAAACAAAGTTGTTTGGGAAATATGAATTCCCTTTTATCTTTTTCAATTTCATTTTGCAGAAATCATCCTCCAAAATTCAAAGACTTGAGGCCAAGTCTCAAAATAAGAAATGGGGAAGATTCATAATAAACCAACAAACTATGCAACTAGTTTTGTGACAAGAAACTATATTGCAGAAGGGACCTGAGACATCATAATCAATATTTATCAGTAAGGGACCTGAATAAAATCAAATTCATATGTTATTGTAGAAGGGGCCTAATTATCGACATCAAAGGGACTTGAGAAGAAACTGCAAGCATCTACAATCCATCAAAATCATTCAGCATAATTCATTTTTGAAGCCAAAGTATCATCATCATTGGAAAAAGGTCAAGTGTTGACAAAAGAGATAATGTCGTCATCAAGAAAATAAAAGCATTGACAATGAGCTACCAAGTGAAAGGAAAGCACTGTAAGTTTAAAGTATTCTTAATGCCTTCGATTTTGAATTTTTTTCTAAAATTGATCATCTAGTTTAAACTTGAATATGGAATACCCATCATCCTACATTATCCTAAATTATCCTACATTGACCTATATTACCCTATATCCTACATCACCATAATTAAATACATTTACCTCTTACATTATTCATTCATATTATTTCATTCATTAACTTTATCACAATCTTACATTCATCAATTCATCATTCACTACCACATTCATTTGCATTTTTTACCAAACTTTTAGCCACATATCCTTTTTGGGGCCAAAAAAAAATACGCATGGAAAATTGCCTACAAAAACAAGAAGGATTAGTTTCATATGCCTACAAAACAAGAAAAAAGAGAGTTAGCATCATTACAACTATACTTAACATTTTATTTCAAAAACAATTTTATTTGAAATGACCGAAGATTGTGGTCATTTCAAAACAAATTAATACATAAGTATAGTGTAAATTATGAAGAAAAGAGGGAAAGTATGCAATGATAAAGGAATAATAATGATATGCAACATGAAATGCAAGTATAATGGATCTAAAATGCATAGTGAGCAAGCATAATGCATAATGAAGAAAGCATGCAATGCAAAATTCAGAAACTATTCCTAAATGTGATGAGTATTATAAGCTCTACACTAGAAGCAAATACAAAACCATGATGCAACATTAAAAAATAGAACAAGTGTCGAGACATGTACAATAGATATAGCGATGATCAAACAAGAAGAGTGGTGGTCAAACAAGCATAAAAAGTGAAGACAATCATTTGAAAAGTGGTGAGGCCGGTCAAACAAGTGGAAGCCAAAAGAACAAGTGACAAGATAAGCAGTTAGTAGCAAATGGTCAAAAAAAAATTAAAAGGGTTGTACGCACAATTGAACACTTTTTGCGCATACTTCTTCATCATCGCAGCCAATTTACATCATAACCGAGCTCAGAATAAAAGGACATTGTGTATTCATTGTTTATCTACAGCCTAAACAACTCGAAACCCTATTTGACTCAGAAAAACACGGAAATTGAAAGAGAACTATGTGCAAAGAGGAGAACCCAATACAAGAGAGTTAGCACGAGGATTTGCATGGAGAAATAAGGGGAGAATTGTGTTTAGAAGAAGAAGAAATAGGAGATCACAAACGTAAGGTTTCCTTCGTTCTTAGTAGGGAAATTCTCCATCGAATCCCATAAATTGTGTGGTGATCAGGTAAGAGCAAATCTTAGGGTCTTCTCAACAGTCAACTTTTTTTTAAATATTGAGTTAATCCAGTTAATGTTCAATTGTGTCAAACAATGAGCAAAACACGACTTCAATCCTAGACTAGCAGTGCTCTGTCACCCTAAAAATTTATGTCGCTTGTAGAAAATGATTTTCGAATTGATGGAAGACGAAGAGTTTAATTAGGACTGCATGTTTACACAGAAGCAAACAAACCATAAACATGATAACCTCTACAAGATTTTGACAAGTCATCTGCAGCTCAAGTATCATTCCAAAAGCTATTTCCTTATACATTTTAAACATATAGTTTGCCCAAATTTTGCACAATGAGAATCCTTTTGAATACACAGTGAGCATGTCTGCATTTTAAGGAGAAGGGATGGACCTTTTTCCTAGAGAAAAAAAGGAAGGGGTCCTTTGACATAACAAGAGGGATTCCAAGATATTGGCTCAGAGAACCATGGTCAGAGTTGGTTTCAATTATCCAAAAGTACTTCACCTAGGATAATCGATATAATGTGATATATCTTTATCATATAAATTTGCTTCAACATATGAACGAATATTGTAAAATCAATTTACCCTACTTCTTTTCAATAAGCTTAACTAAAATGATAAAGAATTTCAAATATAAAACAGAATTCAAGGGAGACAACATCTATCATCACGGGCTAATAAAAATACTTGTGGAGCATGAGGCAAGGAATAAGGGAATGTTTTGGAAGGATTTTTTGGCTAAGAATCACTCTGAAGAACAAACAACAGGGAATCAGGAGAAGTTTGAGAAGTTGCATGTAACAAGAAGTATCATGAATTCCCCTTTGTATCCTAAGACAATATTGAAGAAGAAGAAAGATAGTATTATGATTGAAAAGAGAAATCCTTTATGTCCATTCCTAGGAATTGTAGGAGAAAATCACAAGAAAAACCAAGCAACCAAGAAAAATATCCAGAAATTGAAATTGTTGAAACTGAGCCTCCACCAACATCAAAGAATATTGATGAGATTATACAGAGAATGGAGAAGGAAGTCTAGTCCAGGAAGAAACCATAGAGAAAGACTCATATTTTGAGAATGCTTGGGTAGGAGCTACCCCATCTCACTCATATGCCAAAGAGACTAGGAAAAAATATAAAGAGCCGCACAATTAAGAATATCTTAAGAAAATAGAAGAACTAACAAGTGACTTGGATGACAGCAAGATCATGGAGAAACACTTGAAAAAGGAGAACAAAATGTATACATAACAACAGCACCATAATAAAAAAAAACAAGAAATTGAGCAAGAAAATAAAAATTCTTGAGACTCAGAATATCTGCATCTCTAAACAAGCCTACAAATGGCTAAAGGAGAAAAAGTCAGGGCAGTACAAATATGAGAAGCAAAAAGTGAAGGCTTCCATCTATAAAGAAGGAAAATATGAGGGTATTGAATTTCTCCTTTAGGTTTCACATGAAGAAGCTACAGGGTTAGGAACAACAGGGGTATCATCACTTAGGAGATCAAAATGGAGTAGGCAAGCATGAGGACATGCTTGAACATTGGCAAGGGGGAGATGCTGGCCCCCAATTTTGGTCATTTTTGTATATCCTAAATCCATCTATTTACCACCATATTCCATATTATTTCATCCATATATGCCTAATTTTAGTCCTATTTTGCATATTCAGGTAACTAAATTAAGTTTCTCAATTTTTAGAATTTTTTTTCTAAAAATTGGGGTTTAAGAGTAATTTTGGACTGCATTAAAAATTCCCATAATAGCTCCATTAAAGTCATATATGAAGGACACGTGGGAAGTATCTGAGTGTATAATTGGAAATATTGGGAACCACAGATGAAGAAATACGTATTGGTTCAATCAAACTGAGCAAAAACAATCCCAGTCAACGCTGGTCAAACTTGACCTGTCATTCAGGAATCCCTAGTAAAAAGGGGAAGATTTATTATTTTGTGGGATTTTTCCTGATTTTATGAACCAAGCTTGATGATTTCGACCTATTAGGATGTATTATGATTGAAAAGGCTGTTAAAGCCATTATAGTAAAGTTTTTTTATGATTTACCTATTTAAACAAGGATAATATGTGTATTTTGGTACTAATACTATTGGAGAATTTTGAGATAATTTGAAGAATCATTTATATTGTTCTATTTTTCGTTCATGATGTAGATGATTTATTAAGTTTTTTATAGCTGAATAATCCTTCAGGTGTACAAAGCAAGGGTGGAGGGCCCCCACATCAAGCTAAGTACACTTTGGTTAAATTTTGTATAAATTAGCATAGTTTTGATTTAGTATTTCTTGTTTTAGTTTTATGATTCAGTTATTTAGATGTGTTATGATTTATTTATGATTTCTGGATGATTTTGATTTAAAACCTAATTTTTGTACAAAATGACAACCAAGTATTTAAGTTAAATTTTTTTTCTATCAAGTTATGAATCACAACTAAAAATCATACTTTTGCATTTCTTAAACTGTTTCTTGAATTCCAGTTTATGATTTTGGATGCAATGGTAATGTTGTTGGAGTAGAACTATTAGGAAGGAAAACTAGGACCTCCTAAGTTAGGAGCCTCTTCTCTTGCTTTATATACATCACAAACTTCTTCTCTTTAGTTTCTCTTCTTGAAGACAGTATTGTGGGGAAGGACAACTAGGACCTCCTAATTTAGGAGCCTCTTCCTTTGCTTACTGCATCCTGAACCAGGAGCTTTTTAGTTAGATCTTATATTTTTAATATGCATTTCTATTAATTTTAAAACTTAGAATATATTTGTAATATGCATTTCCTTCAAATCCTTGTCTTCTAAAATTGACTTTACCTAAAATCCATATACTTTGGACATGCTTCCAAGTCTACAAACCCGGATTGACAAGTAAAACACTTGTGTTAGTTTACTTGATAAATTGACCCAACAATTCCTGCAGCAACCATCTTATCCAAGTATCCCTTCACCTCCTGCTTATATCTTGGATTCGGGCTGTATGGGCACTGCTTCACCCAGCGCACATCAAGTTTCAAAGTGATCTTCATAACTCCAAGTTCTCCAATTATTCCTTTCAACTCTGAGAATTTGTAGGGAATAATTCTTGATACTCTGTGAGAAACTCAGCAACTTTTCATACTGTATCATCATCCCAGTAGTCTCTAATATTTTCCAACTTAGGCTGCTCTTCATATCCAATATTAACTTTAGAGTTTTTTCACATCTAGTGAAGTGATCGAGGGCCAAGCCACTGCGCGATGTCCCTCAGATTCTAGAATCATGATATTCCTTGGATTTTCTTCACTCTCTTCAACCATTAGATTTCTGCAATTCACAATATCCTTTATCTGCACATCCCATGCTGGTGGAGTGCACTCAATCACTGGCTCAGTTGTATCAAAGATAACTTCTTGAATATTATGCAAAGATTTACCAATATTATCAAATCCACTCTCAAAGATGAATATTAGGATAAAACTCTCCATCAGAATAGACCATTCACTAGTGCCTCAGAACAATTCTGTATCCAGATACCAATCAGTAGGTACCTTCCCCAATGTATGAATAAACATGTGGACCCATTCAAGTCTTGCTTCTACACCCCATACCTGATTCCATCTAGCCAAATGTCTACGCGAATCATCCTTTCCATTGTAAATTTATTCCATTCTGATGGTTGGACATTCAAAGTGTAACCTCATCATACGCACGCATTCATCCCAATTGCCCATGTTTTCTTTATGATTTTCACACCATCTTGTTGGAGTAGTGCACAGTCCGAGATCAAAAGCATGGAATCTATGTCCTTCTAGTACAATTATTTCAAGCTCTCCTAAGAACATGTTTACATCAGTTAAACCATAATAGTGTGGTAATTTACATACCTTAGTTTTTATACATCAAAGAGATTTGGTCACTCGATTACAACACAACGCAAATACTTCATGCAACCGGTTCTACCAGTTTTCCAATTCTTCATCAGAATCTGCGAAACAAGAGTTGTCATTTTCTCACTGATTAATGTTTCTATCCTCCGTTGGGTTGATCCAATATTCCTCACGCAAAGTTAGCTTATATATCTTATCAATATCATCATTAGCGCGCACAGGCTCTGTGTATCTTTGTCCTTCAGCAAGGTCTAAGGGAATTATGACTCTGGTTCCATTACTTTTCAAACTCCTTTCTTCGCTTCTTCAGGTTTATAACACCATCCATTTCAATAGCCCAGTCCAACCTTAGGAGCGAAGGATAAGGATCTGTATCATCCACAATTTGTATAATTTCAAATTCTACCATCACCTTCACACCCTCAATACTGACTACAACTTGCGACATCCTTCCTAACGGAATGATTTTCTGTTAATTTTCCATGCGCAATTGAATGGTAGACCATTCCAGCTTGGGCTCTCCCATATTCTGCCAAGTTTTCTTAGGTAGAACATTTTCATCAGACCCGAGATCGAGAATAACTCAATCCATCTCATAAGCACCGATCTCCTCAGTCATACGCATCTCTCAACTTATTCTCTTCTTATTCTTATAGATTTTTTTGACATATCTTTGTTCTACCAACAATTGTTCCTTATTTGCGCAATTATCTATTAGAGCTTGGAGGTTTTCTACTACGTTTTTTTTGCGTAGTAACTTAATGCAAGCTTATAAAAATGGTTTTATTTCTTCATCTACTCTTGCTTCCTTTATTGGTCTACCTGATGTAAATGCGCTTCCCTTTGCAAACTCTTTCCTTTCTTCAACAATATTCTCCTTTGCGCACTACAAATAAAATCCATCTTGATTCTCAGGGGCCTTACGGATCCACATATCAGTAGCCAGCTGATTTCCCTTATCTTCATTAGTATCTGCACCACTCCGAGTGACTACATTTATGCTAGGATATTCTTCATGAGTTTCTTCTCTGACCCTCTTGAGATTCTGTGTTGGAGTCTGCGTCTTTTTCTCCTGCATCTTAGCAATAAAAACAGGGCAATATTCTGTCACATGGTAAAACTGTCTACAATACCTGCATGATTTTCGCTCTGGATTTGGAAATTCACGCACATAATTACTAGCATCTCCACAGTTGTAGAAAATAACTTGTCCTCTTCCTTGACCAGTTGATCAACCTCCTCGTCCTCTTCCTCTACCCTAGAATCCACCATGCCCAGAGGGGGATGCTGGTGAGTTTGGTTCAACGTGCATTCTATATATTTCAGCTTTGTCCAAAATCATATCATAAGTGTGACAATGCTTCTCATCATGTCTGAGTAGCGAAAAAAATCTTCAAAGCAACTACTTCAACTCAGGTTGATATTTTCCGACCCTTGGGAAGAAATTTGTTTCATGCAATCCAGAAACTTGACAGATTGTGCGCCATATTGTGTTCTTCAATGGAATAGGACCTCCGATGTTCAGATAATTATTGAAGACAAGACATTGATCCTTATGGTGCCCAGCAGCTTTACATTTTATGCACCAGACCTCTGTGCAAACCTCCTTTCCCTTGTCTTTGTGCAGGCTTTGAATCTCTAAATGCATGGCTTGTAAATGATTCTTAATCTTTTGAGTTGCAAGCACAACAGGTGTTGGGGTAGCTTCTAATTTCATTGCAATCTCCATAGACTTAGCTTGTGTGAAAATCCTCTACTGACCCAAGGTCTGGCGCAAATGTGGGAGCACCATAGCAATAAACCACTCCTTATGTTGAGTATCATCGATGGTAAATCCACCATCTTTGATAGAGTATTTCAACCTCTGATATGCCTCCCACACAGATTCATTAACCTCTTGATGAATATCTTTCATTTCTGTAACCAATTGAGCATATGACTTAGGCTTCTTGAACTATTGTTTTAGGGCATCTTTCACTTCATCTAGAGTGGCATTAGGTTTTTCTTGAACATATATGATATACCAATCTAATGCGTGATCTTGGAAAGCATTGGCTATCTTATCTTTCTTAATATCATCATTATTAATGTGTTGAAACTTCCATATAGCATTAGTCACAAACCAAAAATGCTCAGTAGCATCATTTCCAATACCTCAGAAATTAGGTAGCTTCATCGACGCGGCCATATCTACGCCTAGGGAAGGTGGAGTTGGTGTTGGAGATGTACTGTGCGGTGGAGTGGATTCTTTGTGAGATGAGATTGGAAGTGGATAGGATGGGATCTGAAAGAGGATAAAGTCTCTTTGATTTTTCTGGTTTGATGAAACTTCTTCTTCTTCAGAGCACACATATTCACTAGAGCTACTAGTTTCTAGTTCACTTTCACTATCAAATCTATGCTTTAGAGGGTTATAAATAAATCCTTTCTCTAGATCTTCGCGGCAAATTTTTCCACTGCGCGTATTCGGGCCTCTTCGCATAATTCAAGAAATATGTTGACACATAGAACCATGTTCGCACAACAACATCTTCAGCAAAAACTTCAAAGAGTGCAAGATCTTACCTCTAAGACCCTTGAAAAATATTCTTTTTGCTTCAGAGTATGACATAAACTGATCAATGGAAAATTCAGTCACAAATCCTCCCAAAAGATGATCAATCCAATGATCTATTGCATGGGTGATCTTATTGTCTAGTTTTTCTAATTGTTGAATCAATTCAGGAGTCCACTTAGTGACTGCATCGTCCTTCGCGCAAGTATTGAATTTGGTCAATCACGAAAACCACTCCTGCAGCTCAATTCCAAAGGAACAAAAGAATATCTCATGAAATTATGTATATATTTACTTATGTACCCACTTTTCAGAAGATATCTTAGAGCTTTGATTCTCTTGGATCGCGAATTCAAGGATCTTTCTATCCAGCCAATCTTGCAATTCGTTCTACGAAGTGTGTCACAACATCAAATCTCCCTCAAAATGATCTCGGTCCCGACAACAGAAATATTTTTTATCTTGAAGGGTCCTAACCCAAGTTCATATTTTATCACACAACCAACAAATCCTCCAACTACTGGCCCTTTTGGCAATGAATCGATTTCGCAGATCAAAGTCTCACCCGAAGCAGTATGGGCGGGTGTTGGAACCAGTTTTCCACACCTTGAGGAAGAAAATGATGTAGTGGCCCTAAAAATATTGATTGTAGAACTTATACAGATCTTAACATATATGCGCAATTATAGAATAATACTTATCAGATCACAGAATAGAATCACAGATCACTTCGTCGCAGATATATCATAATAGAACCAGATCCAGATCTATCTAATGCGTAATCACTTAAGAAGATGCATCCATGTATTCAACCATCAATATAAATTCATGCATAAATAACAGATGTACTCACGCAGATACAAGTAAACGTAACATAAGTAAAGTGATCTTAAGACAGAAATAATAAACAGGTAATTCAAACAGATAACACGATCTTTTTGCCAAAATCAGTTCTTGTATTAGATTCAGAGAAATTCAGTACATCAGATTTCCCCTTACACTTTACCCTTCTGCACACACAGCCATCGGAGTCCGCACACAACCAAGACTAGGTCTTCGCATAGACAGCTAGCAGGAGCCTTTCTACCCAACCCATATTGAAACCCTTACAAAAGTGTCACAGACGCATAAAAACTTAGATCCAAAACATGAATAATTATTGACTACTTCCTTAGACTCGATCTATCTATTTATATCCAATCTAGCGCATAGATACTATGGCCTTAAACCATGGTTTGAGGCCCATAGTTTATTTTTAACACCCTTTTACATCAAAGAGGGACTTTGACCCGCCCCAAAGCCCCTTGACCTATCTAGGCACCGCAAATATACAAAAATACATCAAAAAGTGTACCCCATGGGACCCCGCTCCAACATGCACGTATCTAGACTAGAAGTTGTAATTCATGAAGATTACATGATCACAATATTTATGGAGACCTTAGAATAAAGAGAAATTTTTTGGTATGAGATGTTCCCATATTCTAGTCTATTTTCTCTTAAATATTTCTACGCAACATTTTGTAAAATTTATAAACAAAACTACCCTTCTCTAGTGCTGGTAGAAAAAAATTGTGGAAACCTTGATGATCTTATTCAACATATTGGGATTGACATTCATGATGAATATTTAATGAATTATGAGATTGAAGAAGCCTTGTTTGATTTATTTTCTCATCCGGAGGAAGTATTAAAGGATAACCATGACATTCAGGAATAACTTCAATAGTTAGTATACTTCCCCTTTATTATAGATGAGGACAAGGATGAAAATAGTCCTTCATATTTTCCTTCATATCATACATCTCTTGAATATTTATTTCTGGAAGAGAACAATGAAAGAGAAGATTTTGTTCTAAAGCATCTTGCAAAATAAGATTGTACTCATGACAATTTCCAACAAACAATGTCTACTTTTACTAAAGATAATATTAATCAGCAATAAATTGATGAAGATCACGAACATTCCCTTGAATTATATGAAGGTATTAAACAGTGTTCAGGAGACAAAGACATTTATGAGGAGTGTCATTTTGATTCTTCTTCAAACATTTCATATCTTTAATTTTTGTTTCAAGAGGGAACTTTTTCATCTATATGTTCAAAAATTTTGAAGACCAAGAGCACACTCTTGTTGAAATTCATCATGAAGAGCAGTCAGTTACAATAGAAGGATGTTTCTTGATTCCTCCAAGTCAACAAGAGATCATTTTTCATGATCCTTTGGTCATTTTGTTGCAACCATCTAGGAAGATGAATCTTATCATATTTACAGATCATGAGCACATGTTCAGTGGACAATTTGAGTTGCCTATATTTTGTTCCTTTTGCCTGCTCAAGGAAAGTGTGAGCAAGATTAAAGTAAGTTTCCATTTTCTAGATTGGTTACACTAGAGGAATCATATCGCATGATTGTATATATATATTTAGTAGGTGGGAAATTATCATTCGGATTTGAATCTGGAGGCGAAGGCCCTAATATTTTGATGGTCTGCTGCCATGAGTAAGTTCAGTCAAGAGTCAATTTTTTGAGTCAAAGTAAGTTTTTGTTTCAATTAGCCATTTCAGTGTCTAGTGTTTTATTTTTTACTCCATTTCCCACTAGATGAGGCTACTTGATCTATGATTTTCTTGACACCTCCTGAAGGATCTTCCATCCCCATCTGGAGCCAATGTTAGTGTCTTAATGTTCAGTGATCAAATACACTATTTCAGGTTTACTGGGTAGTGATCCCAGGTCAAACTTTCATACTTTCGAGCCAATTCTAAAATAAAATATGTTTCACTGAATTTTTTCTATTTTTGAAATGATATTTCCTTCACTCCATTCATGGTCATCATGATTTCAAGGTCATGTCATCCAGAAAACACCTAGGGTCATAGATCAGTCAACCTACCTCCATCTAGGTTATGGTATAGGTCTCATTTGTTTTGCCACCACAATGTCCAATCATGTCATGAAAGAAAGAAAAAAAGAACCATTTTCACCATTAAAAGCATACTAATTGGGAATTAGCAAAGATGGGAAAATAAATTAAAGGAAATTTGTCTTTTGTCAAAGAAGTATGCTACATGGTCAAAGGAGCTCCTCTCTCATGCTCACAACTCTCCACAGCCATCCAAAGATTGGTAGTTTGATATGTTTTTGCTTTTCAAGCTCCAAGAAACCATCATAAGGTCTAATTCATAATTTCTCAAGTTTTAGAGGCTTCCAAGTCAATAATTGAACATCCCTCACCTTTCATTCAGCTCAATTTCTTTAGCAAAGAGTGGATTCCCTCTTCTAAGGTTTTCAACTACATTTTTGTTTTCATTGATGTTTAGCTTTCTTCAGCAATACCCCTAGATTCATCACCTAATAACCTTAAAACATAACTCATACACCTTACCAAATCAATACATATCATGCATACCTCTCATTGCTACCATTTTCACTCAAACCCTAATTCTCACTACGTTTTTGCGGAGATACTAGGTCAACTCTGTGTTTTGACCATTTCGCCCTCTTTCCCGTACCCATTTCCAAAAAATTTAGTTACATTATCTTTCCAACTCACTTTCATATCTCCCCTATTTTTTTCAGATTTTTCCCTAACTCATATCTCCTCCATTTCCCTCCCTAAACTTGCTACCACATTTTCCCCTGTTTTCCTAGTTTTCACCCTTCCTTTCCTAAGTATCAAGATAGGTTTTTATTTTCTGAAAAACATCATGGAAGGTTAGAAGAGAAAATATAATAAGGGAGATAATCATTCCAGGTTTGATCCAACTCAGACCGATGGCATCATTTTCAGATTTTTGTGATCAAGCTAGGGTTTACATTGCACACATGGAAAATCCTACTTCAAATTTATTTTTTGAAGTAATGAAGATGAATTTGCAAAAAGTGAAATAGGTTTTTGTCAATGATACACCAAATAACAAAAAACTCCTTAATTTTATGCACAGGTGTTATGATTTGAGAGAAATTCCCAAAATATAGTTGGTCCAAGTCATTTTCTGCAATTTTGGACAAGTTGTCTTCAAGTCAATTTTTTAGGGGTTTGGAGATGGGATTTGCAATGGTTGATGACTCCATTGTGTATCGAACATCCTAATATTTATAACCATACCACTTGAAGCCCAAAAATACTTTACGAATGTCTCCAAAGTCCCTCTCAAAGTGGTGCGACGCTTCTGTTGAGAGTGCACTACACTTCTGCAAATTTTAGTGATCAAGAGATCAAGTCTCTTGTAAAAAAATGCTCAAAAATGAAGTTGCTCAGAATTGCTCCGAAATAGATCGACTGGAAAGAGCTCGGCGATACGATCCCAACGCCGCAAACGGCACTCAAATCCATTGCCGTATGAAGAAGTTGTTGCATTTTGAAATCACCCAATAACCTTTAATGTTGAATGGGTTCATGATTTTAATGTGGAGAAATATTTTTAATATATTAAAAATTAATTAATGTTTTATATATATATAAAATTTTAATATTTTATTTGATTTTTAAAAAAATCATATATTATATTAATTTTTTTTTTTATATTAAATATTAATTAAAATATATATATTAATTATATTAATTCAAAAACTATATTCATTCACCCACAAGTATAAGTTGCAAATTAAAATGGCAACGTATGTTTTAAAAAAAAAGAAAAAGTCAAAGTATTAAAGTGGGCACGTTGTGAATGGTTCAAAGGTTTTACGTGGCTAACGTATAGTATACGTTACATTGGAGTGGCATGTAATTTATGTATTGTTTTAAAAAAAATACACGTGGTTTGTTTTTAAAAAACGAAACGTGTTTCAAAATGGCGGGGCGCAATGAATTTGGGAATGGTCCCGTGGAGTTAGCACCAAGCACGGAGGTTTATTAATATGGCGGTTTCAAACTTTATGTTATGCCGTTTAAAACTCAACCATTCAAACAAACAGCGCCAAAGTGGGTCGTATGGGCCTTATCCAATAGCCCCCACAACTGGCGGTAAATTCGGCGGTCCGCCCCAATTTCAGCAGCTACTCCAATTCTGTCAGTGTTATCTGGCAGTTAGCCAGATTTAGTGGAGTTTTGTTAGGCAAAACTAGCAGTGGAAGTAAAAGTGCCATAACTTTGGCTAGGAGAGGCCTTTGGATACGAATTTTTTTTTGATTTTGGGTGTAGAGATCATTCTGAAGCTGTTGGAGGTGTTTGCAGAGCCATCAGGGCGCTCTAACAGATAATTTACCAACGTTTTTGGTCGTGGAGCCACCAGGGCCTAAGGGAAGAAGAGCTGTTTTGGACTATCTTCATCTAATGGAGGTGTTTGTTTAGTCATTTTATACTTATTTGAGCCTTCTGAATCTATTTTTGCAGTGTATTTTTCCATTTGAGGCTTCTATACAGTTGTATTCACATTTTGAGCATTTAATCAAAGAGGTAAAAGCCTAATTAGAGGCTTTTGGACCCAGCGGAGGTAGCCCAAGAGAGGGGTGAACCGCTTAAACAATTATTTGCTGTCATACTGTATAATTTTGCTGCATATTTTCAGATTCTGCTCCTTTAAACAGTAAATTTTTATAAGCTATCTTTTCCCAAGCAGGTTTAAACAGTGAACAAAACTTATTAGTTCCTCTTCAAAACACTACACTTCATTTGCAGAATATGTATACTTGCCTATTCACACATTAAAGTTGGATCAATGAATACTTTGCAGTTAAAACAAATACTTTCATTGATCGGATCTTTGTGATTACTTTTTATTTCTTTAGGCAGAGTCTGTAGAAGGGCCAAATAGCCTCCGGATTCATCCTTTCTTTGAAAGGTGAAAGATCCGGTGAATGCCCCTACAGTCAATCTCTGTATGAGAAATACTTTGTTCTCACAATTTCAGATCAGGTTGGTATCAAAGCTCAAGGTTTTTCTTAAGAGTTTGTGAAATTTGTGCAAGTAAATTGTGTTATTTTGCAAAATTTGATACTTACTAGGCTGAAATTGCAAAGAGGGGAAGGTCAATTGGTTAGAGAACAAGTTAATCCTCAACCAAGGAGGGCTAGAGTGCCATTACATCCACCTTCCATTTCATCCTCAGTAGCCTTAGAATCAGCCACAAACATGTCTTCCAGAGAAGGAGAAGTACATGAGGAAATGGATCCCAAGGAAGAAGAAAGAGTCTTTAGAAAAGCTTTCTTGGACTTGACTGAGATGGTTAGGATCCTATACCAGGAGAGAAATGATAGGATTGCTGGAGAAGGGTCTAGAAACCAAAGAGAAGAAGGAGATTCTTCGGGAGGAAATAAAGACAAAGATGAGTCTAAGAAAGGGAATGGAGGAAATGGTGATCCTTCATCTCCATCATCATCCTCTTCCTCCACATCATCCTCTTCAACTTCTGTTAATCAGTCACACAAAACAAAAACATCTCTTAAAAATCCTTTGTTAAAGCTTGATGTGAAGTTTGAGTTGCCGATGTTTAATGGTGATGTGAATGCAGAAAAATTGGATAACTGGATTAGACAGCTGGAAGTCTATCTAAGAATTCAGAATTGTATGATGATGACACAAAAATCCAATTAGCCTCTTTGAGAATGGATGGAGCAGCTTTGGTTTGGTGGGAAGCCAAGACTAGAGAGGAGATTAAAAAGCATGGTAAGATAACTCTAACATGGAATGAGTTTATTACAGCCATTAAGAAACAATTTTATCCTCTTGCTCATATTCAGAAAGCAATCATGAATTGGAAAAATTTTAGGCAACTTAAAGGTCAAAATGTGCAAGATTATACCCAAGAGTTTAGAAGGAGAGCACTTCTACTTGGAGTAGACTTACAAAGTCAAGATACCTTGTTGAAATACATAGGAGGTTTGCACAATTATCTGCAACATACTATTCTATTGTTCAATCCTACCAGCTTAGATGAAGTCTGTGTGCAGGCTACACATTTAGAAGCTAGAGGAAAGAATATTTTTGATGAGGATAGTAATTTCAAAAACAAAGGAAAGAAAAGAGTTGCAAATTCAAGAAAGGAAAAAGGAAATTTCTTTTGCAAGAACTGTTCGAAGACAAGTCATGATGAAGATCATTGTTGGAAGCTTCATCCTGAATTGAAACCAGAAAAATTCAAGAACAAAAACAAGACCAAAGAAAAGGAGAAAACTGTAGCAACAGTTGAGCAAGACTTAGGGTCAGACTCAGGAGATGAGACAAAAAGCATAAGCATGGTTTTAAAGAATATTAAGGGGAAAGAAGTGGTGCAAGACAATTCCTAGTTCTAGCTCTTTGAATTGTCACAAAGATACTCATGATGAAAAGAGGAGGATAGAGCTTTTCCATGTGAGGGTAATTTCAAAACATACCAAAATTGACACATTATTTGATAGTGGGTCACAAGCGAATCTTATATCTGAAGACTTGGTCAAGCAGCTTAAACTTGAGACCATTCCACATCCGAAGCCTTATCCACTTGGATGGATATGTAAGGATGCCAATTTGCAAGTTTCAAGGAAGTGCATATTGCGCTTTGCAATAACTGCACATTTTATTGACACAGTTGAACTTGATGTGGTGCCGCTTGATATCTCGGGTATTGTTTTGGGAAGTCCTTACTTATTTGACAGGAAGGCCATCTTTCATCGCCATGAAAAAAAGTATCACTTGTTCAAAGATGGTAAAGAGTACATTGTGAGAGCTCACAAGAAGAAGCTGGAATCTTCTTTACTCCATGCATGTCAATTGAAAAGACTGGTTAATGCAAGTCAAAGTCTAACTTTGTTGATGTTGAAACGACCAGATTTTGAGCATTCGCCTTCTTATGATGTTGCTAATGATTTGTCTCAGTTTGATAACAATTTGTCTTTGAAAAAAGATGATGTTGTGTTGCACAAATTACCTTTTGGGTCAGCCAATGCAGAAAATGAAGTGTCAAAGCAAAGCAGTGCAAGCAAGAAGGACACAAAATTCAGCATGGGGCAAAGTTGGTTTCAGATTGGTAGAATTCGCCATGGGAACAGTTTGCAAGGTGAAAGTCATTTTAAGTCTTTCTGGAAGTTTGATCAATGTAGAGAAAGTTTATTTTCTGCAGATTTCAATTGTTGTTCTACAAATTTTAATCATTTGCATCATGACTCTGTCAATCTAAGCAATGGTCGATCAGTTGACTCCAGAGACAGATTATCATTTTCTCAAAAGCTTCAGTTGATGAAATCAGGCAGATTTCAGTTGTTCAAGGGTGGAAGAGTGGAGAATCAGTCTCCACATCATCATTTTCAGTAATCAGAAAGCTTTTGAGGGTCCAAAAGCTTCCCATTTGGGAGGTGTGATCAAGAGATCAAGTCTCTTGTAAAAAAATGCTCAAAAATGAAGTTGCTCAAAATTGCTCCAAAATAGATCGACTGGAAAGAGCTCGGCGATACGATCCCAACACCGCAAACGGCACTCAAATCCGTTGCCGTATGAAGAAGTTGTTGCATTTTGAAATCGCCCAATAACCTTTAATGCTGAATGGGTTCCTGATTTTAATGTGGAGAAATATTTTTAATATATTAAAAATTAATTAATGTTTTATATATATTAAAAATTTTAATATTTTATTTGATTTTTAAAAAAATCATATATTATATTAATTTTTTTTATATATTAAATATTAATTAAAATATATATATTAATTATATTAATTCAAAAACTATATTCATTCACCCACAAGTATAAGTTACAAATTAAAATGGCAACGTATGTTTTAAAAAAAAAGAAAAAGTCAAAGTATTAAAGTGGGCACGTTGTGAATGGTTCAAAGGTTTTACGTGGCTAACGTATAGTATATGTTACATTGGAGTGGCATGTAATTTATGTATTGTTTTAAAAAAAATACACGTGGTTTGTTTTTAAAAAACGAAACGTGTTTCAAAATGGTGGGTGCAATGAATTTGGGAATGGTCCCGTGGAGTTAGCACCAACCGTGGAGGTTTATTAATATGGCGGTTTCAAACTTTATGTTATGCCGTTTAAAACTCAACCATTCAAACAAACAGCGCCAAAGTGGGTCGTATGGGCCTTATCCAATAGCCCCCACAACTGGCGGTAAATTCGGCGGTCCGTCCCAATTTCAGCGGCTACTCCAATTCTGTCGGTGTTATCTGGCAGTTAGCCAGATTTAGTGGAGTTTTGTTAGGCAAAACTAGCAGTGGAAGTAAAAGTGCCATAACTTTGGCTAGGAAAGGCCTTTGGATATGAATTTTGTTTGATTTTGGGTGTAGAGATCATTCTGAAGCTGTTGGAGGTGTTTGCAGAGCCATCAAGGCGCTCTAACAGAGAATTTACCAGCGTTTTTGGTCGTGGAGCCACCAGGGCCTAAGGGAAGAAGTGCTGTTTTGGACTATCTTCATCCAATGGAGGTGTTTGTTTAGTCATTTTATACTGATTTGAGCCTTCTGAATCTATTTTTGCAGTGTATTTTTCCATTTGAGGCTTCTATACAGTTGTATTCACATTTTGAGCATTTAATCAAAGAGGTAAAAGCCTAATTAGAGGCTTTTGGACCCAGCAGAGGTAGCCCAAGAGAGGGGTGAACCGCTTAAACAATTATTTGCTGTCATACTGTATAATTTTGCTGCATATTTTCAGATTCTGCTCCATTAAACAGTGAATTTTTATAAGCTATCTTTTCCCAAGCAGGTTTAAACAGTGAACAAAACTTATTAGTTCCTCTTCAAAACACTACACTTCATTTGCAGAATATGTATACTTGCCTATTCACACATTAAAGTTGGATCAATGAATACTTTGCAGTTAAAACAAATACTTTCATTGATCGGATCTTTGTGATTACTTTTTATTTCTTTAGGCAGTGTCTGTAGAAGGGCCAGATAGCCTCCGGATTCATCCTTTCTAGTAAAGGTGAAAGATCCGGTGAATGCCCCTACAGTCAATCTCTGTATGAGAAATAGTTTGTTCTCACAATTTCAGATCATTTAGTGACCAACTTCAAACTTGGATTTTTAACAAATGGGAAAGTATTTTGGAAAAATGGAGGGTTTTGTTCATACATACTAAATCAGAAAAAAAAATCGCTAAGTTTTTCCAAAAAATTTATGGTTAGAGAGATATTGGTCCATATTTAAGCCCTATTTTTGGAGAAACGTTTTTGGAAAATTCTGGATTTTTGTGAATTTTGACAATTTTGGTTGTGCAGAAGCGTCGCGCAGCTACGCAACGATTTTCCTCATAGCCTCCAAATGAGGATTTTTCTAAATGTATCGATAGCTCTTGAAATCTAATTTTCAGATATGGTCTTAGGTTTTGATGACACCCCCCAGTTTTGCATAAAAACTCAAAAAATAGCCTTGTTTTCATGCTTCTATCGTTGTTTCTGCCTGTGCGTGGTACTTCTGGAGTAAGGCTGAGAATATGGATTTTTGAAGGTCTTCTATGAAGTATTTTGTCAGTTTTAGGGTTGGGATGGAAAGAGGACACATAGGGATACCTAGCCCAATCTTCATATTTTCATACAGATTCCTTAAGGTCAGCCAAAATCACCCTCAAAGTGGTGTGATGCTTCCGCTGGGAGGCGCGATGCTTCTGCTAACTGGCTTGACACTTCTATCTTGGATTCCTTTTGGAGAGTTATCAAACTAGAATAATCCAAATTTTCAGGTTGAATTTGTTCTAAGAGGTGTATTTTGGATAAGAGAGTGTTTTTTGCCTCTCATTGTGGAGAAATCATGTAATTAGTCAAGGAGACATACACACCTAGTTATTTGCTAAATTTGGGGGAATTGTTTCTATCTTCCCTAGATTATAGGTAATGACTCATAGGGGGAATTTATGATTTATTTTGGATCAGGTTTCAACCCAATGAGGTGTCATATCTTCTATTTTCTATATGTAGTCCACCTCAAGTCATTTTAGAGGTTGGATAGTTGTTATTTGTAGTGTGGAGCTATTGTACAAACATTTTTCAGTGAAATCAAAGACATGTTGCAGCTATAATATTGGGACTCTAGTGATATTCTTATAAGCATTGTTTTTTATCAGTAACCTCATCAAATTGAAAGTTATGTTTTATTTCCATCACATGTATGCTTCTATATGTTGATTTTATGAGTCTATGAACAGAAATATTACTTTCCATGCTCTATTTTATAATATTTTCATTAATGTGTTTCTACTCTTCTGATGAATGAACTAATTTAACATGCTCATTCTGAATCTCTCTCTCTCTTTTAAAACCCTATACACAATGGAAATTAAAGTGTGTTCTTAAGTATACCTACCTGGCCTCATCCTTGTCTCTACAATTGAAACTTTGTAGTCATACCTAAAACCTAGACCGAGTTCCTTGACTATCATTCTTATTCAACACAATTGAAAACAAAAAAAACCCCTAATTCACTGAGCTTTATAACCAGCCTAAGATCATTATACCTACAGTTACCTCCTTCAGTTCCATTCTCAGCCTTGGGAAACAGGGGAGTGTATCATTTGCGAAATGATCATAAATGTTGGCATTGAGTGATCAAATGATTGCATGTGCCGCACAATGTGCAGGTTGGGGTTATTCGTGGAGGCAGGTTGGGGGCGATAATCTTCCCCATTGTTGGTTGTGTTTCTGCCAATATGAAGAGTATGGACCTGGTTCCCTCATTTTCTTGGATTGTCGAACTTTCCACTGAGTCTGAATCTGATCTATCTGTTGCAGCGAGACGGGTTATGGCCTGGTGTAAACAATTTAATGTAGAACGAAAGCAGTGATTGTAGGAGAAAAGATGAAATGGGTGGTTGTATGAACACACTTGGCATGAATATTTGACTACTCCTAGGTTGTCATAGTACACTGGGATGAATGGGTACCATCTTTGAAATAACTCTAGAGGTGCACAGTGAGCGATAAAGTGATCTCATTCATCGTAGAGTGCACAGAGCTGGACCAGAGCTTGAGGATGATTACGGGGAAGAGGTGGTTGTTCAGGTGACCATCTCTCCTCTGACACATAAAATATGGTCCTTTTTGCTTTCGTCCTATGAGTTGCACTATTTTTTGTGGATTCTGTCTCTAAGCTCGCTAATTTGGGGTTTTCAGCGATGAAGCGTTGCATGAAATCCAACATAGACCAGAATCGATAGATATGGGAACAACGACACACGTGGTGGTTTCTCCGAAAAATATAACACGTATGTCACCAATGCCGAAATAAGTTGCTTTGGGAAACTTGTGGGACTTGATACCAATGGTTGAACACCCTTAGCTCGGGGCACTGTGTGACTAAGTGATCAGGCTCGTCACATAGTGTGCAAAATGGGACGTGTGGTATGGCCTCTATTTTCCATCTCTAGGTCATTGAGGTGATTTTATATGAGAAAGATGTAGGCTCCTCTCGTATGTACAGTACAGTTTTAGGTTCTCCCTTATCCATTTGCATGGGTGGAGTTGAGGACTCCTCTTCGTAAGTTGTTCTAGGGCTTGCAAGGCATCCTTATATTGCGGCATCTCTGGGCAGTGATGGGTATAATTCCCATAATGTTCGCATATGGTGTAGGCATGATTGGTGCGTAATGCTTTCCCTTGGTTGTTTGTGGCCTATTCCTTTTTATGGGAATTCAAGATTGCGAAATTTATTTCGGTGTGTAGAAGGGGTTTCAATTCATCTAAATCCGGAAAAATATTAGTAGGATGACCTATGATATCGCATAATACTCAAGTTTGTAATTCCCTAGGTAACTTGGGGGTTTCGAATTTCTTCCATTTTTTGTTATTTTTCTTGGTCGTGTCAGCTGGTGCTGCTACAAGTGTTTTGTTAACCGCTATGGCCTCTTGAGGGGAAATAAAGGTTATTCCTATAGAGATGATGCCAAGACTTCCTAGCATGGTTGGGGGGACCAAATACGACATAGGTATTCTGAAATACAAATTTGGAAATGTCATAGTTTCCATGACTTTTCTTGACACAAAACTAGGTGGGGGGTATAATAATGAAGTTTGCAAAATGGCGTACGGTAGGAATGTCGTGCCAGTGGCATCAACCTCCGTACTACTCACTTTTATGTCTGGGCTAATTTCGGTGTATGATGAGAGCATAATGCATGCTCGTGCCCCCGTGATTTCCGAGACTCCCTCTGGTATAATAGGGGGATCTCCTATGAATGACCCTAGGATGGATGATGGTTTGAACTAGCCTAGGATGAATTCTGTATACCATGTAAGTGGTTCTATGGTTGTGTCTATGTATGGTAACACGACATCGAGAATCGTCATAGGTTTCTTGTCGTAGTATGTGAGTTGGTCGATGGTGATGATCCGATCATTATGGGGAACCACAATTATCCTAAATACATAGGATGCGACTGCAATCATGGTGTACATATAACTCCACCTGAGGAGTATATTGTAGTCTAGTTTTGCGTCTAAGACCTCAATGTCTATAAGAACTATATTTCCGACCAGGTTTACTGGGACATTTTGATACAAACCGACAGGGGCTGAAAGGTGAACTTTGTATGCTCTAAGCATGATCTCATATGGTTTTAATTCAGGTGATCCTAACTTTTCCCAAACGGATTTGGACATGATACATGTGGATTCTCTTTCATCGACGATGCATCATTGTATGGTGATGTTTTGAACCGAAACTAGTATTTGAAAAGAGACAAGCGAAGGAAGCCTCAGGCTTGCTTTGTCTAGGTTGAAAACCATTAGGCATGAATCAGAAGGATCGATTGTGTCTAAAGTGGAAATTAAGGCTTTTCATTGTCTTGGGAACAATTGCAGAACTTCCAAAGCTGACATAGAAGCTGGTGATTGTGCTAAATCATCTACTATTATATATCTATGAGAAGCTTTAGAGTGATGTCCTATGTGCCTAGTTGTTCCCTTGACTGTTTTTGGAAGGGGCTCAATAGGTACTTTGGTGATAGTTAACGGTGAGATATGTGCACTCGTACTTGTACCATATGGGTTGGTGTCTGGAGGTGTATCGTAGTTCTTATTCCTTGTTTGGAAGAACAATTCTTCGCCAGCCATGTAGATCTCATGACTTCCACCTCTGGTATTGTTTTGGGTTGGTTATTGTTGTTGGGTGTTAACCACTCCTTGGTGGGGGAAAGGTTCATGCATTATAGTATTTTGTTGATTAGGTTCCCCTTGTCCATGGTTACCCTGAATTTTTTTCAATCAGGGAGTTTGGGACAGTGGAGAGTGTAATGGCTTTATTCACCACATATGGCACAAGAATTGTTTATCCTTAGACCAGGTCTCTTGTTTTTCCCTTGGGAGTTATTATTTGGCTCTTGGTTTTGATTTCGGTTGGGGTTGCCCCCAGACTAAGATCGCGGGGGTCATTGTTGATTACTTCCCCCTTATCTAATGTCCCCCTTTTTCTTATTCGTAGCCTTATTTTTTGCAGTGTTTGGAGGGTTATTGTTGTTCTCCTATTCATAAGGTTGTTTTTGTTGAGCCCAGGAGGGTTGCACTAGGTTCACCGGTGCGTTTTTTTGCATTGGTAATGGATTTTGTGTGGGAAAAGGAGGATATAGGTTCCCCTGTCCCTGATTCGCATAAGATTGCTAGGGAGTCTCTCTTGTATTAGTATTCCTAGCTGAGTATTGGTTCCCCTGCAAAGGAGGGTATGAGCCTCCCTACTGTTGATGGTATGGTATTACCCTATTTGTCATATTCTCCAAAGGTGCAGACTAACTTTGATGGTATCCAGGTTGCGACACGTTCTGAGTAGAATCATATGAATATCCTGGGTATTGGATACTTCTCCTTAGGTGACCTTGGGTCAAGGACCCGATCAAACCCTCTGCAGTATTCAACATGCCTCGTAACTCTCTATAAGTTTGCAGGTGCAGGGGCATTTAGTAGGACATTGTAAATATATCCTGACTAGTTGTAAATGAGTTCAAGTTGTTAAGCCTTGCTAATGGCGTCATCCTCAGAGGTAGGTTTCTCCGTCGCCACGTCTTTTGACATCTCAGTTGTTAGAGTTTTCAAAAATAAGTCCAACAACACTCTATCGTCGAGTTTTCCTTTACACTAATTGCGACATTTCCGCCATTCATGGAGATGGTCAGATATATGGACGTGTGTCATTTTCCTAAAATGTGTCAGCAGTTCCATTCTTGAATCATGATGAATGGGTAGTTGAAAATAGGTGAGGAACATAGTAGCGAGGGTGCTAAAGGTTCCATGAGAAGCAGAAGTTTGCTCGACATCAATAGGGTAACTTTGAGATCTAAAATAGGCCTCCTAAGAAAATTATAAAATAATATTGGAAATAATAAATAATATTTGATTACATCATCAAATTTTAGAGGGAAAAAAGAAAAAACAACTTTTTCAACTCTTATTTTCAACTTATCTCCCAAAGTGTTTCCTCAAATTTGGAGACGGAGTACTCCTTGGATGCAAAATTTAATTCCTCATCCAAGGAGTACCCATGTTGCATACTTTTGATAGACCTTGCTACATGAAATATTAGAAATACATGAAAAACATGATTACAATCACATGTTTTCATGTATTTCTCATTTTTGTGTAGCAGGGTCCATCAAAAGTATGCAACATGGGTACTCCTTGGATGAGGAATTAAATTTTCAATCCAACGAGTACTCATGCTCGAAATTTGAGTAAGAACTTTGGGAGATAAGTTGAAAATACAAGTTGAAAAAGTAGTTTTATTACTTTTATTATTTTTTAATCATTTTACCTTTTTACTTAAATAATGGTGAATCATCCCCCATGGTTGACATCCTCGTCTTGAATCCTATCAGTTCTTATAAATTTTATTGTGGTTGTAAATTTTTCGTAGGAGGCCCATTTTAGACCTCAAAATTCCCCTAATGACAATTTCGCTGCAAGCCCTGTTAGGGTGCGTTGAAAAAGTCTTAGTCTAATGGTATCATCAATGATACTATTGGACAAACACCATAGGTGGAAATTCATAACATGATTTCCTGGGTATTCTGCTTGCTTCCCTTTGAATTTTGGTATATCCAAAGGGAGCTTCGTGGGCATGGGAGGCCAATTAAGGCCATGAGCGATGGGGTCATTAGTTAACTTTGTTAGATATGGAATATTAAGTGATGATAAGAAGGGTAACTGCGTATTGACTTCCATTATACACTATGGAAAAAGAGGTGTCTAAATATGATGGTTTAGGGGAAGTGCCTGGGGAATATTACCCTGTTGTGTGCCTTGATGGATACTTTGTTGATTCCTTGAAGGGGTAGCGCTCCTCTGCCCTCTAGGGGTTGTAGGAGGATTTGAGTGTGGTGACCCTACTATGGTTTCCATTGGTGTGGTGTTGGGTGAACCTTGGGGGTTTCCAATCACATATGCCCTAAAGGATGAACTGATAATCGTGGCAATGTGTTGTCTTCGATGCCTAAATGGCAGGAGACCTGGCACTACTCCCCCTAATGGGGGGAGGTCCAAGAAAAATCTAGATTGATGGGGTCTTGTTGGGTCATGGTGTCGACTAGATTAATATTGGTGATATTTTTGGTTCATTGGAGGAAGGAATATTCTTATCAAATAAAATACGATCACATGCATAAAACAAAGTGAAAAAATAATATGTAAGTTTTCCTTTAATTTAACACTATTTGATCAATCAAGAAAAAAATGTGGTTTTGTTTGTTTTGTGTATGATACTCAAACGCCTATATATAACTATTCATCCTTACACTCTCAATGTAACTAGGCTTTGCGATGATTTCTTCTGATGGGTATTGGGGCTAACATCTCGAAAGAACTAGCGACTCCTTCTAGCAGTCAAAGAATTGACCAAGGTAATGGTATGAGGATCAAGTGCTTCCTACACTATCACCTATAGGGAAGGATGCCCGAGTTTTGGCCACTAATGTATCATCATCCCATGTGAGCATTCGATTCTTTACCTTATTGGTAATTAGCTACCAGTATCGAGCACTAGATGGGTCAGGTAGTCTGAAAAATTACTGCACGCACTCGGCCTAATCTTAATGCCCTCTGAAACAAGCCTCTGGCAATGCTCGTGTATTCATTCCGTGGGTGGATAGATGGATTTGAAGATCCCTAGAAAGTCAACATCTATGTCTCAAAATTTATTATGACCACGATGACTTATTGGATGCCTACCCCCGATGATCCTAACCTGAACTATAATTTATTTTGTGGCCCTTGTGGTGAGAATTTAGTGAGTTCAGTTAATGACTATTTTTAGAGAGTCTCAATTTTCTTAAGGTGTGCCTTAATGAAGTAACTCTAAGAAGAGGATAAAATTCCCAACACACTGGGTTCCTTTTGGTCTAATGCTTATAGAAGCTTTTTGTGTGCTTTGGAGTGTACAATCATAAGTGTTATCAAATTTGGATGTGCACTGATCCTTTACAATCCTTTTCTAATTACCCTATGTGTGATTGTTCCTTGCAAAAAAATGATGTGCAACTTATGAACCGCTTACACCTTGCCTAGTTAGATTATGTTTTCACTATAGGGAGATGGAAAATTGTATTAGGAAAGCATTCATGTGCATACCCAAGCTCACCGTGAGGTGCAAGGGTGGCATATATTACTTTCTTTATCTTTGACAGTTTGGTCCTAGTCCCAATTCCTAATGCAAAATTGAACTAATCTAATGCAAAAATTGAAAAAACTTGAATTAGCTAAAGATATGTGGATATATGGGCCACTTACTTTTATGTTAATTATGCTATGTGTTTTGTATCTTTTATCAGAAAATCAATTTTTCGGACAACATATTTAGATTCAAGGCTACTTACTTTTTTCCTACTTAAGCTATGGATGATTTTCACAAATAAAAAACTAAAATTAAAACTACTTAGTTGCTAAGTTAAATTCTAGAAAATAAGAGTTCTAATCAATCATGAAATACAAGAACATAGTGATGGAAATTTTTTTAAGGGTTTCCAAGCACTTTACAACTGAAAAAATGGAAAAAAACCAGCATAAATGAGCTTGCTTCCTACTGTGCGGTTTATATTTCCATAGGTGCATAGCACACTTCTATCAGAGTAGAATGTGCATGGTCATGCATAATACAAAAAATTCCTCCTCTACTGAGCAAAACTTCTCACTGAGTGTGACTGGAGATACAGAGAGGATATAGGGGTGATTTTTAGCAAGCTGAGCAGGAAGAAGGACCTGCATCTACAACCATTAAATCAAAAGAAAGAACCTAGTGGAGTCTGCATTCCTGTAGTAGCATATTTGGCACATGGGCAGAAGAAATACACGTTTCTTAGTAGGGAGGTTGCTTACCTACATAATAGTCACATCTCAAAATGGTTTTTCAAACGTTAGTGGAACAAGTTCAACATGTAATAAGCTAAGTTAGAAAGGAAACATAGCAAGCTACATAAACAATGAAACAAAAACAAAATAGCATGCACAAGATACATGCTCAATAGAGAAAACACACTAATAACTCAACAATGGAGAGCTTCTCCCTTTATTAGGTGTTGGTGGTAGTAGAATATAGAATGATAAATATCTTGTAGTGGATTCTTCAAGCTACAGAGATCCAATATCCAAGACAAGGGGGTCTCTTCCCCTCAAGTTTTTAGCAATCCTCTCTTCCCTCTCGAAGGATGGTAGATCAAAGAAAATGTGGTGAACTCCTCTCCCTTGGACTGAGATGTTGGGTGGCCAAAAATTGAGTCCTTCCAATCCTCCTCCTGCTAGACAACACAAGTTGGTTTTCTATGGAGCAATTTGGCCATCATAACAATGTGTCTCCTATTTCTCTTCCCAAGGCTAGCTTTTATAGACCATTTTCAAATTTTCGCTCCTTCTCATGGCCCAAAATGGATGGTGACACAAGAGTGGGGGTATGATTCCTTTGTATGCTACATTAAGGCCTCAAGGTTGCTCAAAGGCGACTGTACCTGGTTAGGTTGAGCGAAAATATTTTTAACCAAGTGTGCCAAGTGGTCCTGGATGGTGACATTTTTTCATCCCCTGGACCACGCAGTTATCGAAGAGATAGTCATGCAATGTGTGACTATCAAAGAAAAAACTGCATTTCACACCAAGAGCCAGTGTTGCCTGTGCGCGGTCCATAAATTTTGTCTTTTGACCTTAGGAAAAATTAAATTTTTGGCTCCTCCTAATGTATTTCTTCTCTGCGAACCTTTATCTGTACCTTTTTCTTGACATTTTTAATGTATTATGTCCATACAATTTTCCAGTGTTAACACTCAGCATAGAACATTGTGATCGAGTAGGGGCTCTTGGTAATCATAGGACTTATCTTCAGAGAATTTTGGTGCATTTGGACCATAACAGACCAACCAAAAATATAAGATTTCATTCATTCTAGATATTACTTTAATTATTCTCTGAATTATTAACATGGAATTATCTACTATTGGTGCAATTGTTGCAGGACTTGATCCTTTTGTTGGGTTCATTCTATTTGATATAGTTTAATAGCTATATAAGATTCACATGAATCTCCATTTTCAGTAGGTGATTTATAATATTCCTAATTAGTTTTCAGCTAGTTGGAATATTAATTTTTGCTTTTATCATTTAGATATATGAATAAGAGGTTAGGGAGACCCATAAATCTCCTTAGTAGGAATAAAACCACTTCTAATGTGAATGTGGATCATCTTATCAGTTTGACCAAATCAACAGTGCTGGTATGGAGATAGTGGAGAGTTATTGAGGGACATCGCAGTGTTAGTGGGAGGGAGTCTCCTTGAGAGTAGCATATTTAATGTGTGGGACCAAGGGTGGGGAGGCTCACAAATAATATTAGGAAGGGGATGGCAGCCATAGAAGGAATTTTGAATATTGTTCATGTCTTGGTATTTTATGACTTTCTGCACGCTCCAGCTGTTTAGCAGAGTCTACTGTGTTGTTTAGCACAAGGGTATTTCCGATCGGAAATCCCACCCTCATCCTTAGGGGACTTCGAGTGCCCACATAGGAGAGGTTCATTGAGCTTCATTTCCACCATCCAGCATTAGGCCAAGCTTCATCCATTATCCATAGCACAGTCTCCTTCAAGATTGTGTTGTTTTGTAGGGCAGTAGCAGTGGAGGGTTGATAGACCCAGTTTCTGAGCTTGTTTTCCAGTGAGGGGAGCAACCCTTAGCTCGGGAGGCTATAAAGGAGTATCCTTGAGAATTATTTCACCATCTGACATTAGGTCAAGTTTCCTCCATCGTCTACAACATAGTCTCCTTCAGAAATTGCGTTATTTTGTAGGCCAGTTGTAGTGGAGGGCTTTGTGCCCAAGTTTTTTATCTAGATTTCTGGTGAGGGGAGAAACCCTTCATCTGAGAGGTCTATTGAGGAGTATCAAACATTTCTATATCATATCATCCACCTCCTATTATTTACCCAGTTTTAGTGCATCATTTATTCCTAGGGTTGCAACATTTCATATGGTGTATTTCTGAAAACCCCTTCTGGGTAGTCTTGGATTGGTACTAGAGAGCCCGGATCTTTGATCCCGACATTTTATAAGCATTATATTAGTGTTTATTTGTATTTTTCAGTTTTTCCCTACAGTTATTCTTCATAGGAATGCACAGTCATATGTTCTCCGACATTTTATGTAGCAGCGACATTTCACATTTTATGTACTGGGTCATTTGAGGCTTGTTTTTCCTAGATTGAGTGTATTTTTCCTCATGAGATTGTACTCATTTCTCTGCCATAATTTCAAATAAGATGGCTTCATGATATTCTTCTATTTATGTGTTGATATTTTTAATGCATTTTCCAATTTATGTGCTATATTATTGTTTTTCCTAATTTGGAATATTATAGTGGTATCAAAGCATAATTATGGCTCAGCCTGTGTAGTACAACAACTATGTCATAAGAAGAAGAAGAGCCTCTCACAGAAAGAGGAAAGAGGTATCTTAATAGAAACCAGTGATATGATTATACAAACCCCAAAGGAGACAAAAGAAAAACTCCAATATCAGGAGAGATGGATGAAAAGGAGTTTCCCAAGCTTCTTCTCCAAACCATGCAGGACATTGCTTAAGAAATCAAGGAGATGAGGATGGAGAAAAAAAAAGAATCCCCTAGAGGGTTTCTACATGGAGAAAGCTCTGGAATTTCACATCACTGGCAGAGCAACCAGTAAGGCAGCAATTTTCCCAATGCTCCACTATGCATACTTTCCTAGCAGTGGGAAATGAAGGTGGAGGAATGCAAGAACAAGAGACTCTTGAAGACTATTTTCTAGAGTATGATCTCAATCTAAGAGATTCAAAGATAATCTGAAATTTAATGATTTTTTTTAGATCAAGGAAAACAGGAGACCCTGGCATAACAACAGAAGCAGAGGAGTCATACAAAATAATGATCTACAACGGACTATGGGTAGACTCTTCTTGGCCGCTTTTGATGGGTCATCCAAGTGCACAACCAAGTCTTCAGCGGATAAACTAGACATCTACTTCCAGCTGAACCAAGTATTAGTTATGGAATCCATCAAAATAGCAGCACTGCACTTGTGAGACACATTATTGATGGTTTCGTGGTCTTTCTACATTGGGGCATGCCAATGTGACTGCATATTCAGAGTTCACCCGAACGTTAGTAGAGAGGTTTGATCGAAGAGATCTAGAGGCACATTTTATTGAGCTATCCAAGCTCAAGCAATCAGGGAATCCAGATACCTATATCTCTAAATTCCTAATATTTTATTTCATGGTTCCAGATTTATCTGCACCTAGGAGGGTTTATATGTTCATTGATGGGCTAGCAGAGCCTCTACATGGGTTGGTCAAATCTACTAAACCAACTAAACTCCAAGATGTTATTGAGAGGGATAGATATCTAAAGGATGCTTTTCCAAGATCAATAGCTCCATTTCAGAAATGGCCACCCTTTCAGTCAAAGGGGAAAGATCTGAAGGTTATTCCTCCAAAGGAGAACCAAAATAGAGGGCCTCTTAGTGACGATGTTTGAAGAGACTTGAGGAGAAGGAAGCTTTGCTTCACATGCCAAGAACCATGTGCATTGGGGCATCGATGTGTTGTAGGGAAGGCACACTATATAGAGGTATTCTCTGATAGTGAGGAGGAGGAAGAAGAAGAAGCAGAAGGAGATAGCAGCGTTGTGATAGAAGGGGAAGATCCACCACCACCAGAAGGTGGGAATGGGGCATTTTCTCTAGTTGGAGGGGCCCTTTCATCCTTTTTGGGAGTACCCAAGTATCTGGCTTTGATAGTCTGAGGTAAAATTCAGTATCAGAGATTATCAGTGTTGATTGACAGTGGGACTACCCATAACTTTATTGATGCTCAGTTAGTACAGAGGATAGAAATACCCACTGATGATTTCGAGGGATTCTCAGTTTTGGTCCCACGAGCTAGAACCATGCAGTGTATGAAGTATGTTCCGGCATTTTCAATAACCATAGGGACATATAATTTGATTGATCACTTCTTTTTGGTCAACATTCCTGACACCAATGTGATATTAGGTGCGCAGTGGTTGATTACATTAGGGAAAGTCACCATAGATTGGGAGACTTTGCAGATGGAATGGGTAGATAAGAAGAGTGGTAAGCATCAGATGATCAGGGGCATGCACACTTATCCATCTTATATAGCCTCGACACATAAGATGGAACCTGATTTTCGTAGTGGGAGCAAGGATACTTTAGTCCACTCAGATATGCAGTTGACTCTGAACCATGATGTTGTATTATTTGGAGGCATTCCACCAGGAAGGCCCCCAGACCTAGAGTTGGGTAAAGAGTTCACACAACTAGTTGCATCGTTCATAGATCTGGCTAAGATGGGAGCCTGGAGTGAGTCTATCACATCGCAAAGAGTCTTCGGTAGGCTCAACAAGGAGATGGATATTCTTCTAGTATCGGTATTACCAGCTCTCACCAAGCATCTTGCGCTGAGAGGAGATGCTTCAGGAGTGGATGATGTCATAATCATGGTGCAAGGGGGCTACTCCGTGGCCTTTGAGAGTCAAAAGATACTTCCACATAGGAAGGAGTCTTCCATATATGGTTGAGGTTTTTTGGAATTCATGCATACATTGGCCAAACTCAGGAAGTTCTGGATGGGCAATATCTTCCAAGTGACGACTAACCTCCATGAAATTCAACCCTTACTTGAGTAGAAGTAGCTGCAAGGGAGGTAGCAAAAACATGATAGCAGTATTTCGGCATGTGCCTTGGAATTGAGCATGTCAAGGAGAGGAGTAGTAAGGTGACAGGTGCCTTATCACAAAGTCTAGCAACACTGTCATTGTTGAGTATAGATCCATATTGGGAGTCCCAGCTATTTGTGGAGTATTCCAAGAATCACTTCACATGTGAAGTTCTTGATGGGCAGGTGACAGATGAGAGGTATAATGTGATGGGTGGAGTCATCTATTACGAGGATTGGATCTTCTTGACTAGAGACTCACAGCTCAAGAAGAAGATTCTGCATGAAGCACATGACTCACTCATTTCCAGTCACCAAGATTTCATTGGGACCTATCAGGCCATTGGGGAGATGTTCTCATGGGAGGGTCTCAAGGAGGATGTGCTCTAGCATATCAGGAGATTTATGGTTTTCTTGAAGAATGAGGAGGAAAACAACCACCCTGCAAGGTTGTTACAGCCACTTCCCTTTCCGATATTGAATATGGGAAAGCTCATCTATGGACATATTCACCAACTTTCCAACATTACATGGTAAGGGTTGTGTCTTTGTACTTATTGATCAACTACCAAATTATTTTCACTCCTTTGCCATTCATTTATAATACATTTCTCCACAAGAGGGCAAGCCTCTCTTTAGACTTCATGGTATTCTTGGGGCCACAATCAGTGATGGGAATAACCACTTCCTAGGAGGCTTTGGGGAGATGATATCTTATTCAGGGTGTGCTTAGTTGACACCAAACATCAGTTACTACCCCCAGGCAGATGAGAAGATAGGGACAACAAGCAAGGGGTTGGGAAGCTACTTTCCACATTGTGTTCTGGGGCAGCAAGGAGCAGAACTGCGTTGGTTCCACTTGAGGGACTATTATCACCCTCCGGTATTTCATATGGAAATCAATATATCTCTAATTTTGATTCCCTATGTTGATTATTTTTTAATCATTGTTGTCAGAATGATTGGAGGAATAACACATGGATTGGAGCTGCTCATTGGGAGTAAGACCTCCAACATTTTTCATGACCCATGCTTCAATGAGGGAATTAGACAGCATATAGTTTCCACCATGGATCTCCTACTTCCTTATGATGTGAGCCATTTGATATTTTCATCAGAGGTAACTTGGAAACTTGGGAGGAGAAGCTAAGGGGCAGATTGATTGGAGAACATCTGGTTCAGTGGAGGAGCTTATCGGACGTGGATTCCATCGGGGAAGGAGGAGAGATTTTGCAGCATTCATCCTTGCATTTTCTTGAGGACAAGCAATATTTGGGAGGGGAGGACTGTAATATTCCTAATTAGCTTTCAACTAGTTGGAATTTTAATTTTTTTTTTGACATTTGGTAGATGAATAAGAGGGTAGGGAGACCCATAAATCTCCTTAGTAGGAATAAAACCACTTCTAATGTGAATGTGGATCATCTTATCAGCTGGATAAAGCACTCTTAGGTGTGAATAGAGGTTGAAGCATGTGGATGGGGTCGATTTTGACCAAATCAACAGTGCTGGTATGGAGGTAGTGGAGAGTTATTGAGGGACAGCGTAGTGTTAGTGGGAGGGAGTCTCCATGAGAGTAGAATATTTAATGTGTGGAACCAAGGGTGAGGAGGCTCACAAAGCATATAAGGAAGGGGATGGCAGCCATACAAGGAATTCCGAATACTGTTTATGTCTTGGTCTTTTATGACTTTATGCACGCTTTAGCTGTTTAGCGAAGTATATTGTGCAGTTTAGCACAAGGGTGTTTCCAAGCGGAAATCGCACCCTCATCCTCGGGGGACTTCGATTGCCTACTCAGAAGAGGTTTATTAAGCTTCATTTCTACCATCTACCATTAGGCCAAGCTTCGGCCATTATCCACAGCGCAGTCTCCTTTAGGATTATGTTGTTTGGCAGGGCAGTAGCAATGGAGGGTTGATAGACCCAGTTTCTGAGCTTGTTTTCCAGTGAGGAGAGAAACCCTTCATTCGGGAGGCTATAAAGGAGGATCCTGGAAAATTATTTCACCATCTGGCATCAGGTCAAGTTTCTGCCATCATCTACAGCGTAGTCTCCTTTAGAAACTATGTTATTTTGCAGGCAGTTGTAGTGGAGGGCTTAGTGCCCAAGTTTGTGAGCTAGATTTCCAGTGAGGGGAGCGGCCTTTCATCTGGGAGGTTTATTGGATGATTATCATCAATTTCTATATTAGATCAGCCACCTCCTATAAGTTACCCAGTTGTTGTGCACTATTCAGTCCTAGGGCTGCAACATTTCATATGGTGTATTTCTGGAAACCCCTTCTCGATTGTCTTGGATTGGTAATAGAGAGCCTAGATCTTTAATCCCAACATTTTTTAAGCATTATATTAGCAGTTATTTGTATTTTTAGTTTGGCCCTACAGTTATTCTTCATCGTATTGTGCAGTCATATGTTCTCCGACATTTTATGTAGTAGCAACATTTCACATTTTATGTACTGGTTGATTTGAGGCTTGTTTTGCCTAGCTTGAGTGTCTTTTTCCTCAAGATCTTGTACTCATTTCTCTGTTGTAATATAAAATAATATGGCTCCATGATCTGCTTCTATTGATGTGTTGATATTTTTACTGTATTTTCCAATTTATGTGATATATTCTCGTTTTTCCTAATTTGGAATATTACATGATTATTTCACTCACTTTATCATTAGTACTTGCATATCGATATTTATACACTTATGTGTTAAAATTACATGAAATATTTTTAGTTCAGGTCAAAAAGGATAACTTACACGTGCCATTTCTCAAATTTATAGCAATAGATTCGGGAATAGCTCCTATTTTTTTATTCCAATTCAATTGTGATTGTTATAAAAATTATGGTAATTTTTTTGTATTCTATGACATTTCTTACTGTAAGTTTTTTTGACTATCTATCGTCAATATTGCATTGAAAGTGTTGTGATGGTTAAAAATATAGACTAGGTAACATTGTATCTAGAGAACAATGAGGAAAATTAAATTGTGGTTACGAAATAATGTCTACATCTTTATTTCAATTCAATTCTCATTATTATTATTATTATAGAAATTATGGTAATTCATTCATGTTTAGATACAAATTGTGTTAAATTTATTACTATCATTTATCTTGGTTGCATGTTGTCAATGTTGCATTGATAGCAGTGTATCTAGATAATCATGAGAATGATTAAACTGTGATTAGCAAATAACGTTAGCTGCTTTCTTTCAATTCAGTTGTCATCTCTTTGCAAGGAGAATAAAGACAAGTTTCTCTTTCCAAGGAGAAAAATTCGTGTTTTATTGAACATTGGTTGTTTTCCATATTAATGGTATAAGAAAATGCATGTGGGCACAAGTTTCTCTTTGCGAGGAGAAAAGATAACTATGATCAATTAAACGTTGATTGTTATATAGAGTAAGATATATTTCAAAATATATTTTTTATTTTCAATTGATCTAGATTGACATCTCTAGTCTAGTTTTTTATTTTATATGATATTTGGAGATGTCATTAAGATGCAATTGAAAGCCGAATGTGTATTCATATATTCTTTTTTGTCCTACGCAAATCCTATATTTTGCATAGATCCAGAACTCTATGAACCGTAAGGCTATTCTGCTGGTAGTGGCATATGTTTTCAATGTCGTTCACCTCTAGATTTATTGTTTTTGTGTATAATAACCACATGTAATTATTTTTATGTAAGGAATAAACATATGATGTTAAATAAATATGAAATCATATGCTACATTATACTGTATGAGCAATGTTAAGCGGGTTTCGTTGTTTAAAACTCAGTATTATGTGGAAGGAAAGTGTGTGGGAGAACTGTGCAAAGGGGAAAATAAATGCGAAAGTACGGATATTCGTCATATAAAAATTAATTTTTCTATTCTACATAATGATTCTTTGGTGTAAATCATAAATCAAAGGTTCTAAGTTTTATATATCCTTTGTGACATAAAAATAATAATAATAAGTAATGTGTCAGTGTGTTTTTCTTATTACCTTAAGAAACATAAATCAAATCTTCTCAATTTTATAAAGCTCATGTAGTGTAATTTTAGCACGTAATGTGTCGGTAGTTGCATTGGCCATTTGTTGATCATTATTATTTTCTCTTTGTTTTTTTGTGGGGGATGCATGTTGTCAATGCATATTGTTATATTTCATTGTTCTTTGTGAGGGAAGGTTCATTAAGAATGGTGTTATTCTAGTTGTCAGAATCAAAACTTTGTTATGAGAATTGTACATCTTGCTTGTTAGCATAAGAATTGTAAACAATATTTGTTGTCAAACATAGATACATATTTTACAATATTTGTATTAGGTGTGTTATGGTTCATTTGTTTTGTGACTCTATATCTCGTCCATAGACAAGATTTTTATTCGAAATCGGTTGTATCTGTATCATTTTACTTGTTTTTTCAAATAAATTGTTTGTTGTGCTTTCCGTTGAACAATAGTTCATAGTGAAATTATTATTATTTATTTTTATTTTTGGATATGTTATTGCTAATGGAGCAATGAACATGTATATTTTAAATGTGATCGTTAAATCATCAATGGAGAATAATTTGTTTACTATACAAATCAATGGTAAGGATGCAATATAAAGGAATTATAATCAATTTTGTTTAAACAATTTTGCATATACTATGAGAGATCCCGCATTCGATGATATGCAAACTCTATTTCTTAGTAAAATATTAGCAATAAAAGCCTTTAATGCTAATATATTTATCAATTAATCATACAACTGACAATTGTGTAAACAAAGAGATATTCGAAAAATTATTTACAATTAAAATATCATCAATAATATAGAAATAAACAACCTTATTATCTGCATAATAAAAACTTGAAAGCTTCTTCCACACAATGAACATCCTCTGCATTTTTGCATGCCTTATAAACAAAGATTTTGTTCAATGTTATTTTTGTTTATTGACAAATGTACTATGTAACATATTTTGAACTTGCAATAGTCAGACCCAATTTTGTGTGTGCAAAATTAAGATTTAGTGAATATATACAAAATAGAAAAAAAAAATGTGCAATTCAACATTGTTGAGAAAATTATTGATTTAAAAAGTGTTTTAATCTATGAAACAGATAAGTATAGCAGAAAAAGCAAAGAATTTGTTTACACCGATACCTTTAATTTACTGGGTGTTGTCAATGAGAACCTCCAGTGGTCGATTTCATATGATCGTTATGATAATCTGCTAATTGAAGAAAAAAATGAGAATACGATTTAGAATATTGGATTAACGAATGGTACATGTGTGCCAACAATTTCTTATTTCAGGGGATTGTTCATTTGTGCACGAAATTTTTTTATTCCAAAATGAGAACAATTATGCTATGAAAAATTATAATATCTTTGAATGAAAATACATTTAGATGAATATTGAAGTTAGTGGAGGTTAATATTCACTTATGATTGTTTGAAGAAAATAGTTTCAAGAGCTCAAAAGCATGTGAATCTAATGTTATTACAAATTTAATTTTTTCGAGTCACCAACTTTCTTGCAATCTCTTCGTTCTAGAAATATTTTTGTTTAAACAGTTGTTTAGAGATTTTTTTGTCTTTGTGCACGTGTCACATGATAAGAAACTACAGCAAGAGTTCCAAAATATATTGTCTATAAGCTTTATCAGACATGCAAAAAATATTGTGTATTCAACTAGGTTGATATAATTTCTAATGAATTAGCTTTTGAGTTAACCAATTTATCTAAGACCAAAAAATTCTTCATGATGGTGTATCTCATAATAGCTTTTATTTAAAGTAACAGGTTTAGTTTTTTTCCATGTAATCCTAAATTTAACGTGAATCAAGAACTAATGCAATTTTGGTATCCTATATTGTGGAAGACTCTTCTTTAAAATTTTGTCTAATTCAAGACATTTTTGTTAGGCAAATCAACTACATGATAATTGGACAAGAGCCTCATCATATATCTTGAAACACACAAGATTTCCTATGGGGAAAAGGTATGCATGAAGAAAGAGAAATTAATACACTAATTCGAATATATATGGGTTTCAAGGTAAGTCATTGCTATTGTTGAAATTGCTACAGAAAGGTATTTTGTTGTTGAAGTCTGTAGGCAATACCTTGACTAACTAGATATATTTGAAAGCAAAAAGCCAAAAAAAATCATTCATTTGTTATTTACTATTGGAGAAAGCACAATAAAAATTGTTTCCCATGTTACAGAGCTCGCACAAACTTTAAACACTTTTAACTTAAGTAAAGTTGAAACAATTACAGTTGTTGATGAAGAGGGCCTATTTCACACACACTTGGAAAGAATTGGATATGGAAACTTGTTTCTAGAAATTAGAGAATAGAGTGAACAATGTAAACATGCATAGACAAAAACATAATCACTAATCATAAATGCTGAAGATATCGTGGAAGTATCAATTATTAGTATTTGTGAAGATCAGTTTGTACATTTCATAAACGATAGCTATGGAAATCAAGGGCTAATCATAGATGTTGAAAAAATAATCCATGAATCAGGAATCAATAATTCAATAGAGCAATATATATATTGGATAAATGATACTGATGTGAACTCATCATTAAGTGAAAATAGGACGAAATATACTGAAAATATGAAACTGATTTACGAAAAGATATCTGATAACGTGAAGCACAAAAATCCTGATCAAAGTTTTATTTCAAAAAAAGTGTATGTTGTTGAATCAACGAATTTTATAAGTCATATGATGAAATTGAATTTTGATGAAAATATAAATGAATAAGTTGACATCGTTAAGCTACTTAATTAGATGAGTGTATTTTTTTATGAAAATATAGAAACAGTAACACAAATTTCCAATGAATCTATTATTTTTTATGATGGTTTTTTCACATTACGAAATGAAAAATATGGAAGTAGCAGTAAGAAAATGAAGATCAAAAAGGTAAAGCTTCATATAAATAACGTTTTAAACCAAAAAAAATGCAGGTTGATTTTTTTGGAGCTGCAATCACATCACTCATGGAGTTGCATCAAGTTACCAGTAACATGTTTGCAAAATCTTTTTGTCAACAAGAATTAGAAAACTTAAACTTAAAAATCAGAATAAAGAACCTAGAAGATGTTATAGATACAGGTCCTTTGTTAATGGTTTCATTAGCAATGTGAACAATAGTTCACGTAGTTACTGTTCATGATACATCGTATAGATTTGCTAAATCTATTAGTTTTCTTAATGCAGTGAAAACATATATTATTAACAATATATGGCAATGATTACGAATCATTGATCATGCATGGAAAGTATCTTTTGATCTGAAGCACTTGGGACAAAGAGCTAAGTCATTTGTCGAGTGCCTTGAACGTGATATCAAAGGAGATAGGTATTTCCTGAACAATGAATTACATTAGAGGAAATTTTAGCCTAAAAATGCCCATGAAATTTCACGAACATAATATGTAAACAAATAAAAATAATTTAAATTTAAAAATAGGTACATGTAAATATTTTGGACTGAAAAAAAACTATTTTTTTAATTGTATTTTATACTTATCTCCTTATAGGTTTACTCAAATTTCAATTGCAAACACTCGTTGGATGCAGAATTAAATTCCGCATCCAACAAGTACCCATTATGCATACTTTAAAGAAGACCTGCATTGATAAAAAAAATGTACATTAAAAACATGTGTTGAACACGGTTTTTTAATGTATCTTCATTTTTTATCAATGTGGGTCTTCTCAAAAGTATGTATAATGGGTACTTGTTAGATGCATAATTTTACTCCACATCCAACGAGTGTCTGCACTTGAAATTTGGGTGTATAAGGAGATAAGACATAAATACAATGAAAAAACTAGTTTTCTTCTTTTCCCTCCAAAATTACAATTATTATTTTATTAGTTTCCTATTATTTTGTTATTTTTCCTTAAGAGGCCACTTTTAGGCTGAAATTTCCTCTAATGTTTTCTTTCAGTCAGAGACTTGATTTACTTTCTAATGCGGAGAAAAGAGAGAAGGAACTGCCAAGTCTAATCAAATGAAGTAACTCAAAGTTGAATGGTCTCAAAGAATCAGAATAATGGAAAACATTATTTTTTAATATAAAAAAATATAGAATCAAAGGACATATGCATATGTCAAAGCTCTACAGATTGTGAATAATTGGAATGGCCCGCATATTACATGTGACATTAGTTTAATTTCAAGACAAACATTGACAGTTGAATTGGATAAACTAAAATAGTCAAAGGCATTATAATTCGATGATATTGATGATTTTAATACACATGAAGGCATGGAGTGGCTAATTGGCTTTGTTAATGTTCATGAACATAATTATTTTTTGGATGTGGAATTGCAACACAAGATCACATAAATTGAGAAACATATATTTATTCAAAGTGTTAAATTGAAAATTACAGTTGATCCTATGAAACATTGCATATAGACAAAGTTAAAGAAATTGTTTCAAGAAACCAACAACTCTTAAAATAGTTAACAATTGAGCAATAAGGACATATGCTTTTACATAGTGTAAATTCTCCTAAATCTTGGAATGTTTGCCTTTTGTTTACAAGTGATCAAATGTTCAGATTTTTATATATGTTATTACGAATTAAGTCAACCTCTCGATGCAATTTTTTTTCATTGCAAATGGACTTTTCATAGAACCGTTTACGTGATTTTATAAAGGTTTTAATAAACTCTTTACAAATCAAATGCTATATTATGTATGAAAAATCACTGAGGTAGTTTACATCTACACATGGTTTCCTCCTTCTTCTTATTTTTTGTCCTTATATTTGTTTCAGAGTCACATTATCATTTATTATATGCATTTAATTAATTTCGGACCAATTTTTCCTAGTTTTCTAAAATGAAAGAGAAAAAAGTTAAAGAGACAAAAGAACAGGAATGATAACTGTGAATATGCTAGTGAATTGTGATATCTTAAAATGTGTTGGTATCGACAGAATAACTATTATGAATAACCATATAGTATTATTATTATTCAAATTGTATACCTTATTGTTAAAAAATCACTGCTTTGTGCAAATTCTAACATTGTTTATCAGTTTTGTGAACAATTCGAACATAATTATTCTTTTTTTGATAAAAATGAAAATGAATATTTAGTAACTATTTTTTTTTCTTAGAAATTTGTTTCGCCTTTGTAATTACAATTTAAACGTAATTGAAGTTGTTTCTATATGAAATATGGTAATTACAATTTGAAATTGACTACAATTGTTGTTACATGAATGGCGTATTTTATTTTGTTATAATATCAATCACAAAGACCATTTTTTATTACTTTGAATATTGTCATCTATCTTTAACCAATATTTGCAATTTGTTCTATTCCCTTATCTGTAGATTATAGAAAATGAACATCAACAAATTGTTTGCACAAATTACAAGAATTGATATATAATGTATGAAAGAATTATGTTTTTTTTATAATGAAATATGTGCTTCCTATATCCCTCTCCCTCCCCCCCGCATGGTTTCACCGTCGTTTTTGAGAAGAACTTGCAACCACTTTAATTCTGTCATAATTGAATAGATCATATATCAAATTAAATTTAACTACTATGTTGTTAATAATATAAAATGAAATTTTGTTACTATTTATTTTAATGATATTCATTAAGTAGTGATCATCACCAATCTTGCAATTTTGCTAGTACTTATGGTAGATACTTATCATATTCTTTAGAAAACAATATCAGGATAATTCAAGATATTCACTCTATAAAATTGTTTTTTTATTTTCCAACTCTGAATTAGATAATTGCACATTTGATGATTGTACTCATATTATTCAATATTAAAGGAACTTAGTTCATCAGATAAATAATATCGAAAATGGTATTTTGTATTATTGATAGATATGACCCTATCGATATCTTTTCAACTAGTTGTGATAATGTCATTACATGTGGATTTACTAAATGGATATTAATAGTTGTACTTTTTTTTAATTAATTTTTGCATGCTAGGTGTGAATACCAAGTTTATTCATCGGGAACATAGAGAATTATTTCAAAAATTTGTACATTATTTGCTATTGTTATGATGGTTACGAGATAAAATATGTCATAAACACAAATATTAATCTGGCTAAAGTCGGCTACAATACGCAAGAATAAAATTGATAAATGAGATTTGAAATTATATATGGATTTGATCTTTCTACAATTATTGCTTGCATCCAACTAGCAGTTTCATGGTTGTTCAGACAATAATATAGAGTGGAAAGTACATAATGAAAAATATATATATATTTTCACTTAGGAACATAAATTGTATTAAATTTAACATGTCCATACTACACCAGACCCTGTGCAAATATTTTACTATGTAGAGCAACGTCAAAGTCTAGATGTATATGAATGTGAAAGTTTATGTTCCTTGTTCTACACACCGTCCTTCTGCACACATTTGAAACAGCATGATTTTGAACATATTTGAAACTCTTACGTTGCCATTTCAAATAAAGAAGACTGATTTCTAATCCAATTTTAATAACGATTATTTAACAACATTGAATCTAACAACTATCATGTGTGGTAGAAGCTATGTGAAGGTAGTTGTGTTCTATTGAGATTACCAAATGGTGTGGCTTCTATTCAGAAGAAGCATGTCTGGAGGAAAAATTCATGTTCAAATTTCTTTTTCAGTGTCCACTGAACAATGTTATTGAATACAGAAGTAGTTATCCATAAATGGTTTTGCATATCCGACAACAAATGCATGTTTGGAAGTGCTTTGAATATTCCCAAATCTTTGTCCAGTATTTATCCAAAAAATATATATACTAACCACTATGTAAAGGAAGTTATATTCCAATGTTTAGTGACATGCTTTAGTGTCAATAAAAAAACTAATCAAGGGCCTTTATTACTAGATTAAATATGAATTGTTTGGAATTTATCAGGGTGATCAATTTTTCCTTGTGCCTGTACATAATATTCTTGTATTGTCATATCGAATACATGTAAAATAATGTATATGATCACAATGAACTCATATTTATTTTATTTCATACATTACTACTATTTAGTACATATATATCGATAACATTAAAGAAATAACTGTTACAAAAGTAAGAAAGCAAATAATTTTCGAATTTCGATATTTATTTCACCATTTATCGCTAACATTCGCTTTGGAATTTTCAATTGATATATATTGAAAGTGTTAAACATGTCAATAAATCAGATCTGAATATGGTAATGTCTAAGGAAAAATGGTGGTGAGGACTGCTGGCGTCACACTATTAATCATGATTAATGGCTTTAGTAAACAAAAAACCTTTTTAGAAGGAGACAAATTTGCTCGAAATATTGTGGAAATTTCGTCATGATTTTTTCCAAAATCCCATACAAAGTTTGGGGAAATCTAGGTTACAATTGTCAAACTTCAATCATGTCTAAAAAATAACTTTCTCGAAGAATTTTTGGCCTCGGTAGATCATTAGCCTTGGCAATAACAATATAAAACAAATCGTCAAAAATTTACTAGTGGGGGCCATCTTGGTAACTAAATCATTTTTTTATAGAAATAGTAAAACATGTCTATGTATGATATTCATGTACCACTATTAATAGTTATTGTTGGAAATTTCAAAGCTAATTGTCATAATTTTCATGAGTTTTTCTATTATTATTGCATATATGCATTTAGCTATTTCAAAAACTTAAATATTGTCAAGAAATCATTGACACATTTTGGGCAATTTAAGTTGGAAAATGCATCGGAAAAACTTTCAGAATGTAGTATAGGTACACAAAAGTCTTATATTGTATCACCATTTATGTTTTTATTACCCGTATTTCAATGCTATTAAATCAAAAGAAAAATACACAGTTAGTGGATAAGACGGGTTTGCAATATCGATACTTATTTCTACTACTTCTCGTAAATGTTGGCTTTGATATTTTCAATTACTATTTATTAAGAGTGTCGTATCTATTAGTTTGCAGAAAATAGTAATAGTTGGAAATTTCCATTGCAATAGAAAATTTCAAATTTACGCTGCATTGGAGGCGAATATACATAGCAGATAAATGAATCAAGTTATTTTCAATTATACAAACAACGAAGCTATATTTGAATTTGCCAACGGACAATAACAAAAACATATACATTTTCTCTAGTGAATACTTTCCTAGTATCACTCCTCAGTGGATTTAGCAGTATTCAACAAGTCATTTTCTCATTTTCTCGGGGTTATTTCACAATTCTCTCTAAAACATCTTTCTTTATGTGTAGAATTATTTATGGATTTGTATTTTCTCATTACACATTATATGAACACGTGAATTCTACCAATTGTTTAGAAATTGTTTAGGTATTTGTATTTTCTCATTACATCTTATTAATTCATTATTGATTTCTATTTTTCCTCTGTTATGTGCACTTTATTTTCCCTAATAGTGTAAATTGCATGTAAAGAAAGAACCAGTGCAATTTTTGCTTGGCATAATCTGCAAGAAAATATATTTACACAACACATAGTTTATTAAATTTGCAAGAAACCAAGTATCAAATATTGACAATGGATGCCCAAAGAATAGTTGAGGAAAAACAGAAACAAAAATCGCTAAATTTTTCACAACAATATTCACCTTCCACACTTGTTACTGGTGCAATGCCATCCATGAATCAAGCAAAAAGAAAAAACGTGATTCTAGAAAATTGTTTATTGGTCAGTCAACAAGTCATCGAGATGAGCAAGATATTTTTCACATATTATTTCCATACCAAATTCATACAGTTCAAACACCCAATTCCAAAAGTGTCATCAAGAGAGAAATAATTTAATAATCTATAGACATAAAAAGTGATAGCAGTGAACAAACTAACTAGGTTGCTACTCATTTAGTAGAAAATCAGAAAATAATGGAGCAAATTGTAGAAAGGATATTATTTTCGATGAATGTCCTGTAACATTGCAAAATTAAAAGTATGACAAGACCAACAAAAAAGAGAGAGTTGAAAATGTTTATTGATCTGTCTAGCGTTGATACGATGGGGTTGATGGTATTGCAAAAATCTACCGATGATGCAGTTACTCAAAGTGTTACCAATGTGATTGCAGAAAATAAAATTTTGAAAAGGAAATTAAAAGAATTGCAAGACATTGCAAATCCAGTTCCTCTGTTATTGACTCCACTGGCAATACGATCACCTTCATTGTTAATTATTTATGTTGCAATGCCGCAAACATTCAATAAGGCCACGAATCTACTTAATGCAGTGAAGACATATATCCTTAAGAACATATGCCAAAGATTAAAAATTATTAAAGATGCTTGGAAATCATTTTTTTATTTAACATGTTTGCAAGAGAAAATGAAGAAATGTATACACTTGGTTAACTGTAATCTTACAAAATACAAGAAATTCACTGAGAATGAATTAAATACTTTTAAGTGTAGGCTAGAAATACTCTCTGATTTCAAAAATCAAAACCAATAGTTACCAAATGTTGAACAAGTGAAGAATTAGAAACTAGATGGGTGGAAAGGGTCACTACACTTGAGAATGTAAAGTCTTCTTTTAGTGAACTATCCAAAAGGAGATATGATGCTTATTTAAGGGAAACGGAAATTATAAATGGCTTAGATGCTGTTAGCAACCTATAAATATAGGATTCATCATTTTGACTTGAATGATGATAATCTTGTAAATATGTACATACTTTGCCTTCTGCAAGTTGTATTCCCATATTTAGCAAAAAATAAAAAAATTAAAAATAGGGTAAAAAAAAATCCTAAAAGAAAAATCAAAGGACCTAGAAAAAATAATAGACCCCAAAAGAAAAAGATGAATAAAACATGAAAGTGTGCAAGTCTAAATGCCACTACTTTTACCTTTTGTAGTTTATTATGGCAGAGTGTCAATAAATGCCATAATCTATGATGAGTTGAACAATTTAATCTTGACTCGTCATTTTTCATTTTCACTTGTTGTAGATAGAGAATAAAGAATTGTCATATAGTTTAATCATGACAATTCAGTAGTTAGTTAGAGAATAAGTGAATCCAACAATTTAATCTGGATTCCTGGATGAAATAAGTGTAGAATTAGATAGTTTTATTACTTTCAGAAAGAATAAATGTTGTAAAGGTTGCTAGCTCAAATGCACCTAATCAAAATGGAAGAAAAAAGGTTAGCAGTTAAATTGGGTAGGTAGAAGAAGGTGAGAAGCATCATTGTAAATATTATTCACCAAAGCTGCAAATAACTAACTTCCCTTCCCCATAGCCATTTATCATTCTAAACTATCAGTCAGAAAGGCTCAAGGCATTTCCTTGACTTCTGTTGGGACCGGACCTAAGGCTCTATGGCTGATTATTTGAAAGTGTTAATTGTCTATATTAATCCCACAAATCACATCATTTTCCATTCATGCATTCATTTCCATGAAAAATCATAAGTAAAAACCTCATTTTTACTTAAAAGATACTATAATCCTCATTTTATTAACTTCCTACATCATTTGAAAGCATAAAACCCTCAAAATTACATTTTATCCTAAGTTGAAGTGATTAAGTTATTATAATGCAAATTTGCCTTCAAACTTCACTTTTCTTAGTTATGTTATTTTAACTTTAACTTATTTAATAACTCCTTAGAAAATAACCTTTTCCTAATTTAGATAGTTCCCTTTTATTTAATATCCCAAAAACCCATTGAATATATGCTTTTGTGTCAAAGATATTAAGCACATGTTGAAAAACATCCCAAAGTTACCCCTTTGACACAAAACTACCCATAAAAATATTTCCCCTCTCCCCTATAGTTTTAGACCTCTGACAAATCTGAAACTATATAATAAAAATAATATTGCAAATGGGTTATTTATTTACACCATGTGTATATAGAATAGCAAAGAAAATAAATTGTATTAACCTTTCCCCTCATAAGTTACCAATGGTGAAAGCTTTAGCCTTATCCCATTTTCCCGATACATATTCTCCTACCACAATATTAAACCATGGTTAATGTAATAACTCGTCCATTCCATATATAAAATCCTTTTATACATAAATTTTATCAAACATAAACAAAGCCTCCTCGCATTCGTTCCTGACCCTCCGATCATCCTAATCCCTTTCATCCGACGGTCCGAAATAAACCCGATAAATCCTTCCCGTCCCTACCATTTCCTATCAGGTTAATTCTGAGCCGTCGATCTCCACTTACCGAATCAACGACGCAGATCATACTACCTGGTCCCACCTTATTTCCCCACATCTTCCCGACGCATCTCAGTCGTTCGCTCCACTCCACCACATCCGACGGTGCGGATCCCATATCTCATTTCTAAAGTGATCGGGCAAAGTTGCCAACATTTTTTGTGAAAAAAGTTATTTCGTGAAACCATCTCCCACTACGTGTCCTAATTATATTGGATCGCATTGCTAAAGCTAAAAACCAGTTACCGCTTGAAAGAAATGCGATAACTACCACTGGTTTTTGCTTTCAAACGAAAAACCACTCCCGCCATTAATTCCAAACTGTAATTAATGTCATGTTTTTTTATAAGACTTAAGGTTTCAGACTTAGCTCTTATTATTTACATGCATTTTCACCTTCGACCTTCAGAAACTACTCACAGACACCATTGTTGAGCCTCCCTGACCAATTTTCCCAGAAAGCCCTGTTTTCGACTATGAACCTTTTTAAAGCCAATTTCCTCAATTTTCACCGTTTAAAGATTAAATTCAAGGATCTGAATAACTAAAACCTCTGAATTAACTTGATATTCCTTGTTTTCACTCAAACCCATTCAAAAAACCTAATTGAGAAAAAAAGCCCAAAAGAAGCCATCCTTAGCCTAAATTTCTCAGTTTCATCTATGTTAAAGTGAATAACTCCTGCAAATAGTTTAATCTTGCAGTAGCTACCCAAAATGCCTAAAAAACAGAGTTAAGCCTCCACAGACTGATCTCATTCCACAAGTCTTTCAAAAAAATCACCTCCCTGCAGACCTGGATTTCATTAACAAATTGTTTGATTTTTGCAGGTTATTATCAGAATATGGATTTGGGCCAACAGTTTCAATACTAGTTGACAAAATTGTTTGCTCCAAATTCTCAGATTTTAACTCAATATCTTCATTCAACAAACAATTTGCATACAAATAAAGAAAAAACCAAGTCAGAGAGAGATCAGAATGTGAATTTTTCATAGTGAACGGTAACAGTGAAATCAGAATTCACATTGACATTGAAAACATAGCAGTCAAAGAGTATCAGTGGTTAAAGTGTATCAGGTTACTAAAAGTAAGAGTAAAAGTTAAAAAAAAGTTACAGAGCAGTCAAAAGTAAACAGTAAAAGTAAATACAGAGACATTGAATTGGTAAAAAGAGATGAAAATACTTTCACCAACAATTAATTTTATCTAATGTGAAAGAAAAATAGTTAAAAGAACAAAAAAGGTGAAAAGATGAAAACATAACAAGAAGGAACATTTTTTGTAGAAATTTCATGTTTTAGTCATTGTTTTGTAAAAACTATTGTGACCAATCCAAGATTTATTTTGAAAAAATTAAGGAGGTTTATGTTCTTACAAGGGTCATATACAAAAACCTCTCTCACTTTTCTAACAGCCATTATGGAATGGGAAATATTAAACAATATTGGAGAGCACTTTTTGCAGAAAATTCCTGTTAAGTCATCATTTTACAGAGAAGATTGTGGCCAATAATAAATACATCATACAAAATTGAAGGAGGTTTTTGTTCCTAAGAGAACCTCTACAAAAACCTATCTCACTATTTGCACAGGCATTTCATAATGAGAGATACATGCACATCTTTACAGCCTATTTTTCAGACTCTGTAAAACTTTGTTTTACACATATTTTTGCAGAGAATATTGTGCACATATGGAGAGGAATTTTAGGAAACTGAAAGATTTTTATTTCACCAACATATTTATACATAATAACCTCTTTCACTTTTTACATATCTATTTTGGATTGAGAAATATAAAGATATCATTGGACCCAAATTTTGCATAATTGTTGGAGCATAATGCACAAAGAAAGGAAGCAGTTAGTGACTTGGATGCCTCATCATCAACTAAGAGTTGGATCAAATTCGAATTCTCCTCTTAGTCATCACCTATCCATAAAAAATAGTGCCAAATAGATGCATTAGTCTTGAGTGTCCTTTACTTAAGTTCTATTTATGTAAAACAGTTAGAGATATTTGTGAACCAATCTTGATATTTTTTCAAGATATTCTAGTTTAGAATTTGTATAAATACTTCAATATTTGAAGTAATTTTGTGTGGAATAAAATTATCAAGACTACTATAGAATTTTTTGTTGAAAAAATTGGGATTTTATGTGAATTAAGTTGAAGCAACAGGCTGGAAACTGAAGCAAATAGACATCATAACTAATGATCCTCGTGCTAATCAGATGAGTATTGTATCTTCGAGTTTTCATCGTTTATTTCTTTAAGTTTCATCCATACATCTTGTGTTATTTTCTATCTTAAATGAATAACTAGGAAAGGTATTACAGAATCAATGTAAAAAGCTCTCTATTTTTACTAGTTTTCATGTTTATGTTTTTTGTTGATTTCCAGACTTTAGAATTCTTAATTTCTCTTTAGTCTCGTTTGACCTTAATTTCCCTCTTCATTTTCTGTGATCTAAGGATTCCTAATTTCCCTTAGTCCAGATCATACCACTTCATCAAAATATCCTTTTAAAACCCTCTAAAGATCATCTATCTTGCCCTTAGTATATTTGTTCTTTTGACCTTAGTTTTCTAGTCTTGTTTGCTTTAAATTTGACTCCATTACCCAATGATTAAGTAGATCTTTTTGTGGTTTCCCTTGTAGTCATTTATTCCCACCAACATTCAAAAAATCAAACCAAATTTTCCACTCATAAGCTAACTTAAAATCCATTACAAAACAATGTTAAATCTTAAGGAGAGATCCCTCTCCGGAATTCAGGAAGGCTAGATCCTGAAATCTAAAAGAGGTTCTTGGTTACCCCTGGTTTTCTTTAACTTTAAACCAAAATCCCACGACCTAAGAATTACTAGGGTGATAACATACTGGCGACCATACTAGGGAACTAACCACTCTCCACTTTTAAGCTTAATCTTAGAGGAAGATTTTTAAAAACATATATTTTCTACTTTAAGATTAAGGTTAAAGGTTGTGGGTAATATAATGACAACTCCACTGGGGACCTAACATTTTCTTCAGAAATATTTTACAGGTTCAGATCTGATCTATGATGGTGGACAGTGATCAGACACACAAAGGTTAAAATCATCCACCTGGTGACTCTAAATCAATTTCACAATCAAGACTCTGCTGGAGGAATGAACCTCAAAGAACAATATGGAAAGATCAGGCTTTCAACTTGGATCTTAATCCAAGACATCATGTTCTTTCTCATTAAGAATTTTTTTCAATGTATATTGTATTTTATAAAAGATCTTAGATTAGTTTTTAGTTATTTTCCTTTAAAAATTGTAAATAATAATTCTTCTAATCTCTTTGAGCAGCTTTCTTCTGAATCTAATGATGATCATTATCAAATTAAGAAGCCTCAAATAATCAAGATTGATGTTACAATCCTTGTACATATTCCAATACCATATAAAGTTCCAGATAGATATAAGCCCCTTATTTTACCTCCTATACTCCATGATTTTCCTAAAACTTACTACAAACATCTTCCTATATTTGATGGAGAGAATGGTATCACTGCCCAAAAACATATTCAAGGTTTTGAGAATTATTTGGATTTATTTGAGATTGATGAAGATGATGTTAAAATCAGACTTTTTGCTCTTTCTTTGCAAAATAGAATAAAGAGTTGGTTCAAAAATCTGCCTAATGCTAGCATCTCAAATTACCAGTAGTTTTTCAAACTTTTCCTTGATAGATGGATAATCAAAGTTAATCCTTTTGTGATCATGGAAGAATATAATCAATTAAAAAGACATCCAAATGAAACAATACAACAATTTTCTGACAGATTTAATCAAGTTTATTATTCAATGCCAGAAAATATTAGACCTCCTCATGATTCAACTCTCTTGCATTATCCAAGTGCCTTTGATCCAGAAATAGAATTTCGGTTAAGAGAAAGAGATCCAAAAACACTTGTACAGATGCAGAACATTGCAGTTGATGTAGAAGTTAATTTGCAAATCAGACAGGAAAAGTTGAAAGCAAAAGAAGAGGAAAATAAAATCATTGCAGAGGTAAAACTCAGCCTTTTGGTAAGAAAACTACATGAAAGAACACAGGAGATCACTATGAAAGATGAATTTTTTATTCAAAATCACCATGAAGAAATAGAAGAGGTTGATAGCCATGAACAAATTCCTCTTAATTCAAATTATCATAGATTAGAAAATGAATTTACAGATCAATATGAGGAAGAGGAATCTGCTGATCTAATGTGTATGTTTGATGATATCCCTTCTTTCGATGATTTTCCTAAGTATGATCATTATGATGATAGTTATGTTCTCCAAAATCAAGCTAACTTTACAGAGCAATCAGAAGCTAGTTTGTGGGATGAAGAAACTCAGTTTCAACAGATTGAAGACAGTGATCAGCCAATAAAAATCAGCCATGAGAGTGAGGAAGAAAAAGCACAAAATTTGGAAATAAGTGAAGGTTCTTTACCTCTTTGTTTTGCTTCATTTCAGTTCATTAGAAAAAACTTTCATGCCATTAATAATCAGCCATATTTAGGAATTGTGATTGACAACAAAGAAAATAATGAAACTATTGATCAAGATATTTCAGTTTCACAATTACAATTATCAAATTCTATTGAAATAAATGATAAAATGACACAAGAAAGTTCCATACCACTATGTTTTGAACCATTTCAACTTTTAAAGGAAATGTGGTATAACATATTTTAAGAAAAGGATGAGAAACTTGTTGAAGTTTATGAAGTCCCATGGAATCCTATAAGCCATAGGTTGCAACAATTTTCCCAAATTTTTCATGATGCAATAGCAGATATGTTGAATATTGAAGGCATTCAAAGCATTCCTCTATTAACTAACTATGAATTTCAGAATCAAGATGATAAAGGTTTCAACGGTCAAACATTACAATCAGTAGGAATATCATCACAAATCTTATCTGAAAGTTTACAGGGAAATAAAGATGCAAATAACATTTCATATTCATGGTATGGAGGCCATCCAGAACAAATGTACAGTTGTTCAGATCAATTAAACATCAGTGTATATATTTTGGAAGATCCTTTTGTACAGTTTCTAGAGTCAACAAAGGAAATCAAGTATTTCCTTATCCTATCATTTGTTGACAAGTTTCTAATAGGTTGCAGAAGTACAGTTTTGATAATCAACAATAAAATGCAACAAAATCTATCAAAGTACATAATGTTTCAATGGTTGCATTGGCTATTTCATTTTACCTAACCAGTAGTTGGACAGCTGATTAGAGTAAGTAGGTATGATTTCAACTTATTTCAGTTTTCAATTTTCAGCTAGTTTGAAATAAATCATTAAGGTTTGAAGCTAAGGAGAAGGTCCTAAAGACATCTAAGAACTAATCAGTTTGGTTTGAGAATTGCAATATGTTTTTGTTAGTTTCATATCAGATTTCAGGTTGCAGAAAAAAGACTATATTCAATTCAAGATTTTCAGCCATAGCAAATGCATGTTTGGGATTGGCCCAATGGATTAGGCTACTAGTCAACGGTGTTCTTGACATCTCACCAGGAAATGCCATCCCCAAGTGAAGCCGATGTTAGCAACCTATAAATATAGGATTCATAATTTTGACTTGAATGATGATAATCTTGTAAATATGTACATACTTTGCCTTCTACAAGTTGTATTCCCATATTTAGTAAAAAATAAAAAATAAAATCAAAAAATTAAAAAGAGGGTAAAAAAAAGTCCTAAAATAAAAATCAAAGGACTTAGAAAAAATAATGGACCCCAAAAGAAAAAGATGAATAAAACATGAAAGTGTGCACGTCTAAATGCCACTACTTTTACCTTTTGCAGTTGATTATGGTAGAGTGTCAATAAATGCCATAATCTGTGATGAGTTGAACAATTTAATCTTGACTCTTCATTTTTCAATTTCACTTGTTGTAGATAGATAATAAAGAATTTTCATACAGTTTAATCATGACAATTCAGTAGTTAGGTAGAGAATAAGTGAATCCAACAGTTTAATCTAGATTCTTGGATGAAATAAGTGTAGAATTAGATATTTTTATTGCTTTCAGAAAGAATAAATGTTGTAAAGGTTGCTAGCTCAAATGCACCTAATCAAAATGGAAGAAAAAAGGTTAGCAGTTAAATTGGGTAGGTAGAAGAAGGTGAGAAGCATCATTGTAAATATTATTCACCAAAGCTGCAAATAACTAACTTCCCTTCCCCATAGCCATTTATCATTCTAAACTATCAGTCAGAAAGACTCAAGGCATTTCCTTGACTTCTGTTGGGACCAGACCCAAGGCTCTATGGTTGATTATTTGAAAGTGTTAACTGTCTATATTAATCCCACAAATCATATCATTTTCCATTCATGCATTCATTTCCATGAAAAATCATAAGTAAAAACCTCATTTTTAATTAAAAGATACTCTAATCCTCATTTGATTAACTTCCCACATCATTTGAAAGCATAAAACCCTCAAAATTACATTTTATCCTAAGTTGAAGTGATGAAGTTATTATAATGCAAATTTGTCTTTAAACTTCACTTTTCTTAGTTATGTTAATGTATTTTGAGTATCCATTGTTCCCTTGTCATTTTAACTTTAACTTATTTAATAACTCCTTAGAAAATAACCTTTTCCTATTTTATATAGTTCCCTTTTATTTAATATCCCAAAAACCCATTGAATATATGCTTTTGTGTCAAAGATATTAAGCACATGTTGAAAAACATCCTGAAGTTACCCCTTTGACACAAAACTACCCATAAAAATATTTCCCCTCTCCCCTATAGTTTTAGACCTTTGACAAATTTAAAACTATATAATAAAAATAATATTGCAAATGCGCTATTTATTTACACCATGTGTATATAGAACAGCGAAGAAAAGGAATTGTATTAACCTTTCCCCTCATAAGTTACCCATGGTGAAAGCTTTAGCCTTATCCCATTTTCCCGATACATATTCTCCTACCACAATATTAAACCCTGGTTAATGTAATAACTCGTCCATTCCATGTATAAAATCATTTTATACATAAATTTTATTAAACATAAACGAAGCCTCCTCGCATTCGTTCCTGACCCTTCGATCATCCTAATCCCTTTCATCTGACAGTCTGAAATAAACCCGATAAATCCTTCCCGTCCCTACCATTTCCTATTGGGTTAATTCTGAGCCGTCGATCTCCACTTACCGAATCAACGGCGCAGATCATACTACCTGGTCCCACCTTATTTCCCCGCATCTTCCTGACGCATCTCAGTTGTTTGCTCCACTCCACCATATCTGACGGCGCGGATCCCATATCGCATTTCTAAAGTGATTGGGAAAAGCTGCCAAAATTTTTTGTGAAAAAAGTTGTTTTGTGAAACCATCTCCCACTATGTGTCCTAATTGTATTGGATCGCATTGCTAAAGCTAAAAACCAGCTACTGCTTGAAAGAAATGTGATAACCACCACTGGTTTTTGCTTTCAAACGTAAAACCACTCTCGCCATTAATTCCAAACTGTAATTAATGTCATGTTTTTTTATAAGACTTAAGGTTTCAGACTTAGCTCTTATTTTTTACATGAATTTGCACCTTCGACCTTCAGAAACTACTCACAGACACCATTGCTGAGCCTCCCTGACCAATTTTCCCAGAAAGCCCTGTTTTCGACTATGAACCGTTTTAAAGCCAATTTCCTCAATTTTCACAGTTTAAAGATTAAATTCAAGGATCTGAACAACTAAAACCTTTGAATTACCTTGTTATTCCCTGTTTTCAATCAAACCCATTCAGAAAACCTAATTGAACAAAAAATCCCAAAAGAAACCATCCTTAGCCTCAATTGCTCAGTTTCATCTCTGTTAAAGTGAATAACTCCTGCAAACAGTTTAATCTTGTAGTAGCTACCCAAAATGCCTAAAAAACAGAGTTAAGCCTTCATAGACTGATCTCATTCCACAAGTCTTTCAAAAAAGCCTTCAATCACCTCCCTGCAGACCTGGATTTCATTAACAAATTGTTTGATTTTTTTCAGGTTATTATCAGAATATGGATTTGGGCCAACAGTTTCAATACTAGTTGACAAAATTGTTTGCTCCAAATTCTCAGATTTTAACTCAATATCTTCATTCAACAAACAGTTTGCATACAAAGAAAGAAAAAAATCAAGTCAGAGAGAGATCAGAATGTGAAGTTTTCATAGTGAATGGTAACAGTGAAATCAGAATTCACAATGACATTGAAAACAAAGCAGTCAAAGAGTATCAGTGGTTAAAGTGTATCAAGTAAAAGTCAGAGTAAAAGTTAAAACAAAGTTACAGAGCAGTCAAAGGTAAACAGTAAAAGTAAATATAGAGACAGTAAATTGACAAAAAGAGATGAAAATACTTTCACCAACAATGAATTTTATCCAATGTGAAAGTAAAACAGTTAAAAGAACAAAAAAGGTGAAAAGATGAAAACATAACAAGAAGGAACATTTTTGCAGAAATTTCATATTTTAGTCATTGTTTTGAAAAAACTATTGTTACCAATCCAAGATGTATTTTGAAAAACTGAATGAGGTTTATGTTCTTAAGAGGGCCATCTACAAAAACCTCTCTCACTTTTCTAACAGCCATTATGGAATGGGAAATATTAAACAATATTGGAGAGCACTTTTTGCAGAAAATTCTTGTTAAGTCATCATTTTGCAGAGAAGATTGTGGCCAATCAGAAATACATCATACAAAACTGAAGGATTTTTTTGTTCCTAAGAGACGCATCTACAAAAACCTATCTCACTATTTACACAGGCATTTCATAATGAGAGATACATGCACATCTTTATAGCCTATTTTTCAGACTCTGTAAAACTTTGTTTTACACATCGTTTTGCATAGCATATTGTGCACAGCTGGAGAGGAATTTTAGGAAAATGAAAGAGGTTTATTTCACCAACATATTTATCCATAATAAACTCTTTCACTTTTTACATATCTATTTTGTATTGATAAATACAAAGATATCATTGGACCCAAAGTTTGCATAATTGTTGGAGCAGAATGCACAAAGAAAGGAAGCAGTTAGTGACTTGGATGCCTCATCATCAACTAAGAGTTGGATCAAATTCAAATTCTCCTCTTAGTCATCACCTATCCATAAAAAATAGTGCCAAATAGATGCATTAGTCTTGAGTGTCCTTTACTTAAGTTCTGTTTATGTAAAACAGTTAGAGATATTTGTGAACCAATCTTAATATTTTTTCAAGATATTCTAGTTTAGAATTTGTATAAATACTTCAATCTTTGAAGTACTTTTGTGTGGAATAAAATTATCAAGACTACTATAGAATTTTTTGTGGAATAAAATTATCAATACTACTAAAGAAAAATCAAAGGACTTACAAAAATAATATACCCCGAAAGAAAAAAAATGAATAAAACATGAAAGTGTGCAAGTATAAATGCCACTACTTTTATCTTTTGCAGTTGATTATGGCAGAGTGTTAATAAATGTCATAATCTGTGATGAGTTGAATAATTTAATCTTGACTCGTCACTTTTCAATTTCACTTGTTATAGATAGAGAATAATGAATTGTCATACAGTTTAACCATGAAAAATTCAATAGTTAGGTAGAGAATAAGTGAATCCAACAGTTTAATCTGGATTCCTGGATGAAATAAGTGTAGAATTAGATAGTTTTATTGCTTTCAAAAAGAATACTTGCTGTAAAGGTTGCTAGCACAAATGCACTTGATCAAAATGGAAGAAAAAATGTTAGCGGTCAAATTGGGTAGGTAGAAGAAGGTGAGAAGCATCATTGTAAATATTATTCACCAGTGCTGCAAATAACTAACTTCCCTTCCCCATAGCCATTTATCATTCTAAACTATCAGTCAGAAAGGCTCAAGGCATTTCCTTGCCTTATGTTGGGACCGGACCCAAGGCTCTATGGCTAATTAGTTGAAAATGTTAAATTGTCTATATTAATCCCACAAATCACATCATTATTCCATTCATGTATTCATTTTCCTGAATAATCCTAAGTAAAAACTTTATTTTTACTTGAAGATACTCTAATCCTCATTTGATTAACTTCCCACATCATTTGAAATCATAAAGCCCTCAAAATTACATTTTATCCTAAGTTCAAGTGATGAAGTTATTATAATGCAAATTTGCTTTTAATCTACACTTTCTTGGTTATTTTTATGTATTTTCAGTATACCTTGTCTCATTTTCATATTAATTTTAACTTATATATTAACTCCCTATAGAAAAAACCTTTTCCTATATTATATAATTCTCTTTTATTAAATATTCCATAAACCCATTTATTATGACTTTAGCCAAATTTATTTATTCCCACATGTTTAAATAAAAAAGCCCTCCTTATACCCCCTTTGGCTAAATATATCATTATAAGAATATCATGCCCCTATGGTAGTTAAATCACTTTGATTTAATTTACTATATAATAAAAATATATATAAAATCTTTAAACATGTTTAACTATGTGTTTAACACAAAAAAATCTCGAAGTTTTGTTTAAACTGAACTTCAAAACCCATCCCTTTGTTTATTTCCCGACTGAACCATCCGATCCCCAACACTTCACTAATCCTATGACTCCAATCAAAAGCGATGAAAAGTTCTTAGCCCCTTACCATTCCCCATCGCATTACTTATCAACCGTTGGATTCACAGTTACTTCTAAGATCGAACGATTTGTGTTGTACACGATAGCCCAAAGCTCTCGTCCCCACCACTTCTCATCGCGCTCAATATATACCATTGATATTCCATCTGCCGGATCAACGATCAATAACCAAAGCCCTGGTCCCACCGCATTTTCCCCGCATCTTTCCTTTAAATCTTGACCATTCGCTTTTGAAAGCCTGATCTGACGGTGGATATCTTATATCGCGCAACTAAAGTGCCCAACCCATGTTTTATAAAATTTACGCGATATGGGTTGTTTTCCCAAACCACCCCCTGTCAACGTGTCTCAATATAACTGGATCGCGTGCAAAAAGCTAAATTCAGCTTACCGCCATTGAGTCACGCGAAATCCACCTAAGCCTAATCCAAAACCACTCCCGCCATATATGCAGTAAATGCAATTAAACTATGATATGACTTATGGTTTAATGCATTAAAATGCATGGTTTTTCACTACATTTCACTTATTTGCGCCATTTAACCTAAGAAAACTCCACAGAGCCATATTTTCTTCGATTTTCACCTGTTTTCACCATTTTCAAAGCCAATTATGAACCAGTGAACCATTTTAACTACCAGTTTCTCTGCAAATCATTCCTGAGAACCTCCATAACCTCTGACAATATAATTCACCAAAATTGAAGACTGTGAGCTCAACTGCAATCTCCATCAACATCAAATATACCTTTCACAGGTATTTTTCGCTATTTCAAACTAAAAATCCTTCAATTTCAAAGAAAAAAACATCATTTATCAACCATTTCCTTTAATTAGCTAAATTATCCATACAGAAAATCCAAAAACATCTAAAATATAGGGGAAACCCTGTCAAATTTTCCCCAGAATCCCTCCTTTCCATTTTAGCAGGTTTTAGCCACTCCTTGATCATTTTTCACTGCTGAAATTGATCAAAGCCATCTTCTGAGCATTAAAAATCCTTTTTATCATCCAAAACCCTGCTCAGAGTCCTATTTTGCTGGAAAAATCTTTCAAAAACCCTTTGTTTCCAAAAAGAGAACTTAGCAAACTGTTTAAACTTGCTCTATTCAATTAAAAAATGAATTAGAAGCAAGTAAACCCCAAATCAGGAGGCCCTAAGTCTTAGAAGAAAACCTCTGCTAAGATACCTCAGCCTGAGCCCTCTAAAATTGATAAACCCACCCCTACACTCACTGCTGAGTCTACTGAAGTTGTTATACCTATTCAACCTCCTGTAACTTCCCAAGAAAGTAGTTCTCTTGTTGATCTTGATTACAGAATATTTGACCCTTCAGTTGAGTTCAATCTACTTGATGTCCATAACAGGTGTTTTATAAAATCTGTTGAAAAATGTGACAAGAATATACCAGTGTGGGAGTCTAATCTACCTAAGTATATTGTTCCACTTACTCATGCAGCCCCTGACTTTGTTAGATTGTGTCAAGCATACTATCTTCCTGATCAGAGATGCATTTTCAATAAGGATAGGGAGGTTATATTCTACATTAATGTTGAATCCATAAACTCAATGCTACAATTAAAACATGATCCCAATGCTGCTTCATTATCTATAGAGGATTTAACTCAACTCTACTTGGATTTAAACTTTGCTTCTAGATTTAACATCTTCCAGACTTTTTTCCCCACACAGGTTGATATCCCTAAGGTCAATCCTCCATTTTATACATTTGACTTCCCTGAAGAAACAAGACAGATTGTTTCTATATTGTCATTCATACTTGCGTATGATAATGATGAGTTCACAGATGTTGCTATCCTAGGTTTTCTGTCTACTTTAAGTCCTGGTCAGCCTCCATCTATTGTATACAATTTTGCCAAGTTTATAGCATAAAACATGCATTATCAGTTGTCCAGATTGCCTCAAGAAGGAGTTTTCAGATATACTTCATATTTGCTTCATCTCTTCTTGTATTACCAAGAAGACAAATTTCCCATTGAGTTTCAGAAGCAAGATCCAGAAGGGAATTTACTTTTAGTTGTATTTTGGTCATCTATTTTGAGGAAATGGAATAGGGAATACACATATGCAGACTTCAATGACTTGTTTATAGTACCTGCAATGAATTTGTTGAATAAGGAGGAAACCCCTAGAATTAATGAAGAAACTAAGAGGATCTTACAGCTATCTAAGAGCTGTAAAACAGGGGACTGGTACTTGTATAAGAATCACACAGAGATCAGAGTGTATGGTGCACTATTGGCCCCATATAAACTGCCTAGATTTGTGACTACAAGGATTTTTGCTCTAGAATATTTGAGGCTGAAATTTCTCATAAAAGAAGCAGAGAAGAAGGCAGTTTCACAGCAGAAACTATTCTAGATGAGAGTTTGAGGAAGCTTAAAGAGCATGAAAATTCCTAGCGTAGAGCAATGGCAAGAATTTACTGATTTACTATGAAAGTTTGCAATTAAATTATATCAAGGTGAAAAATCAGGGTCAAAATGTATCAGATGTGAAAGAGTATCAGTAAAAAAGAACGTTACTGCTGGTTATTTTTTGATTACAGCAGTAAAACAGTGAAAATCAAAGATAAATAATATCAGGATTGAAAGTGAAAAGGAGTGATCTAAAAGTCATCTTCCACGAGGTAATGCATCCAATGCCAGATGTGTTCCCAACACATCATGAAATCAGTTTGATTAGGATAATCAGTTCTATATTTTCTTGTAAAAGAGAACAGCTTGCAAACTGTTTTGCTGCTATCCCTCTTCTTATGTTATATTTCATATTTTTCCTTGAAACATTATCTCAAACTTTGAGATATTTTGTAAGCAATTTATTTGTATAAATACTTCATTTTTCGAAGTATTTAGGGTGGAATAAAATTTCAAGATTACTATAGACTTATTTTGTTGAAACATTGGGACTTTTTGTGAGTTAAATTGAAGCAGCAAGCTGGAAACTGAAGCAAAAGACATCATAGTTAAGGATTCATGAGATAAACAGATGAGTAAACTCTTTTCCTATTTTCATTGTGTATTTCTTTAAAGTTTCATTCATATATCATATGTATTTTCCTTCTTAAATGATAAACTAGGAAAGTTATTACAGAATTAGTGTTAAAAAGCTCTCTTTATTTACTAGTTGTCATTATTTATGTTTTCTGCTGATTTCCAGACTAGAGAATTCTTAATTGCTCTTTAGTTTCGTTTGACCTGATCTTTCCCTCTTCCTTTCTATGATCTAAGGATTCTTAATTTCCCTTAGTCCAGAATCACATCACTTCATCAAATTAGCCTTTCAAACCCTCTGAAAGTTATCTAACTTGCCCTTAGCATATTTGCATCTTTTGACCTTGGTTTTCAAGTCTTGTTAGCCAAAAATTTGACTCCGTTGCCCAATGGTTAGGTAGATCTTTCTATGGTTTCCTTTGTAATCCTTTATTCCCACCAACATTTTGAAGAAATTAAACCCAAATGCACAATCATAGCTAGCCTAATATCTGTTACCTAAACAAAGCTAAATCATAAGGAGAGATCCCTCTCCAGAACTCAGGAAGGCTAGATCCTGAATTCTAAAAGAGGTTCTTGGTTACCCCTGGTTTTCTTAACTACAAAAAATTCTCATCCCACAACTTGAGAATTACTAGGGTGATAACATATTGGCGACTCCACTAGGGACTTAACCACTCTCCAGTTTTAAGTTTAATCTTGGAGGAATATTTTTAAACATTATCTTTTCTACTTTAAGATTAAATTTAAAGGTTGTGAGTAATATAATGACAACTCTACTGGGGAAACTAACCTTTTCTTCAGAAATATTTTATAGGTTTAGATTTGATCTATGTTGGTGGACAATGATCATACATATAAAAGTTAAAATCATCCACCTAGCGACTCCACACCAATTTCACAATCAAGACTCCACAAGAGGAATGAACCTGGAAGAACAATATGGAAAGATCAGGCTTTCAACTTGGATCTTAATCCAAGACATTATGTTCTTTCTTGTTAAGAAAGTTTTTCAATATGTATTGTATTTTATATAAGGATCTTTAACTTGGTTGTACAGATACAGTGGCCTTTCATTATGGCTGATTTTCAAGATGATCCAAGAATAAAACGAAGATATGCTCCCATGAGCAGAGATCACATACTTGGATTTCCACACAAGCTACCAAAGGTAAATTGGAGTACAAATCTGCTCATGTTTCAAGATGAGAACATTGATGATCCTTTACTACATCTCATTAAATTTCATATACACTCGTCAAGATTGAAGGGTGATTGGCATGAGGATTGCCTCATGAAAATATTCATTGTAACCTTAGAAGGAAAAGAAAGGGAATGGTATGAAGCTCTCAAACCTACTAGTTTATTTTCTTTAAAAGATTTTCATAAGGTATTTTATGAGCATTACAAAGAAGATTTTCCCTCTTTATCATTAGCTGAAAATTTTTGTGATCAAGCTGAAGATATTATACATTACCTTAAAAATATTGATGAAGATTTTGGAAATTGGTTTCCTAAAGATTTATTAGAAGAAGTCAGAAATTTTCATTCTCAAGATAAATGTCATAATAATCAAGAGGAGTTAAACAAAGATGAAATAGATCAGGAGATGAATCAAGATCCACAAAGCCCCTCTGTATTAACAAATGATGTTTCATTTAATGTTTTGAATGGAGTTAAAGAAAATATTCAACCTCATGGTAAATTTCTAGCTAAGAGAAAAAACAATTGTTATTCAAATCTAACAATTCAGAGATTGCCACCCCCCCTCACCTAAGAAGAAATCAATTTGCTTCTAAACATGCAACCATCCTCAAAATATTTACATATTGAAGAAATTGTTTCTACTTCTTCTAATGTTGATGAATGTACTAATTTTTTTATCCATGAAGAAACAGAAGGACAGGTTGATGCTCATGTTATTCTATCCTCCTATTGAAGCCTAGAAAATATCTGCTTCAAACATTGGGGAAAACCACCCGGTCGGGACCTTAGGACAGCTCCTTTTCCATTTGGTATGGTGGCTCCGACTGGATTTAAAGGACCAGTTTCCTTATAACTAATGGGTTGGTGATGGGTTGATTTGGATGAGTGGAAATGGGACTAAATTGACTGAAATAAAACTATCTAATTTAAACTAAATACTGGTAAAGAAATTCTAACACTAACCCGGGCAATTTTATGTGAATACAACTTAAGATTATTCCAATTTAACAATAACCATAAAAATGTATTATCATTTAAATTGAAATGTGCAGAAACAAATAAAGATAACTCTGTTTAAGAAATTAAACAGAGTTGTATTAACATATTGCATTCATCATAACATATCATCCACATATACTTATGAAAGATAACGTTTCAATTATACTCAGAAATGATATATAAAAAGAAACGTTGTGAAAACCAAATATATATAAATGATAACAAATTTTAAAGCGAATATCATAAGACAAAAGAAATCAACAGTGAACAGATAGAAATACCTCATTCATCTTGAAGACTTTCAAATGAAATCTGATACTCTAATCCAATAATTCTGATGCAAAATCAAATTCCAAGGTACAGAAATGCAACACTTCAAAGATAATTCCGCATAAAATCACCAGATGTGATCCTTTTAAAAAAATATATTAAGCCAATGGAGTACAAAAATGTAATCTCCAAGTCAAAAATATTAAGATCCAGGACCCTTCTCTAAATGCATGAGAAGGGTTTAAATACTACTTGGCTAAATCTAAAAATAGTCTATTACAAAAATTAAGGATTCGGTTTAATGACCGTCCTTTTCCTAGGCTAAACTACAGTAAAATTAAAACTAAATCTAACTATCTATGAACTTGATCTTTAAACTAGCAGGCATCTAGCATAGTTTTGAGAAGATGTGGTTGACCGACTTCCTTATTGCAAGCGGTGTCTGCATACAGTGAAGCCATTTCTCTGTTTTCAGAATTCGAGCTCTTCTCCTTCTTACCCATAATGCTGTGTGAAAGCTTTGTATAGACGTTTGCTCCTTCATGCCTGCGTTTTACGAGTTAAATGAGAGTAATGGCATGAGAAAGGTGATGAGATTGTTTTAAATGCGAAGGCGGATGAAATATATTATTTTAATGTGAAATGACTTTCAATCAAAACAAAATCTCATTTACCATTAATTGTCAATCCATTCATTTAATCCAATCATTAAAGCGCATAACAGATATTGATATATGGGAAGATTGTCTTTGAACAACGTGCTTTTATGAATCTGCGACATTGCGATCTACGATTTGCTGCGCAATATCGCAATATCGCAATATCGCAAAATGAAACAATCGCAATTTTATAAATAGCGCAAAAGCGCAAATTGTAAAATAGCGCAAAAGCGCACATCACAAATCTCGCAAAAGCGCAAAATTGTAAATAGCGCAAAAGGTATTCGTTTAACATTTCTATTTTCTACGCTATGCGATCTGCGACCAATATGTTTATTGTATAGGCTTTTTGGGATCGCATTATCGCAAAATCGCATTTTCAGTTTTATAAAAGATATATACCATTTTGCGATGGATGCGCTATTTTGTTTAAAGAACAATTTTATTGTAATCTATCATAAACTTAAGTGTTTCTTAAGGTTCTTTCTAATGGATTTCTCTAAGTTTATGATATAAAGTTTTATTTGAAAAGGAAAACAAATCCTAATTAATCTTTTGGATTTTTAACTAAGGGTCCCCATTTATTTAGTATTATTACTAATATTAAATAAAAAGGGGGGTTGTTGCTGGTCACAACACCTCCCAAAAAGGCCCATTGCTTAATAACACGCCTATTGAACAAAACAATGATTTTCAAACATAATGCAATCAAACTAATCCAGATCTATTAGGATTGCTAGAAAGAAAATATACTGATCTAATGTATGTGATTGATGACATTCCTTTTTTTGAGGATTTGCCTAAGTATGATCGGTATGATGATAATTATGTTCTTCAAATTCAAGATAACTTCACAGAACAAACACTAGCTAGTTTGAAGGATGAGATATTAGATTTTCAATATGATGAGGATTTTCTAAAAATTCTCTTTCTTATTTTTAAATCAAGAAAATGTTCTCCTTAAGTCAAAAAATGGCTTCTTGATATAATTTCTGAAAATTATGAAACTGAAATCAAACTTTTGCATTCTCAAATTCAGTCATACAATTTTCGAAATCCTAAAAGATTCTTTGAAAATATTCCTTCTCCAAAGCAAGAAGAAATTTTAATACCTTTTGACTTGCATATTGAAAATGATTATTCTTTCAAACACAAGACTGAAGAAATAGTTTAATGGTCTGATATTCATAATTCAACTGAACAATTAGTCATTTAAGGCCTAGAAGTAAATAACATACATCATGCTTTTATTGATCCTATATCATGTTATATGGAGAATCTTTTTAGCCCAAATCAGCAAACATGTTTTCTCTATAAGGATCGAATACATCAAAAGTGGCCTTTACACATCATATCATTTATTATAAAGGCACATGATCATAATATACTTCCAATTTTGATCACTGGCAATCAAGTTATCCATTTATTTTTACAACTACTTGATTGGCTTCATTGGCATTTTTGTATTACCTAATTCAATAATATTTTTAGTAGATTAGAGTAAGTATATGAGTGCCAATAAGCTAAGAATTTTGAGCATTTTTTTAAGATTTAAAGCCAAGGATGAGGTCCTAAAGATGTTTAAGATCTATAAGTTGGTTTGAAAATTGTTGTGTATTGTTTTAGTTTCAGATTAGATTTCAGTTTGCAGAAGATAGAAGACACTTACTAAGATAATCAAAGGTCAAAGATGAAGGCTACTGCTCTCATAGTTCTTGACGTTTCACCAGGAAATGCCATCCCCAAGTGAAGCCGATGTTAGCAACCTATAAATATAGGATTCATAATTTTGACTTGACTGATGGTAGTCTTGTAAATATGTACATACTTTGCCTTCTACAAGTTGTATTCCCATATTTAGTAAAAAATCAAAAATCAAAAATCAAAAAAAAAAATCAAAAAGAGGGTAAAAAGTCCTAAAAGAAAAACCGAAGGACTTAGAAAAATAATATACCCCGAAAGAAAAAAGATGAATTAAACATGAAAGTGTGCAAGTATAAATGCCACTACTTTTACCTTTTGCAGTTGATTATGGCAGAGTGTCAATAAATGCCATAATCTGTGATGAGTTGAACAATTTAATCTTGACTCGTCACTTTTCAATTTCACTTGTTATAGATAGAGAATAATGAATTGTCATATAGTTTAACCATGACAAATTCAATAGTTAGGTAGAGAATAAGTGAATCCAACAGTTTAATCTGGATTCCTGGATGAAATAAGTGTAGAATTAGATAGTTTTATTGCTTTCAGAAAGAATAAATGTTGCAAAGGTTGCTAGCACAAATGCACCTGATCAAAATGGAAGAAAAAATGTTAGCGGTCAAATTGGGTAGGTAGAAGAAGGTGAGAAACATCATTGTAAATATTATTCACCAGTGTTGCAAATAACTAACTTCTCTTCCCCATAGCCATTTATCATTCTAAACTATCAGTCAGAAAGGCTCAAAGCATTTCTTTGACTTCTGTTGGGACCTCCCAAGGCTCTATGGCTAATTAGTTGAAAATGTTAAATTGTCTATATTAATCCCACAAATCACATTATTATTCCATTCATGCATTCATTTTCCTGAATAATCCTAAGTAAAAACTTTATTTTTACTTAAATATACTATAATCCTCATTTTATTAACTTCCCACATCATTTGAAAGCATAAAGCCCTCAAAATTACATTTTATCCTAAGTTCAAGTGATGAAGTTATTATAATGCAAATTTGCTTTTAATCTTCACTTTCTTGGTTATTTTTGTGTATTTTGAGTATACCTTGTCCTCTTTTCATATTAATTTTAACTTATATATTAACTCCCTATAGAAAAAACCTTTTTCTATGTTATATAATTCTTTTTTATTAAATATTCCAAAAACCCATTTATTATGACTTTAGCCAAAGTTATTTATTCCCACATGTTTAAATAAAAAAACCCTCCTTATACCCCCTTTGGCTAAATATATCATTATAAGAATATCCAGCCCCTATGGTAGTTAAATCACTTTGATTTAATTTACTATATAGTAAAAATATGTAAAAAATCTTTAAACATGTTTAACTATGTGTGTAACACAAAAAAATCCCGAAGTTTTGTTTAAACTAAACTTCAAAACCCATCCCTTTGTTTATTTCCCGACTCCCTTTAACCAAGGTTAAAACTACAACCTAACCATTTCCCCGCGATATATATCCCATCTCCGCAAAAATTAACCCTGGTTTAAAGCCATTTTACCCCTTCCGATCACCTTTTTCATTGAATAAAGTCTGATTTATACATAAATCCTCATAAATTCTTCCACCCTATCAGATCAAATCTGAACCATCTGATCCCCAACACTTCACTAATCCTATGGCTCTAATCAAAAGCGATGAAAAGTTCCCAGCCCCTTACCATTCCCCATCGCATTACTTATCAACCGTTGGATTCACATTTACTTCTAAGATAGGACGATCTGTGTTGTACCCGATAGCCCAAAGCTCCCCTCCCCACCACTGCTCATCGCACTCAATATATACCGTTGATCTTCCATCTGTTGGATCAACAATCAATAACCAAAGCCTTTGTCCCACCACATTTTCCCCACATATTTCCTTTAAATCTTGACCATTCGCTTTTGAAAGCCCGATCTGACGGTGGATATCTTATATCACGCAACTAAAGTGCCCGACCCATGTTTTATAAAAGTTATGCGATATGGGTTGTTTTCCCAAACCACCCCCCATAAACGTGTCTCAATATAACTGGATCGCATGCAAAAAGCTAAATTCAGCTTACCACCGTTGAGTCACGTGAAAACCACCTAAGCCTAATTCGAAACTGCTCCTGCCATATATGCAGTAAATGCAATTAAACTATGATATGACTTATGGTTTAATGCATTAAAATGCATGTTTTTTCACTACATTTCACTTATTTGTGCCATTTAACCTGAGAAACCTCCGCAAAGCCATATTTTCGTCGATTTTCACCTGTTTTCACCATTTTCAAAGCCAATTATGAACCAGTGAGCCATTTGAACTACCAGTTTCTCTGCAAATCATTCCTGAGAACCTCCATAACCTCTCACAGTCTAATTCACCAAAACTGAATATTGTGAGCTCAACTGCAATCTCCATACATCAAATATACCTTTCACATGTATTTTTCGCTATTTCAAACTGAAAATCCTTCAATTTCAAAGAAAAAATCATCATTTATCAGCCATTTCCTTTAATTAGCTAAATTATCCATACATAAAATCCAAAAACATCTAAAATATAGGGGAAACCCTGTCAAATTTTCCCCAGAATCCCTCCTTTCCATTTTAGCAGGTTTTAGCCACTCCTTGATCATTTTTCACTGCTGAAATTGATCAAAGCCATCTTCTGAGCATTAAAAATCCTTTTAATCATCCAGAACCTTGCTTAGAGTCCTATTTTGCTAGAAAAATCCTTCAAAAACCTTTTTTTTCCAGAAGGAGAACTTAGCAAACAGTTTAAACTTGCTCTGTTCAATTAAAAAATGACTAAGAAGCAAGTAAACCCCAAATCAGGAGGCCCTAATTCTCAGAAGAAAACCTCTGCTAATATACCTCAGCCTGAGCCCTCTAAACTTGATAAACCCACCCCTGCACTCACTGCTGAGCCTACTGAAGTTGTTAGACCTGTTCAACCTCTTGTAACTTCCCAAGAAAGTAGTTCTCTTGTTGCTCTTGATTACAAAATATTTGACCCTTCAGTTGAGTTCAATCTACTTGATGTCCATAACTGGTGTTTTGGCAAATCTGTTGAAATGGGTGACAAGGATATACCAGTGTGGGAGTCTAATCTACCTAAGTATATTGTTCCACTTACTCATGCAGCCCCTGACTTTGTTAGATTGTGTCAAGCATACTATCTTCTTCATCAGAGATGCATTATCAATAAGGATAGGGAGGTTATATTCTACATTAATGCTGAATCCATAAACTCAATGCTGCAATTAAAACATGATCCCAATGCTACTTCATTGTCTATAGAGTATTTAACTCAACTCTACTTGGATTTGAACTTTGCTTCTAGATTTAACATCTTCCAGACTTTTTGCCCCACACAGGTTGATATCCCTAAGGTCAATCCTCCATTTGATACATTTGACTTCCCTGAAAAAACAAGACAGATTGTTTCTATGTTGTTATTCATACTTGGGTATGATAATGATGAGTTCACAGATGTTGCTATCCTAGGTTTTCTGTCTACTTTAAGTCCTGGTCAGCCTCCATCTATTGTATACAATTTTGCCAAGTTTATAGCATAAAGCATGCATTATCAGTTGTCCAGATTGCCTCAAGAAGGAGTTTTCAGATATACTTCATATTTGCTTCATCTCTTCTTGTATTACCAAGCAGACAAATTTCCCATTGTGTTTCAGAAGCAAGATCTAGAAGGGAATTTACTTTCAGTTGTATTTTGGTCATCTATTTTGAGGAAATGGAACAGGGAATACACATATGTAGACTTCAATGACTTTTTCATAGTACCTGCAATGAATTTGTTGAATAAGGAAGAAACCCCTAGAATAAATGAAGAAACTAAGAGGATCTTACAGCTATCTGAGAGTTGTAAAACAAGGGACTGGTACTTGTATAAGAATCACATAGAGATCAGAATGTATGGTGCACTCTTGGCCCCATATAAACTGCCTAGATTTGTGACTACAAGGATTTTTGCTCTATAATATTTGAGGTTGAACTTTCTCATAAAAGAAGCAGAGAAGAAGGCAGTTTCACAGCAGAAACTATTCTAGATGAGAGTTTCAGGAAGCTAAAGAGCATGAAAATTCCCAACGCAGAGCAATGGAAAGCATTTACTGATTTACTATGAAAGTTTGCAATTAAAGTATATCAAGGTGAAAAATCAAGGTCAAAATGTATCAGATGTCAAAGAGTATCAGTAAAAAGGAATGTTACTGCTGGTTATTTTTTGATTACAACAGTAAAACAGTGAAAACCAAAGATAAAGAATATCAGGATTGAAAGTGAAAAGGAGTGATCTACAAGTCATCTTCCACGAGGTAATGCATCCAATGCCAGTAATGCTCCCAACACATCATGAAATCAGTTTGATTAGGATAATCAGTTCTATATTTTCTTTTAAAAGAGAACAGCTTGAAAACTGTTTTGCTGTTGTCCCTCTTCTTATGTTATATTTCCTATTTTTCCTTGAAAAATTATCTCAAACTTTGAGATATTTTGTAAGCAATTTATTTGTATAAATACTTCATTTTTCGAATTATTCAGGGTGGAATCAAATTTGAAGATTACTATAGACTTATTTTGTTGAAACATTGGGACTTTTTGTGAGTTAAATTGAAGCAGCAAGCTGGAAACTGAAGAAAAAGGCATAATAGTTAAGGATTCATGAGATAAACAGATGAGTAAACTCTTTTCCTGTTTTCATTGTGTATTTCTTTAAAGTTTCATTCATATATCATATGTATTTTCCTTCTTAAATAATAAACTAGGAAAGTTATTACAGAATTAGTGTTAAAAAGCTCTCTATATTTACTAGTTGTCATTATTTATGTTTTCTGTTGATTTCCAGACTAAAGAATTCTTAATTACTCTTTATTTTCGTTTGAAATCATCTTTCCCTCTTTCTTTCTGTGATCTAAGGATTCTTAATTTCCCTTAGTCCAGAATCACATCACTTCATCAAATTAGCCTTTCAAACCCTCTGAAAGTTATCTAACTTGCCCTTAGCATATTTGCATCTTTTGACCTTGGTTTTCAAGTCTTGTTAGCCAGCAATTTGACTCCATTGCCCAATGGTTAGGTAGATATTTCTATGGTTTCCTTTGTAATCCTTTATTCCCACCAACCTTTTCAAGAAATCAAACCCAACTGCACAATCATAGCTAGCCTAATATCTGTTACCTAAACAAAGTTAAATCATAAGGAGAGATCCCTCTCTAGAACTCAGGAAGGCTAGATACTGAATTCTAAAAGAGGTTCTTGGTTACCATTGGTTTTCTTAACTACAAAAATCCTCATTCCACAACCTGAGAATTACTAGGGTGATAACAGACGCTTTGGGCATACTGTAGGATTCTAAGTTAATTTCAAACAACATGTTACAAAATCAATTGCAAGAGAAAAAATACAAAAATGGCAACAAAGTTTGATAGCATCATTGATTTTACTGGAGAACATATTAACACATGGCTAATTACTTTTGGCAAGGTCAATAAGAATAATTCTAGGTTGATTTTCGACATGCAGGAAGAAACTAAAGAAATTGAAAAAGAGATTTTCACCCAAAACATGAAAATGGAAGTCACATTTACCCCCAACGAGGACTAGATTAAAATAATGGTCAATGTGTTTCTTCAATGAGTCATGGGATTGTAATAAATCTTAAAAATTGTTGTTTTCTAGTTTCAGATATTGTTCAAGGAAGAAGAACACCAATTTCTGCTACAACAAATCCATTTACTTTACAATTTTCTTTGGAAAATTGTGATTCAATTTAACAGTTGTCTTTGAGGACCATGTTTTGAATATGCTCTCGTATAAATATGATATATGGTCATGCTCGCTAACATTTTATTCTGACATAGTGTTTTCTATAAATTTCCAAAAATATACTTTCATATTTTCTATTACATTTAGCGTTATGTTGTTTATTTATATGAAATTGAACATTTGGCATTCTAAACATTTATCTCTTAATAATATAATACTACAACAAAAATTTCTGCTAAGCATAGCAACTTGCTTCTGCATAGTCAAATCTTTACACAAGGGATATCGCACTTAAAAACTATAAATCCAAAAATCATTGAAGTAAACTAAATTAAACTAGTTATGATCTTGTTGATAAAATTTGTTTTTAATTCCTATGTCTTGAATCTAAACACACTGTGAACTAATGGTTATTTACAAATTGAACTACATGAACTATTTTGCATTCAAAACTACTTGAGTATATCATTTTTATGGTAATATTTTTTATTTGCATTCAACCAGATGATTTGAAACTTTGGTTTATATCTCATACTGCATTATTGATTAAAATAAAAAATAGCATTATTGCTAACTGCAATTCATTTGATTTAAGATTTGATTAAATCGTTAAAGCACGAACTATGAATCTGACCAATGATGTGAAAATTGAACTTGCCAATATAAAATACTACCAATAATATTAGCAATAAAAGCTTTTAGTGCCAAGTGCAAAGTTCCGAACAAAAATAATTTCTATGTACATTGAATTTCCTTCATACAAACAATGCTTTTGTTCAATGAAATGTGGTTTTGTAGATAAATTTATGTGCATTTCACATTAATTTTACTCAAATGAATACTAGTATGCATTCTATAACTAAAGTATTAGCAATAATACTAGAAAAAAAAATAGTACAAATTTTGTGCAGTCAAAGCTATACGAAGGTGTCTTTTTTGTTTTTAGATTACCGAATGAGCTACGTTTTAATAAATTGAGTGATGATATGCATTATTTTTAACTAAAATATGAGATATAATATTAGCAACAAGTTTAAAATAAAAATATCTACATAAAGAGCACTTCTACAGTTGAAAATGGCACCAAGAAAGATTCTAATTTAATTTTCCCTTGAATTAAATTAGAATAAAACTGTAATTCTACATTACATGACAACTTGTACGAGTTAGCTAAGTTGGTTTGACTTAGTTGGTTCAGTTAATTTGAGTTTAGGGTCTAACTTCAGTCATGTAGAAGGGTTCCTAATTTATAGGACCCCTGGTTGAGTTTATTTTGAGTTTTAACTAATTAATATAGTTTAACTGAGATAAAGTTAGTTAAACTAGTTCCAATTGTTGGAGGAACTAGTAGGAGGTCAGAAAATGGAGTATTGTTTCATGTGTTCAACTAGTTGACTAATGATTCACACATAAATAACTCATGCATGTCAGATCTGAGAGTTACCGAGCTAAGATTGGAGTTCAAGGGAAGTGTACTATTAGTTGTATAATTATCTAAAATGTACAGGTGGTGCATGAAATCAGAAGAAGGCCTATGATTTATTGTGTATATGTGGATGGGGATTTCCCTAGTTAATAGGGGGCTAATTAACCAAGTAAAAAACGCAAGGAAGTAGGGACTTGGGCAAGCAAAATTTTGGTTAACTATTGGCCTAGGCTTGTCTAGGAAGAAATGAGACAGATAGAGATAGCGCAGAGGTTGCTTGGGCTTGAGAAAAACATTGTAATATTCTCATATTTTCTTACTAATGCAATATATAGATATAAAGGGTTTTTGGATGTGGCTTTCCCGAGGAAATAATTATGTAATTTTTTGATTGAATTATTTCTCTTGTATGCTTCGTGATTCTACGATCATTTATTATTTCTGAAATTGGTAGAGTAGATTTAAGTCTATTGTTTTAGTAATTTATAATTAGAAGTTTGAATCTATAAAGAATTTCTACATGGTATCAGAGTTGATATCACAATAGAAGAAAATAATACAATTTTATATTTACAGGAGGAACAAGTTTTGTAGAGCTAATCTCCATAGCTAGTAGCATGATCAGGATGGTGTTCTATGGTCTGGCGCTCGAGTATTCCCTTGAGGGTAGCTCGAATTAATTGAATACAGAATCCATATGGAAGAGGTCTTAGGAGACAACAGATTGAAGGAGCTCACTCAAGAGGACATCCTGAAACCGACTCCAACTGATGCATGGGATCTAACAGAGTGGAAGAAGTGCGTACAAAAAGCAAGAAGTATCTTCCTGGAAGTACTTTGAGATCATATTGTCTCGAACCTCCATGGTAATGAGACTCCATATGAAATATGGAAATTCTTAACAGATTTGTTTCAAAATAGTAGTGACTATGGGAAGCTGGCACTTAAGGATAAGATCAAAAAATATGAAAATGGAGAAGGGCGACACAATACCACAGTACTTGACCAAGTTCACCCAATGTCAGGATGAGCTTGGAAGTGTTGGTGTTACAATTTCCGATGATGATATGGTTATCTTATCACTTCTAGGACTTCCCAAGAGCTGGAAAAACTACCAGGATTCAGTAAATGGGAGGGATAAGCTACCATAGTGGGAACGATTGTGGTCTCACTTGGTGTAGGAAGACATTAGGAAAAACACCAGAGATGAAAATCTCATCTAAAATGATGATGAGGAAAATTGTGCCTTGATTGAAAAGGCAAAGAAAGGGAAAGGGAAGAAATCCCAATCCAAATAATATTATAGTCAGGCGAGAAAGAAGAAGGACCTATTTAAAAAAAAATGTTTTCACTGTCATGAGCTAGGAAAATATTCCACGAAGTGTCCACACAATAAGGTCGGTAAGAAGCCCTCGAGAGGAGACGAAGGTGAATCTCTTGCTTCACAATTTGAGTTGGATTTCACACTCATTGCATGCATGGTGACATTAGTGATCGATATTTTATGGTACCTAGATAGTGGAGCCTCATTCCATATGAACAGAAAAAAAGAATTATTTAGTGAATTAAAGGAGAAGGACCTCCAAATGCACATAGAGATGGAATATGATTTAAGGTATAGCATGACTGGCATCGATACTGTTACTTTTTAGAGGGAGTCTGGTTCTCCTCTCACATTAAAATATGGCATGTATGTTTCTGGTTTGAAGAAGAATTTAGTTTGAATTTCTATGTTGGAAGACCATGGCTACGATGTGATATTTAACAAAGGAAAGGCATTCCTTCATCAGATAGCCATGAGAAAACTGAAGAGAATTTGGTTTTGGGTAAAGAACTTCTACAAATTGGATGTAGAAGACTATGCTCCTTTGAGCACGAATGTAGAGAAGGTGTAGAGCCAAGACATTGATGAATTATGGCATAGGAGACGACCATTTACACCATGGAGCTTTGAAAATCATGCAACATATGTCTACAGGACTTCCCAAGGATGCACTTGAGCAGTGTGATACATGCAAAGGGTGTACATTCAAGAAGTACACCAAAGGAACCTTTCATGATAAGGATACTAGAGTGTTAGTGATCCTTGGAAGAGTTCACTCAGATGTGTGTGGACCATTCTCAATAGCCCCCACGACCAAGCACAGGTATTATGTGATTTTTGTAGATGATTTCTCACTGAAATGTTATATATTCTTCATGCAAAAAAAAGACCATACATTCTCAAAATGGTGTGAGTTTATAGCACTTGTTGAGAAATACACATGCGAGAAATTGAAGTCTCTCGAGAGAAATAATGATGGATAATATGAGTCAAATGAATTCAATGACTTATGTGCATTAGAAGGAATTTTATGGGAGTTGATATCACCTCATAACCCATAACAGAATGGGGTTGCAGAAATAAAGAACATAAGTACTGTGGCAATTTCACGAGCGATATTGCATGATCATGGCCTACCTTTTCACTTGTGGGCTGAAGCATGCAACACAATGGTATATGTGCATAACAAGATTCCTTATAAGATTCTCAGGACGAGTACACCAAAGGAAGATTTTTCAAGTAAGAAACCAGATGAGGAACACTTCAGAATTTTTGGTTCATCATTTTACTATCATGTTACCAAGGATGCAAGGAAAAATATAGAATCAACACCATAATTGGGAATATTTTTGGGGTACACTGAAACACCTCACAACTATGAGGTGTACCTACCATCTCACAGGATGAAAGTGGTTCATAGAGATGTGAAGTTCTATGAAGAGAAGGCCATGAGATGTCCCTTCAGAGGGAGACTTAGCTTCATGTAGATGAGGATATTTTAGCTCCAAAGGAAGAACGTCAAGATGTTGTGGAGCATCCACAAACATCGAAGTAGAGAGTGGAAGCACCCACTCATGCAAATACATATAGAGATGGAAGGAAGTGCACCAAAGAGGCTGACAAGTTGATGCATGATGCTAGAGAGAATGTGGGAGCACCCACATCACAACACATGTAGAGGAGGTCTCCATAGCGGTACACTGCTTAAATGGCTCTTATGAACGAGATTGTAGAGACCGAGCCATCCTCATTCGAGGAAGCAGTGCAACAGCCAGTATGGGTTGATTTCATGGTAGAGGAGTATGACTCCGTTATCAGGAACAGTGCATGGGATGTTATCTCAAGGTGAGAGGACAAGTCAATTGTAGGATCCAGGTGGATATACAAGGTGAAGAAAGAAGTAAATGGGAGTTTCAAGAAACACAAGGCCATATTTGTGGCCAAAGGATTCTCTTAAGTGGAGGGAATTGATTACGAGGAGACCTTTTCTCCAGTAGCAAGGTACTCTTGAATCATATCTATTCTAGCACTTTCAACGCAGATGGGATGGAAGATACATCAGATGGATATGAAGACAGCCTTCCTCAATGGAGTAATCAAGGAAGAGGTTTACATAGAGCATTTGTAAGGATTTGAGACCTTTGACAGAGATTCGCAAGTGTGCAGACTCAAACGAGCGTTGTATGGATTGAAACAAGCACCCTGTGCTTGGTAGACCAAGATCAACAGTTATTTCACTAGCTTGGGCTTCACAAAAATTGAAGTAGATGTGAACCTTTACCATATTGTGGTTGAAGGTAAATTTTTTATTATAATGTTATATGTCAATGATTTAATTCTAACATGTGATGAGAAGATGATAAAAAAATTTAAAGAGGAGTTGGAAAGAGAATCCGAGATGAAGTACATGGGGCTCATGCATTATTTCCTTGGTTTGGAAATTTTTCAAGGAGATGGGGAACTATTTGTCTCTCAGGGAAAGTATGCCAACGAGATACTGAAGGTGTTTCACATGGAGAGAAGAAAACCCATCGAGAATATTCTAGCATGGAATTGGATGTAGGAATATGCTACTTCAGGAGAAGTGGTAGAGGCTACCATTTACAGGAAGCTTGTGGGTTCACTTACGTACTTGTTCAACACATGACCAGACATGTATTATGTAGTTAACCATATTAGTCAAGCAATGGTTAAGCCAACCAAAATATATTGGAAGGCAACCAAACATGTGTTGAGATGCCTCATAGGTACCACTTTGTTTGGTCTTTGGTACAGATAGACAAAGGGAGTCAAGTTTCAAGGCTTCACATATGCAGATTAGCCAGGGGTTCCATCAGACAGGTAGAGAACATCACGAGGAATCTTCATTATTGGGTCAGCAACAGTTTCTTGGTACAATAGGAAGAAGAGATCAATTGAACTCAGTTCAGCAGAAGCAGAGTACATGGATGCTAGTCAAGCCGCTTATGAGGATATCTAGATGAGGAAGATCCTTGTTGGATTATTTGGTTAGATGATGGAGTGTGCATTGATTTACTATGACAAACAGAGTTGTATCAAACTCTCTCAAAATCCAATTTTTCATGATTGTTCCAAGCATATCGACACCTAGTACCACCATCTCAGAGATTGTGTGCAGAGGAAGATCATGATGCTAGAGTACATTCCTACAAAATAATAGGGTGAAAATGTTTTGACGAAGGCATTTTCAAGAGCCAAATTCAATTTCCATAGAGGCAGGATCAGGGTATCGAATCATCCCTTTCTTGCTAAGAGGGAGTGTTGAAAATGGCACGAAGAAATATTCTAATTTAATTCCCCCATGAATTAAATTAGAAGAATATTGTAATTCCACATCACATGACAATGTGTACGAGTTAACTAAGTTATTTTGACTTAGTTGGTTCAATTAATTCAAGTTTAGGGTCTAACTTGAGTCATGTAGAGTGGTTCTTACTTTATAGGAACCATGGTTGAGTTTATTTTGAGTTGTAATTGAATAATTCAATTTAATCTAGTTAAATCCAGTTAAACTAGTTTCAATTGTTGGAGGAACTAGTAGGAGGTCAAATAGTGAGGTGGTGCTTCATGTGTTCAACCAGTTAACTGATGATTCACTCATAAATAATTCATGCATGTCAGATCTGAGAGTTACCTGATTGATATTGGATTTCAAGGTCAGTGTACTATCAGTTGTATAATTATCTGAATTTTATAGGTGCTACATAAATTCAGAGGAAGGCCTATGATCTATTATGTGTTTGTGGATGGGTATTTTCCTAAATAATAGGGGCTAAATACCCAAGGAAATGTCGGAAGGAAATAGGGACTTGGGCAAGCCAAAATTTGGTTAAGAGGTTGCCCAGGCTTGTCTAGGAAGCAGTGAGACAGATAGAGACATTGCAGAGGCTGGTCAGGCTTAAGCAAAGCATTGTAATCTTCTCATATTTTCTAACTAATGCAATATATAGATAGAAGGGTTTTTAGCTGTGGCTTTCCCCAAGAAATAATTGTGTAATGTGTTTATTGAATTCTTTCTCTTGTATGCTTCATGATTTTGTGATTGCTTATTGTTTTCGTAATTGGTAGAGCAGATTCACGTCTATTGTTTTAGTAAATTACAATTAGCAGTTTGAATCTACAAGGAATTTCTACATCCATAGGAGCCTAAACAAACATATATTTGAAATATTCGAAAATAAGAATTATTTACACTTTAAATAATTAGCAATAACTTTTCATACGTCTCCAAATATAGCGTGTTCAGAGGAAGATGTGTAGACATTATTGTGTGGAGAAAGTAGTGTGAAACAAACATGAGCTAAGACTTAAATGTATATGCCACTTAATTGGCTGAAGAGATAGGGGGATATGCACTATTTATCGCTAAAATATTAGCAAAGATCTTCTATAAGTCCTGTAGTTTCCTTAGTCTTATTGAAAACAACAAATATGCATTATTTAATACTAAAATATTAGCAATAAAAACCTTTAGTATGAATTGTGTTCATCCGCACATTGAAAGCTTCCTCCGCAAAAAGGACTTCCCACACACTTCCGCACAAATGCCTTATTTGAAACATATTTGGAGATACAAAAATAATAATAAAGATATAGCATGTGTGGATGAAGCTTTGCAGAAATCAATTTCCGGAGCAAGCAGGGTGAAACAGGCATAGTCTGACACAGAAATATGGGTGAAATATGCACTCACAACCATACCCACATTTAGTATAAATGTGATTTTATGCATAATTACTTAAATAAAAATAGTTATAACTAAAATATGAGCAATAATATTAGAACTTAGTGCAATGTGCATATATCTACAAGCACAAGAGCCTTAATAATCACATTTTCGAAACATTCGAAATATTTACAATTAAAATATTGTTAGATATTGTGTGATCCATAAATTAGATAAATGTATTTTGCATTAATCACATTGTTAGCATCTAATTAAAATATTATTTAATAACTTCATATATGTCAATGGTTTACTAAAATTGCTACTTTCTCTAGTATAGTCTACCTATATGCTAAAACAGAAATGTGGGTGAAATACAAACCCCACTTAATTAGTTGTAGAGACAAATAGATACACATTATTTATCAAACATTGAAAGCTTCCTCTACATAATGAACTTTCTTCACACTTACACACAAATTAAAATATTATTAATAAGATAAAGGAGTGAGTGGTGGTAGTCTACACAATTTGTTGTGCAAAGATACTTTTATAAATTTCCAGATCGTATATCGTATGAATATTTATGGAGGTCGGGGAATGTGTAGTAGAACGAGGAATATTGTCATGTTTTTTTTATGTGTATCTTTTACTGTGTCGATTATGAACTTTGTGCGAAAGAGCAGTTGCATAGGGATTTTGATTTTAGAGTTATATATCTTTGCAGAATGATTAATATTGTTAGTTTCCATTGTGCGGGATGGTGCATAGGGTATTGTTCCAATGTCATAATTTCCCTAGGCCATGCAACCTTGATCTTCCTTATTAGATATAAACAATTAAATAATAATCTAAGCATAGACAATGTTATTGTGTGAATATCTCTTATTTAATATTAAATAAAATACTAACATTAAAAATATTTTTATGCTAAGTGAGATGATACATACATTGAAAGCCTCCTCCGCACAATACAACTCATCCACATTTCCGCACATATGCCTAATTATCTACAAATAAAATATTATCAATAATATAAGAAAAAATTATTCATTTTTAATACTAAACTATTGGCAATAAAAGTCTTTAGTGCGAACATAGGCTCAAAATATTTATGAAAACAAAATCAATTAAAGGGTGATAAAGGAAAGGGAATTTGTACAATGAAAGATTGAAAGCTTCTTCTGCATAATGGACTTTTTAATCATTATCTAGGGAAGGAGTTACGCAGGAATGATTATTCATGTGTGGAGAACAAATGCATGTGTGAAATTTGTGTGAGATGAGCAAAATTCATAGGAGCCTTTTAATTGTAATGTGTTTTGATATTTCTTTTAATTCAGCTAGTTGAATGCGGAAGTGCATACAATGGAATTTTGAGAGCTTAAATGAAAAAACGACTAGATGTGTGAACAAAGCTTTGCCTACCCAAAATAAGATGTTGCAAGGTCATTTTCGTTATGTGTCTGTGGAAACAATAATAAAAACATATAGAAAAATGCAGAATAATAAAAATGAAATGTGAATCTCGCGTTTCACCTTTTCCAATTTCTGATTCACATTTGCTAGTTTCTTAGCTGACGAACTTGTTTTTTAAGGCTCATTGTGCGGACAAGTGCATATGCTCTGTAGTGTTATATTTTACCGATAAATAGTTTCATTTTAGTTTATTTTAACTAAAACAGATAATAATTATGAACAAAAGAGAAATGATTGCTAATTGTGAAAAAAAAGTTGTGCAGAGGCAACAATAACAAGAAAATACAACTGTAAAAAACACTCCCAAATAAGGATTTAATAACACATATACGAGAAAAAAAAAATAGTTGTGCGGAGAAAGCTATACATAAACATATTCAAAGCTTCCTCTACACAATACAGCTCATTCTAATTATTTACAATTGAAATATTATCAATAATGTAAGCATAAAATATTCATTTTTAATACTAAACTATTGGCAATAAAAGTCGTTAATGTGAATGTAGGCTGAAAAAATTTATGCAAAGAAAATCAATTAAATAGTGGTAGAGGCAAGGACAATTGTACAATTATAGCTTGAAATCTTCTTCCACACAATGGACTTTTTAATTATTATCTAGGGAAGGAGTTATGCAGAGATGGTTATTTGTGTGCAAAGATTATGTGGAGAACAAATGCATGTGCAGAATTTGTCGGAAGAATGAGGAAAATGCAAAGGAATCTTTTAATTGATACATTTATATATTGGTTTTAATTCAACTAGTTGAATGTGAAAGTGCATGCAATGAAAGCTTGAGAGCTTAAATGACAAAATGAGTGTACGGAAAAAAACTTTGCGGACCCAAAATAAGACGTTGTTAGGTCGTTTTCATTATACATATGCGGAAACGATATAACGACATATGGAAAATGAAAGTTAATAAAAATTAAATGTGAATCCCATATTAACGATTCACTTTTGCCGATTTCTAGCTGGCATTTGTCAGTTTCTTAGTTGATGGACTTGTTTTGTAAGGCTCATTGTGCATACAAATGCATATGCTTTGCATTGTTATCTTTTAGCAATAAATAGCTTCATTTCAATTTATTTTAGCTAAAACATATAATTATTATGAATAAAAGACAAAAAGGTTACTAATTTTTCTAAAGAAGTTGTGCAGAGACAACAATAACGAGAAAATGAAAGTGTGAAAAACACTCTCGAATAAGGATTTAATAACATATATACGAGGAATTGACTAGTTGTGCGGAGAATCTTTATGCAAAGAGAATAAATTAAATAGTGGTAGAGGCAATGCCAATCGTACAATTAAATCTTGAAAGCTTCTATGCACCATGGAATTTTTAATTATTATCTAGGGAAGGAGTTGTGCAGAGATGGTTATTTGTTTACGGAGATTATGTAGAGAACAAATGCATGTGAGGAATTTTTGCGGAATGAGGAAAATGAAAATGAGTCTTTTAATTATAATGTTTTTTGATATTGGTTTTAATTGAGTTATTTGAATGCGGAAGTTCATACAATGAAAGATTGAAAGCGTAAACGAAAAAACGACTAGATGTACAGACAAAGATTTGTGGACCTGAAATAAGATGGAGCAAGGTTGTTTTCATTATGCATCTACGGAAACGGTAATAATGACATATAGAAAATGTGGAATAACAAAAATGAAATGTGAATCCCATATTAACGATTCACCTTTGTCGATTTCGGGTTCGAATTTCCCATTTTCTTAGCTAATGAACTTGTTTTGTAAGGCTCTTTGTGCGGACAAGTGCATATGCTCCACACTGTTATCCTTTGACAATAAATAGTTTCATTTTAATTTATTTTAGCTAAAACGGATAATAATTAAAACCCTTAATTTATTTTAGTTTCATTTTCATTTTCATTTATTTTAGTTTAATTTAATTTCACTATTAATGAATTAAAACCCTTCTTCAAATTCTTCATTCAATTGTCCTGGAGATGGATCCCCATTGGGATTCGAAACGTCGACAAATGTTTCTTGATACTATGGATAATCCGGGAAGCTCTTTAGAAGATGATAACCACAGGAACTTAAAAACCAAATACTAATTATAAATAAAAGACAAAATGATTACTAATTTTGCTAAAGAAGTTATGTGGATACGACAATAACGAGAAAATGCAAGTGCGAAAAAACACTTTCGAATGAGAATTTAATAACATATATATGAGAAAACAACTAACTGTTATGCGAAGAAAGCTATCCATAAACTCTTGATCAATTAATTAGCGATAAATATAAGAACTATGTTGCGCCGCAACTATTCTTCTTATTTTATATATATTATATGGACAAAATAATAGACTAACTAATCCAATTTCTTATATGGAATCGATGAAATTTTCAATTCTGAAATGTTTTCCATGTATTGTAGCTATTAAACAACCTCTACTAGTTTTTGATATATAACATTATATAAATATTTTGATGTAATTATAGCTTTTGTTGAGATTGATTTGTATATGTAATGTTTGTTCGATCCTTTTATATGGAATTGTCTATCCAGGCAATGGAATAGCCTAGACGGCAGTTTTTTGTCGGAATTCGGTCAACTAAAATTCAAAAAATCAAGTAGTTGGAGTGTTTGGAATCCATTTTTTATAGTGGAAATGGATTCAGCACTATCAAAAACCCTTAGGGCACTCAAAATACTAAAGTTTAACAACTGTAAACAAGATTTTGATAAAATCTTTACCATATTTTTTCAAAATCTTTGCCGGATTCTGAGCCAAAATGTTGCCTAGATAAACTAGGCATTTTTATATATTTAAAGTTTATTTTTTAATTTATATATATATATATATATATATATATATATATATATATATATATATATATATATATATATTACAAAATTTATTTGTGAATATTATGATTAAAAAACCAAGAAAAGAAAGAAATGCATTAATTAGTGAAACTATATCATAGTGATCCCTTTCCCATCTAATTACGCTTATTTAATCAATATTATAATAAATTTTAAGAAAGTTAATTAAATGCGCCTATACAGATTATTATAGTTGATCCCAGCATAGCATATTTATGATTTTCAGCGAATAAATGAAATTCAATTTCATGATCAAACTTATGATATGATTGACTAAAAAAGTTTTTACATTTAGTATGCTATTCAGTTTTGGAGAAAGATAATGGTAAAAAAAAGTACTGTTAAAGAAATTTATCTGCCCGTAGCCAAATAGAAGCAGTTTAAATGATAAACCATGGTGACTTTTACAATTACGGCTACTTAGTCATTTGCAATCACCCAACGATGTTCAAATGAAGATAATAATTCATAGGTTGTTGATTTGTGAATGAAGTGTTTATTTTGGTTTTGTAATGCTTGCATTAGCATTCCATTAATTAAATTAAATCCTAATTTTTTCATTAATTTTTAGTATTTATAATTTTGAATATAATTATTAAATAATTTTTATAATAAATTAGTTTAATTAGTTTATAAAAATATCAATTAATATAAATTTAATAAATTAATAGAATATTCAAATATTAATTTGTATAACATAAATAAAATCACATTGTTTAACTATTAGATTTTTTCGAGTTTTGGCTATAATCCTAAGAAAAAACATTTTGTTGAATTTTCATTTTTGTTGTTTAAATTGAAGTTTTGACTGCAGATTTGAATTCACCATGCAGGCACACAAGTTATGGAGAGTTTGCAACTCAAACTTTTAATTCTGGCAGATTGCTATTGGATTATAAGCAATAGTTTTACCATTTTTCCTCTATTTAAATATGTAAAAAATATATATTTTATTTTTAAATGGAGATTCAACCATTAATCTAGTAAAATGTTTCTTTGAAATTTGTTAAAAAATTGGCGTTGATCGTTGAACTTAGACATACCATGCAAATATCATATAAAATAACCCTTTTAGATTTGAGAGTTTACTTAGCAATATGAAGATGTGTATGGGTGGTGGAGAGAGTCTTCATTCATAGATCAGAGACAAGAATGAATATATGTGTGTATGGATTGTTTAAAACTATTTATGGCGTAACACATTTCAAATGTGACATTAAATGTGCATTATCAAATTTATAGATTGAATAAATGAGTGGAGGAAGAAAGTGATGATTACAAATATATGACCATCTCAAACTTTTCCACGGGAACTTAGAGAAGCAATCTAAATCTTCATGTTATTGAATTGACTACATTAAATATGTGAGACTAGGGAGCTCCTTATAGAATAGGAATGTATGGTTGGAGCCTATATGTTGGACATAACATCGCTTCTTGTTATTCCAATTAGACTCGTTAGTGTCAAAATGGGAGAGTAGACATTATTGGACATACAAATTTACTCTTGAGAACTCTATATTAATTAACTGTAATGATATATGTAAATATAAGAATTGTTGTCTCAAGATAGACAAACTATCTTTGCTACATCAAAAGAGAGAATATCTATAATACGCACTAATATATGAAGATAGCTATTTAGAGAGAATATTTCACATCCAGCTAGGCATAAGAACGTCTTAGAGAGTAGGAACACACTCTTATGTTTCAAGTAGATTCAAAATTTACCAAAAAACAATGAATAACCAAATATTGTCACGCAAAATACAGGTAGGAGTTGTTGGATTATGATTCCTTGGACAATCACAAAGCATAAGAATACAATTTTCCTGACTTGTCATTTTTATCTTGATGCGCTGTTATGGTGATTCATTGATGAGTTGTCGGTGTGATCTAGATCTATACCTAGACCTAGAAGATCTAGAATGGTCATTAATGTATTATAAATTTCAATTTTGAGATCAATACAAAATGATGCAAGGGCTTAAGGCATATTTCACCATCTTTCTTTTCTTTTCTCACTCTTGCCAATTCTTAACATGGTACTAGAACCATGTCTAACAAGGATATGAGAGGATAGATATTGATATTATAAGAGTGAAGTGATGAGATATGATGAAAATATCAAAGCTAGATTTGTTAAAAAGAGTGTGAAATGTGAGTTGCTTATTGATATTAGATTTTCTTTTTTGAGGTTTGTGGATCTATGTGTTGTTGAGACATATATAATTTAGGTTAAGGAATTGTTGCCATGTAGAGCTATGGTTCAAGATTTTGTATTCTGATTAGCCAACTTCATCTTGATATTTGTCTGGAGTGAAGAACTGATCTGGTGAAGATCTAATTTGGACCACAATGGCATTAGATCATTTTTTTCTTCAAAAAAAATTGTTTATACATCTTGATATGGTCTAGTGGTAATTTTTTTCTATGGATACAAGGTAGATTATGTAATGTACCTCCAAATTTACACACTAAAAAAAATATTACTTCTACTTAATCCAATATTGGCATGTTGTCATTGGTAAATTGTAGCAAATTTTGTTGATTGACAAAGGTTCTATTGCTATTAAATATATTTATATACTATATTTTTTAAGGATTCTTGACTATTCTATCTTTTTTCTAATACTTGGTTGTAAAACCTTGAGATTCATTGGTTAAACAAATCTTCCAACAAACATATAGAGTAAATATTTGATGTTCTTATGTTCGGTTTTGATTGTTAACATGGATAAGGAGGAACTATTGCTATCATTATTTATTTTGTAACTTAAAAGGATAATATATTTGAGAAAAAGGAATGAGGCTCGAGCCCTTAACCTTGGGTTTTGCAACAATTAAACGATCCTTGACTATCCAAAATTCCTCCATCACAATGATGCATGGTTGACCTTAAGAAATAGATGTGTTCTCTTCTAATATACCAAAACATTTTTGACCATGTGCCCGAGTCACACATGGAATTCATATTGGCGTGGGTCCTTAGCTATGTGTTGTACATGAAATGCAATATACTAAATTGTACATGTGATGGGATCAGAAATCGAGAACTCGGATGATCTAAGGAATTTTCTGACTCAATGAATGTCATCGGTGACTCGATACATCATACCTTAGTTGAGATTGGAATAACTACTCTCTTAGACTTGTGATTTGACATTGTTGTTCATTCTCTGCAGATAGAGAACTCCCCGGTGATGGATTAGAGTTTAAGATATTCTATTTTGATTCGATGGTGATTGGAAACACTTATGTTCTAACATTGAGTTTGGTTTTCATTCCACCCCATGGCAATTCCAAGAGCTACAAGCAGCATGTAAGTAATCATTCACAATTCTTATGTTGATTATGTTGTCGAGGGTTTACAAGATTTGAACTTGAAATTTTTAATTTTCCATCAAGCACATGAAAATAAAACCTGGCTAACAATTTTTTGGGGGGTTTGCAATTCCTTCAAGGAGCCTTTCAAAAACACACTACCTCCTTCTACTGGCACAGGTTACCAAAACCTCCTTCCCATGGGGGCTTCACTCAATGAACCTCTAAAATATCATGTGTGTCCATTCATACTAAACAATACCGCTAATTTGACTACATATTGGAAAAAACCTCTAAAAATCACATTATTTAACCCCTTGCCCATACAAACCCAATACACCTTCCAAATTTAAAAAACCTTAATTTTACTGGATATTGTAGGTACCCATTTTTTCATTAACATTTTTTATACCCCTTTATATTTTTTCATTAACTTTGAGCTCCATTTTTATACCTACCAATATAAAATCCCTTTACCCCCTAATATATGCTCAATATATTATGTCATTCTTTCTTAAACATATATCCTCCAATACGAATGCACGTGTGGTATTGTTCCCTTAGTGAAGCCCCCATGCTCCTTCCTTAACCTTTAGCTTTGAATTCATATGTGATTTAAATTGTTGCATTCAAATTTTAATTTTTAAGGGCGTTTCTTGCTTTAATCTTCTTAGGGTTTCGATTGGAGATAACATGAGGGTTTCTTGCCTGATTTCTCATAGGGTTTCAGTTGGAGGAAACGTGAGGGTTTCTTGCTTTAATTCCTCTTAGCGTTTTTATTTAAGGAAACACTTGTTGAAGAAAACCCTTGTTAGCTCGGTGTCAAAGCTTGTTGTAAAGATGGATAATTTCCATTAGGTATCAAACTACCTATTTTCCATTTTACTATTCTATGTTTTCTTGAATACTTGGGTTTTTCATTCTTGTTAATATATTGTAGAGGAAAAGGTTTTATGCTTTGTGAATCCCCACTTTCCTAGTTTAAATATTATAACCTCAAATATGCTTCTCATATTCTTGACTACCAGTGTGCTTTTAATATGTCGTTCAAGGCCATGGCTACTAGAATACCCTCAAGGTAAAAAAAATTGTCAAGTCTCTCAATTTAAGAATTTATTTTGTCTAAAAATATTATGGTTAGACTACTAACAAAATACCCTCATATTTCATAGTGGTAGGTTTTATTTCTAGACCTCAACTTAGAGTTTCTCAACATAGTAAAATAATTTTACTTTTCTAGGTAAGAACCTCCTTAACACCACTTTTGGTCCATAGGTATTTAAATGATATGGAGAGTGAGGCCAACTAATGTAAGCCATGATTACTTCATTACAACTTGTTGATGGCCAACATTGCACACATAAACATTTGAGGATACCTCCCAATCAAAATCACGAATCAGACCTTTTTCCATTTGAGATGGTGGTTCCGACTAGTTTAACTTGGGTCGAGTTACTTGATATGGACTTACTCCAACATATGAAGAATTTAAAGAAATAAATGGGATGGATATAATAGGGAAGTGAGTTGATAATATGTGACTGAATTATAAGAAATAAATATTAATAATAACATAAACTAATAACTATAGTATTAACCTAGGGGATAACATAAGAATGTGAACCAAAATGATAATGAATCGTTGTTAATGAAGATCGATAGATGATAATGTTAATTAAAGAAATTTTAGATGATTAATTTAATTAAATATTTAATTAAATTAATACTAACTAATTCACATTCGACAACATATCTCATTATACTTATGATTACATTCAAGATACAAATTGCATCAATAGTGACAATACTTCCTTAAAAACTAGAACATAAGCACAAAATCCAAGAATTAGATCCCACTTTTAAATAAAAATACATAAATTAATAGTATTACCAATTTCACCTTTCCTCTTTTTGACATGGATTCCAAAATGGTTCAGATCTTAAATTAAGAAGTTGCAATGTACAAAAGTGGAACAAGACATTTTCTTCTATTGATTTCAGAACCCTTTGCTTGATTTTGAGAACCATATAAAAAGTTATTTTTTTTTTAAAGGAGAAACTAAGTCTCTCATATTTCCTCAACTAAACTAAAAACAACTTGCATAAAATAGATAATAATTACATTTTGAAAATAAAGGATTAATTCAAGTGAATTGTTGTTGATGTTGAGCCAGTAGCTTGTTTCCATTGTCAATGGACTTCTAGAAGAGGTGCCAACTCATGAGGAGAATGAGGCTTAATTATTATTTGGAAATTGAAGACACAAGCTTGAAGAGGTGGAAAAATTTGACTTGATACTTCTGTAACAATCTTGGGGACCTGTAAATATTTGTGTGGTCCCCAATTTAACTCAAAATTTACTTTTGACAGTTGCTCTATGTTTTTACCACATTCTTCCCTGTTATCCATCTATATATTTTGCAAAGCATCCACATCTAGCATTATTTCCTCTTGACAAATTGATATTATAATTTCCTTCAATAGTGACCAAGTGATGAACTATACGATAAAGCTTCAAAGTTATTGAGCATCAATAACCATTTTCCTTACAAAATGTATCTTGTCTATCCAACTTCCAAGAATAATAAGTATGCATGTCATCAATTTTTGGAAGATGTGGTTGAATTGCCTTTGAGTCATCTTGTCATTCTAAGAGATCATTAAGGTAACATTTGGCCTTGTCATATTGAGTTTCCACATCAACCAATGAATCACTCAATTTACATTGCACCTGCATTAAACTTAACTTATCACATAGAATATGTTGTTGTTTTTGGAGCTATGAATTGAGTTCATAAGCTTCATGTTTGAACTAGACCAAAGTTAAAGCTTCTTCTTTTATTCGCTCAGTTCTCTACTGTATTTAGTTTAATTGTTCATTCTTCTGCTTGATCTCTGCAGAATGTTGACTCCTAACTAAGGTAATTTTTTCTTGAATTTGAGTTTGATATTGGGCGATATATTATTCCAGTTGTTGTATCCTGATGCATTTCTCTGTAATGAAGTGTTTGACATGAGCCGCTTTATCTATGCTAGCTAAAGCATAAGCCCTTACATATTGATCCAACTCTTCCAACTTTTCAAGAGGAGAAATCGATGCACTCTTCCAAATTAATTGTAATGAAGTGGCTTCTAAAGTAGTCACTTTTAGAAGAATCCATGTTTTCCACTCTTTTTTTCTTCATGCTTTTCATGATTACAACTTTATGTTGAGGATGGTAAAAAACTTCAATTAGAAGAATTTCTTTAATATTTAACTAAATTTATGAATTTGGATGAGAAATAATCACTTATACATTAAGTTGAGTATTAAGATGGGTCTTATAAATGGCACCAAGATGTGCAAGAATATATTTTGAAGAGTGGGGAGTAATAGGCAATGTTTGTTGATAAATAGTATCTGAAGTGTTCTTTTTAGGGGTTTCCTTTTCCTTAGCTACATCATTTGGTGGTGACACAGTTTCCAAAAATTACTGCAATTCTTTATTCATATCGTTAACAAATAGGTTGAGTTAGGAATCTTGATCTTTGGAATCGGTGGAAGAAATATATATTGGTGTAGAGACCTAAGGAGTCGTCCATGAAGAAGAATTGAAATTTTTTTCTACAATACCATCTCCATATCGTAGCATTAGAAAATTCATAGGAAGAGGAGCCCTTATGGAATCTCTAAAAACTATGAAGTGCTAAAATTTATCTGGAGAAAGCCACTTCGCTTTATAACAAACTAGCTTTTGATGCATGGAAAAACAAATTGTCATATCGATTGTGGTCATGAACATAATTTCTTATGTAAGATTCAACAACTAGATTTTGAGCTACTTGAGAAGGTTCGTAAGCTATGGTAGGAATGGTGGCGAGCTTTAGTTAATTTAAGGATAAGATCTCCTTTTCAGCATGTTGATAATTTTGAAAAGTGAAGAGGTCGAATTGACAGGGAAATTTGGACCAAAACTTTTTGGAAGCTTTCTTGAGTTCAAGGGTAATTCTACTCCCTACAATCTAATAAGTGATTTATCTAGATAATATTTTATCTGGGATGTAAATAGAGAGAAAATATGAGGATTCATTACTTCCCCAAACCCTAATATAGGTAAAAAATTCTTCAACCAAGTAATTTCCAACCCCTAGCACTCGAGAGACATACTGCGAATTGTGTAATTGAAGATGGCTCTATATAGGGAATCATTACTAGATGAAATATGCGGTAGAAATGGTCAAATTAATTCTCTTCCTAGAGAATACTATAATATATATGTGTAGGAAGGGGGTTGGAAAGTGTCCACTTCTAACCCATGCATGGGAAGACCAATGAAAATCAGATGACATCCATTACATAAGAGGACATGTATAATGGCGATAGATTAGGGAAGTCTTCTTTGTACAAAAATATAAAACGTGTTGAGACATATTATCTGATAGGAGTTCAAAGAAAATTTCCCCTACACAATGGAGAAACTGATTTATCGAGGAAAAATGGCTATGAGCCTGTGCGAGAGATCGAAGGTAAGCGTTTCGTTAGGGTTTGGTTAGGGTTTATTATGTTTAATCTACAGTAGAAGCTGCAGGTAGTAGCAGTAGAGGGATCAAGGAAGATCTGCGGTCAAGAGGTGAAGGGCAAGCACAATACTTGGGAGGAGGTTTAGTTGTCATAATATTCGATGTCAGAATATCACCAGGCCTTCGTCGCTGATATGGATGAAGAATATAGATTTTTCATCTAACTCCCTAGATTTTGTGTTGATCTATACAAAATATCCAATTCATCATTCCAGCATGGAGTTACCAGTGATCATTGGACAACTGGACCTTCAAGTTTATTCCACTAGGTGTGCCCTGGAAGGATTAGAAGGTTTATATGGCACATCCAGGTTTATAGGTTTTGATACAATCTTTTTGGATTCCAGCAATACCTCCTTAGGGTTTCAATATGATGCTCAAAATATGAAGATGTTATTTTAAGACTACCAACAACAATCATCTCTTTCAGTACCTTCCCCATCTAAATTGCAGTTCTTAGAACAATACATTGGCCCTAATACGGTCTCAGGGCTGGGAGGTTTTCCTTCTGTCCAACCAGAAATTGTTGGTACCAGTGAACATTGTGCCAGAAGGGGCTTGGTTGGGGATCATATTTCAAAGGTAGTTGGCCAGGTTTGAAGGTCAGAGTGAAACCCTTTATCGCAAGAGAATAATTCTCCAAATACGGTGCAGACCTCTGAATGTTTTAAAGGTGCTCACATTAATGTACTGGCATGCACTCAGAAGGATGTTAGGGTTTCTGAAGTGGAATAAAACCCGACACTAAAGGGGGAGGGAGGTATATCTGCAGAGGGTCATCTGAAGAAGGTAATCAATAAATCGAAGAGTATGAAGGTTAGAGAGCGTGGACGATTGTTGGCGCTCGGAGAGGGTATAAAATTGGACCAAGTGATGGATAAAGAGGGAAGTGTCTTGGTAGAAAGGGCCCGAGGAAGGAATTACTCCTCAGCACATCTTGAGAAATGGGTAGCAGAGATTTGGGGTCAAATTCTGGATATTTTTCCTTTATTTTTTACTATGACTAGGGGATGTTTTGCATTATATTTGCAATGGTTCAACATGGGACATGGGTTTTGTCAAAGTTCTGGCACATAGAGATGACTTCGGTTATGTTGAAGAGGTGGTATCCTCTTTTCGACCCTAATTGTGAAAAATTGGGGGCAGGGCCTATATGGGTTTATATGTTGAGATTACCACTACAATTTTGGACAGAGGATGTTTTCTGATGCATTGGATATTAATTGGGGGTTACTTGGATCATGATAAGTCATTTTTAGAAACAAGGAATATGGTCTATGCGTGCATTATGGTTCACCTAGACACCAGAGAAGGACTGGTAGAAAGCATGAAACTCCAATGTAGAGGAACAACTCGGTTGAAAATATTGGATTATGAAGGGGTTTCGTTTAGGTGAAGGAGATGTCATGAGGTCAGTCATCTCTTTAAATAATTCCCCGTGATTGCAAAAGAAAAATTGGTTGTTGAGTTCAAGAATGGGAAGGTCAGAGAGGATGTAAAGGATGTGGATGGACTAGGGATAGTCCAAAAATATCATAAACCTATGAACACGTAAAAGCTTCAAATGTACATGTAAAAATGCCCACATCCTCAGCTGGATCGCCCTCCATTTTCAAGGGTCATGCGCTCTCAAACATCAGGCTTCAGTCCTCATTCTGGTATTGATTTTTCTATCCTTTCTTTGGTACCTTTATTTTCTCAAGCTCCTTCTACATGTTATTTTTCATCATGATCATTATCAAATGTTGGAATGGATCTTTCTATCTGTGAGTTAGATTCTATTACATGTCCTTTGTTCTCGTCCCCGGTATGTTGCCCTTCTCCCTCTCCATATACCTTGGCCAGATCCCTTATTCCCATAATTAATATTGTGGATGAACCATATCACAGTATTTCCAACCACAGATATAATCTGAGATCCCTTTCCAAGCAAATCTCGGTGTTGAGATGCAACTTTGTCTCATCCTCACCCCCAAGGGTCCAAATCCGGGTCAAGGGCGATACTCCTATATATCCAAAGTCATCCATAGTGTTGGGGTGGATGTTGCGGCGGGTAGGAAAATTCCTATCAATCAGGTTCTTAGAGAAAAGAGAAACCCTGCAATGGTTTCTCGATGAACATCATTTCATTTAACTACAGGGGTATGGCTATCCATGTGAAAAAAAATATCCCTTAGAAGGTTAATTGAGATGGAGAAGTTGGATATTCATATGTCCAAAAGAGACTCTGGGTGACAGTTCTCATATATCTGATTTTTTATCGTCCCTCACCCCTGGATGGACTTATCATGGTTTATATGCTCATGGAAGATCAGGGGGAATTGTGATCAGAATAAACAACATAACTATGAGAATAGATAATGTCCTGGGAAGGAAAGGTGTCATAGAAATGGATGTTGTTTTGGAAGAGTTGGGGATAGTAATTAGATATGTTAATATGTATTGCCCCTGTCACAATAGGGTGGATTTCTAGGAAGCTTTACTGGGTTCATTTGTGATATGGAGTGAAAACACTATCCTTGGTGGGGAGATAAACCCTTCTTTGGGTAATGTCGAATCCTAGGGAAGCCTCGCCCAAGTAGACCCACTTACTGATTTTTTTCAACAGATCCTGGATCATCATAATCTCCATGATATTGAAGTAGCTCGGATTCAACCAACCTGGAGAAATAAAAGGATATGGGATGCCATGTTGGTGAGGTATCTTGACCAATTTATTATAAATGCCCTCTGTTAGATAGGATTGACAAAATCAGAAAATGGGTGGGATTAGGAGATATATCGGATCATTTGCCCATTTTTCTTGAAATAATTGGTTCATTCCCTAAACTGAGGGCTCCTTTCAAATTTAATTCATCTTGTCTAAAGGAGGAGCCATTTCATTGTCTGGCTAAGGAGACAAGGTTGGATGGTTCACAATATGAATATAGATCATTGGTTGTTGCTTTTTCAAATAATTTGATTCATATTAAACATAAAATAGTCGAATGGGCAAAGGAAAAGAAAAATAAGGTGAAGGAAAATTTTGCAATAATGTGATTGAGGTGGCCAAACTTAAATATCCTAATAATGGGGGATTTATTTCCAATTAATCAAAACTCTATCCTACAAGGTTGGAAGAAGAAAGGATCAAGCTTTTAAGAGAGAAGGAAGAGGCATGACATATTAAAAGCAGAGCCGTTTGGCTTCAAGTAGGTGATGATAATACTAATTTTTTCCAACAGTGTGCCAGAGGTAGGAAGGCCATTAATAATATTTGGTCCTTGAACAATGATGATGTTGGCACAATTTTCTCTTTCAAGGAACCAAAAGACATGGGCACTTGTCATTTTGATCAGTTATTTAATGCACCACGTGAAGCATTTCTTGTTGATATTTTTAGAATTTTCAGTCTATTCCCCTAGTTTGTGGACGAGGAAGCACATGAAGAGTTGAATAGACATGTATCTATGTGGGGGCTAGAGGAGGTCCTGAAATGGTTCAAGAAGGAAAAAATCCCAGGTTCGGATGGATGGCCCGTTGAATTCTATTTTTCCTTTTTTGAGCTAATGGGGAAGGATCTCCTTAAGGTTATTGAATAATGTAAGATAAATGGCAGAATGTATGATGCCTTCAATTCAACCTTTATTTCCCTGATCTTGAAAATTGAAAATCCCCTATCTTTCAATGATTTTAGGCCTATATCCCTATGTAACCAAATATACAAGATTATTTCTAAAATTATTGCAAACTGCATCAAACCAATTATGTCCCAACATATATCAAAGGAGAAATTTTCATTTCTAAATCATGCACAGATACACGAGGCTATTGGCACTACCCAGGAAGGTTTGCATTCTATCATAGTCAATAATCTGAAAGGTATAATCCTCAAAATTGATTTTTCAAAAGCATATGATAGATCCAGTTGGTTATACATTAGAATGTTTTTGAATCATTTAGGATTCCCTCATTCTTTCATCAATTGGATTATACACTGCATCACATCGATTTCCTATAGTATTCTAACTAATGGTTCGACATCAAATTTTTTCTCTTTGAGCGGGGTCTCCAACAGGGATTTCCTTTATCACCTTTATTATTCATGTTGATCATGGAAGGACTTAGCAGGCTTATTACTCATGAGAAGAACTTTGGTAGACTCAAAGGTATCAAACTGGCAGACAATATTACCTTGTCTCAACGTATTTTTGTATATGATGTGCTTATATTCTTAAATGGCTCCATCAGTGACTCAACTATATTTCAGAACATATTATTCTTATTTTGCAAAGCGACTAGGATGGAAGCTAATCAAAGCAAATCCACCTTATCCTCCTCAAATTATACACATCATGAGCTTGTATATGCACGTCAGAAATTATCTTATAGGCATATGACCCTCAAAGAAGGCCAATATTGAAGCGAGGATCAAAATATGGCATCATCATTGGTTATCCAGAGTTGGGCGATCAGTTCTAATAAAATCTGTTTTGGAGGTTATTCCTGTATACTGGGTGGCTTTATCATGGATTACCAAATGTCTCATCAGCAGAATCCAACAAATATGTTGCATATTCCTATGGAGAGGAGCGAAGGACGATAGGGTATTTTCATGGGTTAGAGGGGACCTGATTTCTAGACCAAAAAAATAGGGTGGTTGGGATTTGAATGATCTAGGATGTTTTTCTAAGGCACTTGCTGCCAAATTAGCTTGGAAAATTCTCACCTCCAAAAATCTATGGATTGATGTAGTTTATACCAAATATATTTCCTTGATATCAATTATGGAATGGATCCAGAGACCTACTAGAAGCAGGATGGATGTATCCAACATTTGGAAAGTGATACTTAGTTTAATTAGTTTTGTTATCACTCAAAAAATTCAAACATCAATTTGACAAGGTTACATAGGTTCATGGGTCAAAATAGGGTTTTAGGAGTCATTTTAAGTTTGATCAAGGGAAGTATTAATTTTTTTATAGTTTGAAGTTTTCCCTAAGGTTTAAACAAAGTCATTTTTAAACTCTTTCATGTCAAACATTCATCATTTTCCATTGCACTTCATTTACCAAGGTTTTTGTATCAAAACTGCCTAATTAGCCAAGAAACCACAGTTTTGTAGGGCATTACATTGAAAAAAGACACTTTGTGCTATGAAACTGTCGATAGTTTTGTAGCGAAATATGAAGCAAAACTCTGTTTTCTGACTTTGAGAAGTCAACTTCAAAGGCATTTTCTGAGCAATGGAAAACAAATTTTGGAAATCTGAAAGAGGTTTTTCTTTATAACAAAACTAAATAAAAAAATTTCTCTCAGTTTCTTCAAATTAATTAGGAGGAGGCATAAATTGATAAATTAAAATGCACTACGAAACTGTTGTTACGAAACTCTCGTGTACATGATTGTTTAGCAGTCAACTTCAAGTTCAGTTTCTGGCTAAATGAAAATGTGTTTTGGAATTATGAAAGAGGTTTATCTTTATCATTTCCCCGGCTACAAAAACCTCTCTCAATTTTCTCACAGGTGTTATCAATTGGGAGATACAAGGATTTCATTGAAGCCCTATTTTCAGAAACAAAGTTTTCCTATTTTTCACATGTTTTCCAAATGTCGTTTCTGGACAACAGGAAATGTTTTTCAAAAAACCAATAGAGGTTTGTATTCAGGACATAATGGAATACAAAAACATCCTTTGGTTTCTTAAACTACATCATGGATTAGGAGATATAGGCTTTGTTCCAAGACCTATTTTTCAGGAAAAAAGAGGAAAAATCTGCAAGGATGTCTTAAATATGAGGAAGAAATACCTCAAGGAAACGAAAATAAAGTTTTTTTATGGTTTTTATGATTTGTAGATGATGAAAATAGGTTATATTATAATTTTTTGGGGAACCACAGTTTTGATTTGACAAATTTATGAAAAAATCTACATACTCAGTAGTTTCGTAACGCCTCCAGGCTTAAAAAGCAGAAAAGCGTTATGAAACTGTTGTAGCTGCCCTTTTTGTTTCCTTTGATCAGTATTTAAGGGGTTAAAGGCTGAGTTAAGAGTTGAAATTTCTATGAAAGAGGTGTTGAAGGGTAATGAAAATGATGCAAGAGGAAAGAGTCAAGTTTTTGGAGAACAAAGGCTTGTAATGGCAGCGCTACAGAAAGTGCTACGAAACTGTTGTATTTTCATAGCGCAATACATTATATCCTTTTGAGCAGTTTTTGAAGCGGTTTTAGACAGTTGTAGGCTAGGAAAGAGTTATGGGACATGTTAAGCCAACTTTCAACAGCCAAGGACCAAGAAATGAAGATTAAGTGATAGTCAAAATGTTCAAAGAAGGAAAAATATCCTATGCCTAAAAAACAGTGTATTGTTTCCTATTTTTGTGGAGGTCAGCTAAGTGGTCATGAAGAGCTGAATACCATTATCTAAATTCGACCATGTGATGATACACTTGCAAATAATGTAATTTCATATATATAAGGTTGTTATAGATAGTAATAAGGAGTTCCAGTCCTTTTCGAAATAGGACTGTCAAGTAGGATAGGTTTCTTTTTGTAATAAATTTCATGTTTTATGGTTATGCAAGGTGTCAATAGATAGAGATTCGATGTATCTAGCCTAGAGGCAGATCATCTGATAATGTAAGAAGTCTATTAAAGGACATAGGGTCGAATTTTTCAAGGGTGGGAGACTTTTTGGCAAAACTACAGCTTTATGTAATTTATTGTGATCAGTAATACAACAGGTTTTCTTCTTGACAAACCTGAGATTCTCATGGGGTTTTAATGCTTTATTGATCTACATATTATGTTTAACTACTTGCATTAGATCTCATTGTTGTTACTCAGAATTCATAACCCTATGCTCTGACTTCCTTTTGTAATGAAATGACTGTGTTTTATGAGTGAATTGCCTTTGAACCACTAGCAGTAGATTTCATTGCTATTAATCAGAATTCATAACTCTATGCTCTGAAATTCCTTTAGTAATGAAATGACTATGTTGACCTATGTTCTTGAGTGAATTATCTTGGTTAAAGACCCCTATTTTCCTTAGCTTCCATGTCAAGAAACCTTGCCACTAAACCTACTGATTTGTTGACTCTGTAAGCCCAATGGTAGTATTAGCCTTCATCTTTTCAACCTGCAAACATAAAAAACCAAGACACAATTCATAGAGTTAGCCATCTATCTTTATCATTAATCAATATCATTAACCCTTGAGAGAGCCCTCTTAGGATGAGGAGGCTAAGCCTCAGTCACAAGATTGGTTGGAAATATTTACACTGAAGTTGTCTAATCAGCAGCCAATCAGGTACGATTTTGGTGATAACATTTTGGCACCGTTGTCGGGGACCGAAGGTATAAATTTTCCCTGGGAAGAACGACAAAGTTTCAGTTCTAAGGTCTGAGAGCAGAAGACACTTAGGCACATATTGGTTGTATTTCTACTCTAGCGACTCCACACATCAAATAATCAATTGGAAGGTGACTCCAACGCTTGAAGGTCAGTAGCTTGATGTTTCAAGATGAATTACATTGCAAGAATAAATTCCTGGTATGCACCTATGAATCGGTCTCACATCCCTAGTTTTCCAAATTCTATGCTAAAGGTTGAATGGTTAATTGATCTTCCAATATTTAAAGATGAAAAGAAAGACAATGCTACTCTTCATTTGGTTAGATTTCATATGCATGTATACAGTCTTAAGGTTCAGTTCCCTGAGGATTCTCTCATGAAGATGTTTATGGCCACTTTAGAAGGAAAAGCATGGTATTGGTATGAAAGATTGCCAAATGGTTCATTATATTATCTTTCTGATTTCCATGTTGCATTTTATGAGATGTATGAAGAGTTTCATCCCTCCTTATCGCTGGTCAAAGACTGTTGTAAACACTGTGTGAGTTTTATTGAATATTTGGAGAATTGTTATGAAGATGATGAGTTCATGGATGAGGAAATTTTAGAGGCCCTTCATGACAATCCCTTTCATCACCAAGAAGAAAGGATATCCTCTCTCTTGGATGAAAATGAAACCCAACAGTAGTTTATTTATGCTAATCATGTTACATCCTATGAGTTTGATGAAAAGTTGCAGCAGACTTGTCGATATTTTGATCACCAGGAGTATGAAAATCATTGCAAACAACAAGAGGAAATATTGGAAGATAATTACTATAACTCTCAGGTAAAGGAAAAAGTTGATTCTTCATGTTATTTCTTGCATCAGTCAACATCAAATACTGATCACACTAATGAAGAAGTGGGTGAAAATTTTTCTTTATCCTTGTCTTCTAATTTGAAATCATTTGAGTGCAAGTCAGTAGATAAGATTCAATTTGTGGATGAAGTTGCTAAGAACATTAAAAAAGACATTGAAGCTTTAGAAGATCAAATTCAATCTTATAGTATTCATGATCAAGATTAGTCTTTTCAAGAAATTTTAATGCCAGAACACAAAGAGAAGGTGTTGCTACCTTTTGCTTTTGATATTGAGGAAGAATACCTTGTTTTTGAAAATCAGGTTGAAAATCAGTTTAATAGCACAAAACTGAAGTCTTGTCTGGTTTCTCAAAGCATGTATGAGTTCTCCAAAGCTGCAGGATGTCATGTGAAGCATCAAATAGATAATGTCTTCTTTGATCCTATAGCTGACTACATGGAAGAGTTCTACAGTTTATATTTCCGGTTATATTTTCATTTTGAAGATCAGATATATTTTATGTTTCCTTGAGCATCTCAATATCATGCTTATTTTTGGTTCAAGTGCAATCAATAGGTTCAAATGTCAAATCAAATAAATGATCGGCTTCATTGGAAGTTTCATTTTGCTTGAATTAAAAAATGGAGATTACAGTTGTTAGGGTAAGTAGGAGTGTGTGAATAAGCTCAAAGTTGAATGAGCATCTTTTCAATTGGCACAAAGTTGGTTTTCCAGCAGTAATCATCAAGCTTGAGCCCGAGGTGAATTCCATAAGAGCTTGGAAATTTTTTCATAAATTTCAATTTTTTTATTTCCAAGAAGATGGATAGCACTGGAACTATAGGTTCTTTGGTGTACCACAGGGGCACACCATCCCAAGTGGAGCCACTGTTATCACTCAAAAAATTCAAACATCATTTTGACAAGGTTATATAGGTTAATGGGTCAAAATAGGGTTTTAGGAGTCATTTTAAGTTTGATCAAGGGAACTATTAAATTTTTTATAGTTTGAAGTTGTCCCTAAGGTTTAAACAAAGTCATTTTTAAACTCTTTCATGTCAAACATTCATCATTTTCCATTGCATTTCATTTCCCAAGGTTTTTGTATTAAAACTACCTAATTAGCTAAGAAACCATAGTTTCATAGTGCATTACATTGAAAAAATTCACTTTGCACCATGAAACTGCTGATAGTTTCGTAGTGAAATATGAAGCAAAACTCCATTTTCTAACTTTGAGAAGTCAACTTCAAAGGCGGTTTCTGAGTAACTGAAAAAAAAAATTGGAATATGAAAGATTTTTTTCTTCATAACAGACCTAACTACAAAAACCTCTTTCAGTTTCTTCAAATTCATTAGGAGGTGACAGAAATTGATAATTAAAATTTGATACGAAACTGTCATGTACATGACTATTTAGCAGTCAACTTCAAGTTCAATTTCCGGCCAAATGAAATAGTTTTTTGGAATTCAGAAAGAGGTTTGTCTTAATCATAGCCCCAACTACAAAAACCACTCTCAATTTTCTCACAAGTGTTATCAGTTTGGAGATACAATGATTTCATTGAAGCCATATTTTCAGAAACAGAGTTTTCCTATTTTTCACATGTTTTTCAAATGCAGTTTCTGGACAGCAGGAGATGTGTTTCAAAAACAAAAGAGAGTTTTTAATTAAATACATAATGGCCTATAAAAACCTCCTTCATTTTCTCAAACTACATCATGGATTAGGAGATATAGGCTCTGGTCCAAGACCTATTTTTCAGGAAAAAAGAGGAAAAAACTGCAAAGATGTCTTAAATATGAGGAAGAAATACCTCAAGGTAACTAAAATGAAGTTGGTTTAGGGCTTGTATGATTTGTAGATGATGAAAACAGGTTATATTATAGGTTTTTTGGCAACCACAGTTTTCATTTGACAAATTTATGAAAAAATCTGCATAGTCAGCAGTTTCGTAGCGCCTCCAGGCTTGAAAAGCAGAAAAGCGCTATGAAACTACTGTAGCTGCCTTTTTTATTTCCTTTGATAAGTATTTAAGGGTTTAAAGGCTGAGTTAAGAGCTGAAATTTCTATGAAAAAGGTGTTGAAGGGTGATTAAAATGATGCAAGAGGAAAGAGTCAAGTTTTTGGAGAACAAAGGCTTGTAATGGCAGCACTATGAAACTGCTGTATTTTCGTAGCGCAATACATTACATCCTTTTTTGCAGTTTTTGAAGCGGTTTTAGATAGTTGGAGGCTAGGAAAGAGTTATGGGACATGTTAAGCCAAATTTCAACAGCCAAGGACCACAAAATGAAGATTAAATGATAGTCAGAATTTTCAAATAAGGAAAAAGATCCTATGCCTAAAAAACAGGGTATTGTTTCCCTTTTTTGTGGAGGTCAGCTAAGTGGTCATGAAGAACTGAATGCCATTATCCAAATTCAACCATGTTATGATACACTTGTAAATGATGTAATTTCAAATAGATAATGTTGTTATATATAGTAATAAGGAGTTTGAGTCCTTTTCGAAATAGGACTGTCAAGTAGGATAGGTGTCTTTTTGTAATAAATTTCATGTTTTATGGTTATGCAAGGTGTTAATAGATAGAAATTCGATGTATCTTGCCTAGAGGCAGATCATTTGATAATGTAAGAAGTCTATTAAAGGCCATAGGGTCAAATTTTTCAAGGGTTGGAGACTTTTTGGAAAAACTGCAGCTTTATGTAATTGACTGTGATCAGTAATACAGCAGGTTTTCTTCTTGACAGACCTGAGATTCTCATGGGGTTTTAATGTTTTATTGATCTACATATTATGTTTAACTACTTGCAGTAGATCTCATTGCTATTACTCAGAATTCATAACCCTATGCTCTGACTTCCTTTAGTAATGAGATGACTGTGTTTTTCTATGTTTTATGAGTGAATTGCCTTTGAACCACAAGCAGTGGATTTCATTGCTATTACTCAGAATTCATAACTCTATGCTCTGACTTCCTTTAGTAATGAAATTATTGTTTTTACCTATGTTCTTGAGTGAATTTTCTTGGTTAAAGACCCCTATTTTCCTCAGCTTCCATGTCAAGAAACCTTGCCACTGAACCTACTGATTTGTTGACTCCATAAGCCCAATGGTAGTATTAGCCTTCATCTTTTCAACCTACAAACATAAAAAACCAAGACACAATTCATAGAGTTAGCCATCTATCTTTATCATTAATCAATATCATTAACCCTTGAGAGAGCCCTCTCAGGATGAGGAGGCTAAGCCTCAGTCACAAGATTGTTTTGAAATAGTTACACTAAAGTTGTCTGATCAGCAGCCAATCAGGTACGATTTTGGTGATAACAAGTTTCATTAGGTTCAGATTGGCCTGGATAATTGGGGTTGGCATAAATGTTCAAATTGGTATGGATTTTTGGTCAAGGTGTGGAAATTATCATATTCTGCCTCACAGTCTTATTTAGTATTTGGAGGAGGCAGGTATTAGTCACCTTCATCAGGTTGCAGATCCAGATAACTTGACCATCTATGGTCAAAAGTGGAGAACTTCTCAGGAATTACTGATCCCTGGGCATTGAATATAGGAATGGACCTATTACATCAATGCCCTGTCAAAGTCACATGTTACTATAAGCAATCAAGATGATGATCTTATATGGGCCATTTCATCACAAGGTAAATATACACTAGAGGAAGGCTACCTATATATCTATGTGAACCATGAACTTGAACAAAAATAATGGTGGTGGCGATAGCTATGGAAGTTAAAAGGTCATGCAAAATTAAAAGTTTTTATGAGGTGTCTGTTGATAAGTCAACAAGAAATGTGTCTAATTTAATTTTCCCTTCATTAAATTGGACAATAAATTGTACTCATATCTCATAGTCACTTATAATAGTTCACTGAGTGTGATAGACTCAGTTACCTCATGAAATTTGATTTGAGGGTGGTTGGTGAGGCATGTAGAGTGATTTTATTTGTTTTAGAGTCCAAGTTGCAGTTATTTTATTATTTTAATGCATGAGAAATCGGTTAACTCAATTAAGTGAGTTAAATTCAGTCTAACTAGTTGTAACTGATTGTTGTACTAGTGATAGGTCAGTTGACTTAAATCATATTTAATTCACATACAGTGATACGTCAAGTGACTGATGATTTACCATTAATAATTGCATGCATGTCAATTCTGATGAAGACCCAGTTGAGACAGAGGTTAAAGGGATGTTATATATAATTTGAATTATTAGTAAATTGTAGGCGTGCAATTATACAACCATAGGATTGCCCATGATGTATTGCGCAGTTTTGGAAGGTTGAATTTCCTAAGTAATAGCGATCAATTGTTCTTAGAATTTTGCAAGCAAGGCAGGTCGAGCAAAGGCAGGAAATTTGTTAAGTGTTGGTTGATTATGTCCGGATCAGTGTGAGACAGTTGGTAGGGTGCAACAGACTCTTGTGAGAAGAGTGCATTGTATTGTTTCATGATTCGTTGGTTGATTATACGATAAAGATAGAGGGGTTTTGAGCAGAAAGCTTTCCCAGGGAAAATATTTGTGTTGTGCGATTTATTTGCTTCTTTCTCTTACTTGGTGTGATTATGCGATCATGTTTATTTTCTGCAAATATTGTAGAAGGATTCATTATCTTGTTTTAGTATATTACATGATAAGATTGAATCCATTGGTTTACATATTGTTTTTATAATTTCTACATGGTATCAGAGCGCCAAAAATCACTTTAGTGGAGAATAAATTGAGCTTCTGCTGAACAACATTTGAATTTGCAAAAATATTCGTTGGTGTGACAGGCAGATCAAGATGGCTTTCAATGGATTAAGATTGGAATATGCACTTGAGGGAAGTTATAATTATATTGCATGGAAAGACAGGATGGAGGTAGTTATGGAGGACAACGGGTTGAAATAATTTATTGACGCTGATATTCCAAGGCCCGCAGCAGTAGACACCACTCTTCTTGATGCTTGGAAAAAGAAGGTTGCAAAGGCGAGGAGGATCTTATTAGAGGGAGTTATAGATCACATTGTCTCGAGTCTCCATGGCAAGGTGACTCCATATGCAATGTGGAAGGCCTTGAAAGATCTGTTTCAAAACAAGAGTGACCACATAAAATTGGCATTGAATGACAAGCTCAGGAAAATCAAAATGGAGAAACGTGACACTATTCCGAAATACTTTACCAAGTTCATCCAATGTCGAGATGATCTTGGAAGTGTTGGGATTACTGTAGTGGATGATGACTTGGTGATCCTATCACTTCTAGGCTTTCCCAAGAGCTGGCATAGTTATCAGGACTCTGTCAATGGGAGGGAGAAGATACCTGATTGGGAGCGACTTTGGTCGGATTTGGTACAAGAATAATTCAGGTGAAATACTAGTGATGGATCCCCATCCAAGACAGATGATGAGGAAAATTGCGCCTTGGCTAGTAAGGCAAAGAAGGGGAAGGGAAAGAAGTCCTATTCCAAATCTGAGACTGGCTAAGAAGGCAAGGATCATGACATGTACAGAGTGAAATGTTTTCACTGTCACGAGCATGGTCACTATGCCACTAATTACCACAAAATAAGAAGAATAACAAGAAGGCTTTAGGATTTGCAGCGGGTGATGCTTTGGCTTCACAATTTGAGTTGGACTTCTCAATCATCGCATGCATGATGTCTAGTGTGATGGGATCAGTGTGGTATTTGGATAGTGGTGCATCTTTCCACATGAGGGGAGACAAAGAACTCTTTAGTAGTTTGGAGGATAAGGATCTTCATATGCACATCGAGATGGTGATGATGGGAGGTATAACGCCATCGGGATTGGTACAATTACTTTCCAGAGACAGTCAGGTAAACCATTCTTATTAAAATATGTCATGCATGTACCAGGCTTGAAAAATAATTTAGTTTCAGTTGCTATGTTGGAGGATAGAGGATATGATCTGGTTTTCAGTGAAGGGAAAGCATTCCTTTGTCACAAAGCCACAAGACAGGTTAAGAAGATTGGCATTCATATGAATAACCTCTACAAACTTGATTTAGATTGTTGCGCAACATTGATGAGTAAAGCTGACAAAGTAGTGAGCCGAGATGAGGGTGATTTATGACATAGGAGATTGGGCCATATACACCACAGTGCTTTGAAGGTCATGCAGCAAATTTATATGGGGCTTCCAAAGGGTAATCTTGCGCAGAGAGACACATGCCAGGGATGTACCATGGGAAAGTATGAGAAATCCATGCAATTGTCCCTTGAGAGGGAGCTTGATTTGCATGCAGATGAGGAAATATTAGTTCCAAAGGATGAACCTTAGGATGTGGAGCAACCACAAGATGGGGATCATGAAGTGGAAGAAACCACTCATGTAGATCCATCCACTAGAAATGGTAGGAAGCGCACCATAGAGGTTGACATATTGAGACTTGATGTAGAAAAACATGTAGGAGCACCTACATCACCAACACGAACATAGACAGTCACAAGACGGGTATACTAGATACATGGCTCTTATGAGAAACTGCATTATGATAGAACCGTCCTCTTTTGAGGAAGCAGTGCAGCAACCAACTTGGGTTGACTCCATGGTTGAGGAGTATGACTCCATCATTAGGAACAGTGCATGGGATGTGTTCCCAAGACCAATCAGAAAGTCAGTGGTTGGATCTAGATGGATCTATAAGGTGAAGCAGGCAGCGGATGGGAGTGTGGGGAAGTACAAGGCTAGATTTGTAGCTCGGGGATTCTCACAGTTTGAGGGGATTGACTATGAGGAGACTTTTGCAGCAGTTGCACAGTACTCATCGATTAGATATATCTTTGCACTCTCAGCATTGATGGGTTGGAAGATACATCAGATGGATGTGAAGATTTCATTTCTCAATGGATTTATTGAGGAAGAATTGTACATTGAGCAACCAGAAGGTTTTGAAACCTTTGACAAGGAGTAGCATGTGTGCAAACTCAAGAGAGCACTGTATGGGCTGAAGCAAGCACCTCCTGCTTGGTACACCAGGATTGATAGCTATTTCACTAGGTTGGGCTTCACGAAGAGTGAAGCGGATGTGAACCTGTACAATATTGTGGTGATGGTAAGCTTATGATTATTGTACTTTGTGTATATGATATTATTCTGATAGGTGATGGAAAATTCATAACTTGTTGCAAAGGGGATCTTGCAAGAGAGTTTGAGATGAAGGACATGGGACTCCTTCACTATTTCCTTGGTTTGGAGATATGACAGTGGGATGGGGAGCTATTTCTTTCTCAAGGCAAGTATGCCAAAGGGATTCTGAGGAAGTTCCACATGGAGAGTTGAAAACCCATGGAAACTCCTCTTGCAGGAAACTAGAGGAAGGAGGATGCTACTTCAGCTGAGGTATTGGATGCTACTGTTTACAGGCAGCTTGTGGGTTCACTCATGTACTTGGTGAACACATGACCATACATATGCTATGCAGTTAACCAGCTTAGTCAAGATATGGTTAAGCTGACCAAGCTCTTTTGGAAGGTGGGGAAGTATGTCTTGAGATATCTCAGGGGCACTATAGAGTATGGATTATGGTATAAACGGATAGAGGGAGTGAAGCTTCAGGGCTTCACCGATGCAGATTGGGCAGGAAGTCCATCAAACAGGAAGAGCACATCAGGAGGGATCTTCAACATAATATTGACAACAATGTCTTGGTACAGCAAGAAGCAGAGATCAGTTGCAGTTAGTTCAGTCGAGGTAGACTAAATGGAAGCTAATCAGGCAGCATGTGAAGCCATCTGGATGAGGAAGATACTTGTTGGTTTGTTTGGTCATCAAATGGATCCGACAGTGATACATTGTGAGAACCAGAGTTACATAAAACTCTTGGTTAATCTAGTATCCCATGACAGGTCCAAGCATATTGACATCTGTTACCACCATCTCAGAGATTGTGTTCAGAGACGCATTATGTTAATTTAGTACATTTCCACGGAGGATTAAGATGCAGATATTTTGACAAAGGCTCTCGCCAAGAGAAAATTTGAATACCATAGAGATAGGATCGGGGTAGCTGATGATCCCTTTCTTGTTGAGATGGAGTGTTGAAAAGTCAACAAGAAATGTGTGTCTAATTTAATTTTCCCTTAATTAAATTAGATAATAAATTGTAATTGTATCTCATAATCACTTGTAATAGTTAACTGAGTGTGATAGACTCAATTAGATCATGAAATTCGAGTTGAGGGTGGTTGGTGAGGCACGTAGAGTGATTCTATTTCATTTAGAGTCCAAGTTGCAGTTAGTGTATTAGTTTAATGCATGAGAAATAAATTAACTCAAATAAGTGAGTTAAAGTCAGTCTAACTAGTTGTAACTAATTTTTGTACTAGTGAGAGGTCAAGTGAACTAAATTAGATTTAATTCACATGCAGTGACTTTTCAAGTATCTGATGATTTACTATTAACAGTTGCATGCATGTCAGTTCTGATGAAGACCCAATTGAGACAAAGGTTAAAGGGATTTTATCTATCAGGTGTATTATCAGTAAATTGCCGGCACACAATTAGACAACCATAGGATTTCCCATGATGTATTGCACAATTTTGGAAGGTTGAATTTACTAAGTAATAGGGATCAATTATTCTTAGAATTGCACAAGCAAGGCAGGCTGAGAAGAGGCAAGAAATTGGCTAAGTGTTGGTCGATTTTGTCCATATCAGTGTGAGACAGTTGGTAGAGTGTAATAGACTCCTATGAGAAGAGTGCATTGTATTGTTTCATGATTCCTTGGTTTATTATACAATAAAGATAGAGGGGTTTTGATCAGAAAGCTTTCCCCAGGAAAAATATCTTTGTTGTGTGATTGATTTTCTTCTTTCTCTTACTTGGTGTGATTGTGCGATCGTGTTTATTTTCTGCAAGTATTGTAGAAGGATTCATTATCTTGTTTTAGTATATTACATGATTGGATTGAGTCCATTGGTATACATATTGTTTGTATAATTTCTATAGTGTCTCTTGCATAATAAGGTTCTAATAGGGGAAAACCTTCAGAATAGATCCTTCTAGGGCCCTACTTGGTGCATTTTATGTAAAAATAACACTAAATCTATTGACCATATTTTTTTGTGGTGTCAATTGGTTCAACTCATCTAGAAACGGATTTATCAATCTTTATCAGTCAACATTTGGTTACAAGGGGAATATTTTCAATCTACATGGCTATCTTGCTGGAATAATGTCGAGCCAATTAAGCTTCAGAATATTCCCATATTGGTCTGATGAGGAATTTGGATAGGTAGGAATTGGTACATCTTTCATGATAAGAGGCTTGATTGGCATTTACATGCTCTGATATTGAGGCTTTATTCTCCTTGATCCCAGATGAAGAAAAAAACCTTCATCATTGTATCATCCACCCTGAAGCTATTGACAAATCGAAGCCCTAGGAATATTTTGACAATTCTACTCAAAAGAATGGATGTGGAGGGGGAGCTATCATATACTTAGCAGAAGATCTTTTTTTCAAAATGAAAATGGGCTTAGGCAGAGGCACCAACAATTACTCAAAATTAAATTCCCTCAAGCTTCTTCTCATATTCTCCCTTGAGAAAGGATGCATGCAACTTTAAATATTTGTAGATTCCAAAATTGTTATTAATTGGTTCAATCTACAAGCTCATTGTCACATGCACACACTCAAAAGTTGTTTGGATGAAATTATGACTCTTAAATAAAATTTTGAATTTATTTCATGTCATCATATATACAGGGAAAGGAACCAGACTTCTGACAACCTATCCAAGGAGGTAGTGCAGCAACCTCGTGGTCATTAGATAATTTAGGAATAACAGGTACAGACTTATTATCAGTACTACCATAGGCCATTTATAGAACATCAACAACTAGTGGATGAAGCTACATGATTTACATGCATTCTATTGACTGAATTTATTTTTTCTTACTTAGTTTTTGGAAAACTAATCTATTTATGTATATATTTATGTTATAGTGCTTTTAAGAACTTCTCTATGTGACAAGATATATCAGTCTTTTTTTTTTGTATAGTGGCATATAGGCCACAATTTTGGGATATGATATATATGAAGAAACTACAACATGTAAATTTCAATATTTCTATATAATGGAAATTACAAATTTTGTCTGGGGAAAAAATTATCTGATAGGAGTTGAGCCCAGTCAAATATATAACCATGAGAGGAAATTTCAATAAGTGGGACCCAATCACTAAGAAATTGAGATACATTTTTTCGGCCATATATCATCAAAGTATAGCAGTGATAGAAAAAAAAAAAAAAGAGGAAGTTAGGGTAGTGATGGAATACTTGTCAGAGGTTTCTTACATGAATTTATTGGGATCATGCCTCCATTATTTAATAATTTTAGGTTAAACCTCATTTTTACCATCATGTTCCTTTTCAAAAAATTGATCCACGAATTATTAAATATTGTTTGGCGTCAGGTAAATGATTCATACCATGAATGCTCTATGGCTTGAAAGACCCAATGGTAATGCCTCAACGAGTAATAAATTTCCTCTCACTAATATCAAAATTTTCTACCACCCAGCGTATCATATTTGTGTAGGGAAGCAACCTTGGTCGCGCTGCAACTCTGTGTAGGTGAGATTTTGAAGCATACCAAATTATTCCTTCATAGGTTCCGTGGGCACCCTGGTCCCTTGTTGCAACTGTAGCTAGCTCTTCATGCTTCTCTGGTAATTCTTCTTTGAAGTACTCATAAATGGTGTTCCATGACAAGTAATCAGCATCCATTGTGCATACGGTGTCAAAAAAAGAAATGTATCAAGTAACTTTTCATTAATTTCTTCTTTGAAAGGCCTAGTCACCACTTGTATAGGAGCTTTCTTCTTTCCTTTGGCCATGGTAGTAGCTTGTGAAGTGTTATGGTAGTAGCTTGTGAAGTGTTATGTAAAATATTCTCCTGTAATGGAAAATACCAAAGGTAAGAGAAATTTACCATAAAACAGGGCATAAAATCGCGTAAAATGAGTTAAATCAATGACAATAAATTATAGGAGTGAGTTAAATGGAGTCAAAAATTGAATTCACTATGACAAGTACTATATTTAAAACCAAGGTGCAACTTTCAATTCACAATATTGCAGTTGCGACAATTAAAATCACAATTGGTGCATTCATATTGAAGGAAATGGTCAACTAGACGATGATGTGTCATATACATCATCCCATGGGGTCAAATCGTGGACGTTGGAGTGAAATGTTAGTTTTTCTCTTCTTTGGAAGTATACGGGATGAATAGGATGCATGCTTGTGTGTAGAAAATGTTTACATGTACCAATGTGGAGTTATTTACTCATCGAGTGGATCAAATGAGGTGGCTTGCTCGATAAATCCTCGATAAATATATTTTATGTGTGACAAAAAACACAAAGTGGGATGATGTAAATAGATGTGATGTCTCCTGACCAATTATAAGAGGAGAAGGAGGGAACCATTAGTGATGAGTTGTACTAACATTTGCGCTTGCATAAAGTGCTTCAATATAGATCTTATGGGGTAATACAATAAGGATGATGTGTTCTTAAATGCAAAAAAGGGACCAATCATATTTTAACATGGTTGGGCTCAAGCGGGGCTTCAACACATCATCTCTCTAAAGGTATCTCGAAGTAATAAAAATCGTAAGATAAGAAAAGGGTCAAGGTAATCTTGAAATTCCACGTGTTAACCGATGTGACCATGAGTGTGGATTATTAAATAAAGGACAATACAATGTATCCAATAGCCTATAATAATATTCTAATAATTTTATTAAGTCATGGTCGTGATGGTTCTTGGCCAAAGGGCCTTAATATTTTATTTATTTAAATAAACTAATAATAATAGAAATATATTAAAGCGAAGAGCTAATTTAACATACACCAATATTGATAGAAAATTTAAAAGGTCCCTATTATTATTATGGTCATAATAATGTGAAAATGGGGGTTATTATTGCTACAACATTTAGCGATATACTGGGAGAACCAGTTATCTCTATTTATATTAAATATGAATGAGTTTGTATAAAGAAAACCAACAAATTTGTTAAATATTCATGAAGAAAACTTCATAGTCTTTATATAGATACAATAGGATTGTGTTGTACTTATACCTTTTAGATCTTATTCCATCGAGAGGGGACAAGAATACTTTATAAGAATTATGGCTTTGGATTTGACTACTTGGAATAACTCGGAATAACTCGGTGTTATGTTACACTTTCTTTCTTCGCTTCCATCAGGCTTGTTCAGTACCCTGATGAAGTTACCTTTGTATCATGTATTTATTTACCCGCTGCCCATGAGCCTATTCAATACTCCGGTGGGTTTACATGCATTTCCCAATACTTCTTCTATTTATTATATTGTTCGCCTTTAGATAACATAATTTGTGAGTATGTATTTAGCAATGGCATTTAGAGAAGATGGGTGATAAGGAAAGTAATTGAGAAAAAAATGCATCTCATAGAATTCAGTTAGTGATTCATCTTTATATTTTCCATTCTTATTATATAAATGGAAACTAATATCTCTAGATAGGACAAACTTACAAAGTATTTTCCAAAGATACCTTAATAAAAATGAATTGACCATAAAAAAATTGATGATAGTGGGAACAATTAATGCTTCCTTTTGAAAAAAGTTTAAGTTGATTCTCAATTATCAAAAAGTATATAAAAAAGATATATAAAGATAAAACATGTCACTAATTATTGTTAGTAAAAAACAACATAAAAAATGGATTTACATATGATTATTTACATATTTGCAAAGGGATTACAAAAACCTCCAGAGAAGTATTTTTTAATAATAAGTCCATTTATCAAGAGATTATCTTCAATCCCTTCAATATTCTGCAAAATAAAAGTATATGGCCCTAATTTTTTAGTAATTTGAAATGGGCCTAGCCATAATTTAAGAAATTTTGTATACTTTCCTTTCTCTTCATGAGCTTTATCCCATTTCAACATGAATTCAATGAATTTTTATCAAACCATTTTTTGATAATATTTTGATGTTTGGCATAGGTCTGGTTAGCCTTGTCTCTTTCTTCTTCTAGCTTGAAGATTTTTGATAACCTTTTTTGCATGCTAGAGCAAGGATGCTCTTGAATGGATTGTACTAATGCTGCAGAGGGTAAAAAAATATTATGTGGGAGAACAACCTCCTTCCCATACATTAGGAAGTAAAGTGAAGTACCTAAAGATGCTTTATAGGTTATTTGGTCAGCCTACAGGGCAAAAGTCAAGGATTTATGCCAACCTTTTTGTTTATTATGAATGGTTCTTTTAATAATTCTCAAGAGATTTTTTTTTCTGGGTTTCATAAACACCATTTCCTTGTGGGAAATAGTTGTCTAAATAATTTATTTTAAAACCTCCCTGTAATGCAAATTCAGTAAGGGAATTTATAGAAAAATAGGTACCATTATAAAAAAATTAACAAGTTTGGTATACCAAGTCTGGTTATGGTATGTTGATAAATGAAATTAATAACTTGTTTAGAATTGACAACTTTCAAGGGAGTGGCCTCCACCCATTTAGTGAAATAATATGTTGCAATAAGAATATATCTATGTTGTTTAGAAGAATGAGGAATGATCTCACCAATTACGTCCAATCCCCATTGTTCAAATGGTTTATCAATGTTGATTGGTTGCAAAGATAATACTTATTTTTTATCGCTTTATGAATTTTTGTGGAACAATTTACATCTTCTTACATATGCATGTGCATCTTTGAATAACATTGGCCAATACTAGCCTGCATGGAGTATTTTATGGGTTGTAGTATCTCCTCCATAGTGTCCAACAACAAGGTCGTCATGCAATTCCTGAAAAAAAAATTGAGCTTTAGTTTTCTCCAAACATCTAAATAATGCAAAATCATAATTATTTTTAACATCGTGCCATTAACTAGCTGGTACTGGTTTTCTTTCAGTCTCAAATATCTTCTTTTCTTAGGTTCTACACTAGGAAGAACATTTCCATGAGTCAGAAAATAGATTAGATAGAAATATTGTGAATCAGAAATATTAAAGGTGACATATACCTTTTGGGCATCCTCTTGCTTAACTAAGCTATTTTCCGATTGAAATTCAATAATTCCAGTAGCCAACTTACACAAACCTTGTCCTTGTAAAATTTCAGCAGGCTTTATTTCTAAATCATATTCTTGGAGTGAAGCGACCCAATGTGCTCATTTCTCACCAAGGTCCTTTTGAATTAATAAATTTCTCATTGTTCAATAAGGAACAATTTCCTTGGTATAAGACTTAAGTAGAAAGGGTCTGAAGTGATTTACTAACTTGAAAACTGCATAGGTATTATTTTCAACTTCATAATAGTTTAACTCGACTCCTTGTAACCCTGAACTGTGAAAATAAATCGAGGCTTTTTATCCTTCATCCATTTTCTATGTTAAAACGACTACATAAAAATGATTAGAAGCAAAAGTATACAAAATGAACTCTTTATCAAAAGCAGGGGAGGAAAATGATGGAACTTGTATGATGGATTGCTTTATTAGCTCAAAGGCATTCTTTTCAATAGCACCCCATTGAAATATTGCATTCTTTTTAATCATATTTTGTAAGGGTAATACTATTTGTGAAAATTTAGGAATGAAACACCTTACAAAATTGATTTGTCCTAGAAAAGTCTCCATTGATTTTTTTTTAAGTGGGAGCGTTATTCCAAAGATAGCCTTAAATCTTTCGGGATCTATTATTATTCCTTATTTTGAAATGATAAATCCTAAAGTTTCCCTTCAGTAAAAAAAATATATATATATATATATTTTCAGATTTAATGAGATTCCACATTTCCTGCAATGTTCAAATATTTTTTTAAGGTCGCGGAAGTGATCGCTTCATTTCTTAGAATAAATGGTAATATCATCAAGATAAACTACCATTATTTTATTTATTAATCCTCTGAAAGTGATGTTCATGGCCCTTTAAAATGTTGTTCATGATTAATTAGTTTGAAAGGAATATTTTGATATGCATATGTTACCCATTTGGTTCTAAAAGTAGTATTAAGTTTATTAGCAGTTTGAACAAGAATTTGATTATAACCTGAAAAGCCATCTAGAAAACACATCAACTCATAACCAACTACAAAAAGTAAAATTTGTTCCATAGGAGGTAAGGGAAAATTATCCTTCTCATAAGCCTTATTTAGGTTTCTGAAATCAATACAAATTCTAATATCTTCATTTTTCTATGAACGAGAACCAGATTTGATACCCATTTTGAATGCCTAACAAAAAAAAATATCTAGGCCCGTAATAATTTATTCAATTAAGCTTTTGTTTGTGGCTTAATATTGGGATGGATTTTTCTGAGGTTTTGTAAAATGGGCTTCTCATTTGGTAACATGGGTATAGTATGTTCAATTATTGATGTGTCATAAGTTTCAAGATCATCGTAATTCCATGCAAAAACATCTGTGTATCTTTTGAGTCGATGAGTTAAAGTCAGCATTTCATTAGGTGAAAGTCCTAAACCTAAATTGACATTTTGAGGCTTGTCCTTACATCCAATATTTATGATTTCGAATATCGAATTTGATGATGTATTTTTGCAATTGGTAGGTCTCTTAAACCTATCTTTAAGATCATATAAATCTTCTAACTTGACAACATATCTGGGTAATGCATTTTCATTCTTACTTTCTGCGACGAATTTATTCAATTCCTTTAATGTGAGTTTTCATCAATGATTTGAACATCATAGGTCCCCTCGGGAATAAGGAAGTTTATGATATCTTCATCTTCATTGAAGACTCACCAATTAGTGATATTGCAAGGAATTTATGGTCAATAAATCAACTCAATAAAAAAAAGTTTGGTATTGAAATCCTCGGGCGGTCTTAATTTAGAAGCAACATTGGCTAATGGATCAGCAATTGAATTATGTAATCTTGGTATGGGGAAAATATTGAATGCAAGAAAGTAAGATGTCAAGTTTTAAACTAAATATTGATAGTGTTTCAAATGATTAAAAACGCAATGGATGGTATTTCTCACCTGTTTAATTATAAATTTTGAATCACTGAAAACCTTTAAATACTTGACATCTAACCAAACTATTTTTTGAAAAACTTGTATGATTGCTTCATATTTTGCAACAATGTTTGTATGCTTGAATTGAAGCATGCATATTAGCATGATTTTCTCTTTATTGGTATTGAGTAGGATACACCTTGCACCTGCACCATCATTTGATTTTTATCCTTCAAAGTATAAAGTCCAAAATGAATTATCTACAACATTATTTACAAGTGTTTCTACAATATTTATACGACATTGTGTATCACTTTGTCAAAAAAATTATATTTTTGAAGAAACAAATTTTGAAGGATAATTTTATAGTTGAGCAAAGAAAGTCCTAAAAAAATATTATACTGAATAGTTCCCTAAAATATCATTCGTGAAAGCAACAAGTTCTTTTCCCCCTTCCAAATTAGTAACAATGTACTTTATGTGTTTTTATCTATAAATTTTGTTTTTATTGGGTTTTCCGTTGTAAGGTAACCAAAGATGAGACCAATCAGTTGCAAAGTATCCATTCAATTTTTCTGATCAGTCTCTACTTAAGATCATGGGGCCTTCACTGGGGGAGTAATACCATACCACATGCATTCATATTTGGGGATATATATTGAGGAAAATATGAAATAATATATTGGGGCATATATAGGGGGTAAAGGGCTTTTATATTTGCAGGTACAAAAAATGGAGCTCAAAGTTAATGAAAAAATATAGAGGGGTATAAAAAATGTTAATGAAAAATGGATAACTACAATATCTAGTGAAAGTAGGGGTTTTTTAAATTAGGAAGGTTTATTGGGTTCATATTGGTAGGGGCTTAAATAATGTGATTTTTAGAGGTATTTTCCAATATGTAATAAAATTAAGGGTATTGTTTGATATTCCATGAATGCAAGTGATATGTCAAAGGTTCATTGAGTGAATCCCTCGTGCTTAAGATCAAACCATGGAATTATTGAATGTTTTCCACTAAAATAGCAACAATCTCGAAGACTTTGGGGTTCAATGATAACTTGATTATAACTCCATTCATTTCACCTAAAAATATAACTTTTGTTCTATCAAGTTGTACTATCTGAGTGGCTCATTTTTGTGGTTTTACATTCAATTTTAAGCACATATAATAAAGCATGATATTATATGAAGCTCCAGAATCAACGAGACAGTTATGTACATTTTTATTAAACAATTCAAAAATTAGAAGGAAAGGTGGAGTGTGAGAATTATATATATCACCTATGAGAATGGCATATGTTTGGTTGAATTTTTTGGAGGAAGAAGAAGAGGGCTTAGGTTTTGTTTTATTTTTTGAATTTTTAGTGTTAACAATAGTCATCAGCAAAGGAGATAATGACATTGCATTTAAAGTATTTAATAAGAATTTTTGTTGTTGTTTTAGTTTTCTAACTTCATAAAGAGATATGTTGACTTTAGTTTTCTTCATATATTTGACAATATTATATTCAATATTATCATAAACAATGAGGGTTTTAGGTACATGCTTTCTGGAGTAGTGTTATTAATAGTGGGAGAAGAATGACTAGAAAATGGTGTTGAATTCTTCTTATTTGAAGGTGTGGAAGTAGCTTGTGTACCATTGACTGATGAAACATCATTAACATGGTTTTGACTTGTGGATGATGTTCCAACATAACCTTTACTTCTAGATGTAACAAGAAGTGCCTCTTCTTCTTCACCTTGAGAAAGGGGAATAATGTAATCCTAAAGACCATTAACATCAGATACATCCTCATCTTGAGTTTCTTCTTCTGTTTGCTCAATTTCTTTTTTTTTTTTCATTTTCGTCATCATTTTCTTCAGCAGAAAAAATTTGAGTCGGAGGTGGAGGAGAAGGTGGGGGTTGTTGTGTCCTTTTAAAGGATCTATAAGATCTTCTAGAGGAGGATCCCTTTGCCACTTGTTTCTTTAGGTTAACCACCTCATTTGATATAATTTTGAGAACCTTTTACAAACCTTCCATATCAAATGGATCCTTAGTGCTTTTCGTTTTTACTTCATCTTTGAATGTGACTTTCTTGGAACATTTCTTCTCTTTCGCGGGAATTGTATTTTCAAGTGAAATCATTCTTTTTTCAATAGATAAAGCTTACTTCATATTATCTATAAGTGTTTGTTTTGAATCTCTATCCACAAACATAGACGTGGAATAATGTAGAGCACTAATATACCAGTCGAAATGTATAACTTCGCATGGCTTAGATGTGTATGAAATATTGTTTAAAGTTTTATTAAATCTAGAGTTACAATCTTTTATTTTTTCATTAGCTCATACTTTAATATTATAAAATTCATTTATCAAAGAGGTGGGTGTTTTATCATCTCCAACAAATTTCAAAAACAATTTTTCAAAATTATCCTAGTTGGAAATTGATTTAGGAGGCAAAGAAAAATACCATGACCCAAATTTACCTTCGAAAGTATATTGAAAGAGCCTTCACACAACATCTTATTTGGAAACCTTGATGGTAGGGACAAAATTGATGATTCATGCATAGTTTAGGTCCAAAACATTTCTCTACAACCATGATGACATAGTTCAGCTCTACTGTTAGTGCCTTGTGGTCTTAGCCGACAGAGGATTAGACCAGTCCTCATCGAGGTCTCCCATGGAGGAGCCGAAAGGTGGCCCAATGGCCCCTTCCTTCTATGACTTTGTGTCTAGTCACCCAAGGGTTCAATTATCCTCCTTCTTCATAATATTTTCCTCAAGCACTACCTTCACCTCTTCAGGATTTGGCCCTGAAGCAAAAGCAAATCAGAAAGGAAAAGGGAAAATATATTTGGTCCTTCCTTCGATGAAAAACTCCTCAAGAAACCTAGATAACTGCTCTCCTCATCTGTCGGCCACCTTGGATGCAGAAGTTACAGAGGAGGATCAGAAAAATGAAATATTTAAACAAAAAAAACTGCAACCCTAAAGCTAAGAAATTCCCAAAGTTGGTTATCCAAGACACAGAGATGGTTTTTTACCGGGATTACATGCAAGAAAATGCAGTAGTCTGCAAATTCATGGGCATTTGATCCACAGAGAAGGCTCTCAATTGATGGATTTAATCCAAATGGAAACCAAAGGGAGATATCATACTTCAACTAGGATCAAAGGAATTTTTTACAGTAGTTTTCGATCTCCTGGAGGACAGAGACAAAGTCTTTGAGGGATGACCTTAATTCTTCAACTCTGTTGGTCTCTACATGAGTTTCTGGAAACATAACTTCACCCCAGAGAAAGAGGACTTCACTAAGGTCTCGGTTTGGGTTTGGCTTTACTCTTTTCCTATGGATTATTGGACTCCCATAGTCCTCAAATGCATTGGAGATGAACTAGGAGAATACATAAAAATGCCTGAGGGTACTAGAAACTTTCATTATGTCTCCTATGCAAGAATCTGTGTCTACATAGATATTTTTGGTGCCATCCGAGAAGCTATTAAGATGATTTACAAGGATGAAGTTTTTCTCCAGAGCATTGACTATGAACACATCCCATTTAGATGCAGGAAGTGCCATGAACACGAGCATCTCTTTATGGATTGTCCACATAAAAAGGTCCCTCGCAACAATGAGCAAGGTCACAGGAAAAAGGACGAGTGAGGTTTTACAAAGGTAGGAAACAAGAAAAAAAAAATAATAATACACACACTAAAAAATACTAGCCTAAGGAAACAAGTCACAACAAATTTGACGCTTTGAATGCAACACAAGAAGAGAAACTATTTTTCAGCTCTAATGATGAGGATCCCAAAGAAAATGAGAAAATAACAGAAAACCAGAGGCAAGAAGATAAGAAAGAGGAACACAACATCAATGAAGATGAAAACATTCAAGAAGACATAGAAATGGAATAGGCCCATGAGGCACCCACACTGGAAGAGAATTCCATTAAAGAAGCACTAGAAAGAGTAGAGCTTATATCGTTTATAGAGGAATGGCAGAAAAATCGTCTATCATCAATTCCAGAAGATAAAAAGGGGCATACCTCCTCCAGGAGGAAATGAAACAAAGCTCAAGTCAAGCCTCACTCTGAAAAGTTGAAGGCAATGGAATTATTGCCATTCTAGAGGTAGGACAATACTATCCAAAATGACCAAGAAGGAAAAGAGGGAGGAAAACGACTGGTCGACTACTACAAGAGTTGAGATCTCGCCTCATCAATGAAGGAAAGGTAAAGGCCATAACCATAACCCCTAAAATTTCTCAATGAATTTCACTTTGTGGAACATTAGAGGACTCACTGGTCCTGGAAATAAACGAGTCTTTAAAAACAGACTCGCATCTAACAAGCTTGACATCCTTTTGATCCAAGAAACCAAGATTGACATGGAAAATCTCACCATCATAAAAAAAACATGCTTCAAGAAATAAGACTACATGGAAAACTCTACCACTGGCACGACATGAGGAATCATGACTCTATGGAAGAGTTCTCAATTCAAACTCTCCTCCTATTTTTCCACAAAACACTCTTTAATGAAGATTCTGAAGATCACAAGTACGAACGACAGCATTTGTGTCACTAATATATACGCTCCCCATAGAGTGGCTGAAAGAATCAAAATGTTGCAAAACATAAGCCAGCTCCTAGACTCCTTCCATCACCCTTACAAAATTGTTGCGGGTGACTTTAACATGGTGGTCAACCTAGGTGTGGGGGGGGGGGGGATGGAGGCATGAGGAGACAGGATAAGGATTATGAAGCATTCCAGAACATCATTGACAATCTCCACCTGATCGACATTCCCACGAAGAATTGAACCTTTACATGGAATAATAGGAGAGGTGGAGAACAAAAAAGTGTATCTAGGTTGGAACGCTTCCTTATCTTGGAGGAGATATATCTTACCTCCTAGGAAATGGAGGCTAGGATCCTCCCCCGGGTGGGATCAGACCACTGGCCTGTCTCCTTAAAAATCTATATCTCCACTAGCTTGAAGAATAGACCCTTCAGATTCGAGGCCTTCTTGTTTGACCATCTTGAATTCATGGATAGAATGAATAAATGGTTTGAAACCCCTCAACTTCATAATGGGAACAAGATGTATAAATTCCAGCATAAAATGAAATTTATCAAGACAGAGATTAAAGTGTGGAATAAGAAAACATTTGGCAATATCACCTTGGAAAAAAAACTACTAGAATTGAAACAGGAAACCCTCCAACAACAAATAATAAGCAAGGGAATCAATGAACAAAGGAAGTTGGAAGAACTTAATCTCCAGAAAAGATGGTAGGAAAAGGTCTCTCAAGAAGAAAAATTGTGGCAACATAAATCCCGCATCAACTGGCTAAAATGTGGGGAAAGAAATTTTGCCTTCTTCCATCATTCAATGATTTAGCACTGGAGACATAATAGGATCCTGGGCCTAAGATCCAGTGAGGTTAACCTTACCCAAGCTCATGAGGAAATTGAGTTCGAACTTAACCAGTACTTTGGCAAGCTCCTCACAGAGACGATCTATGATAGGGAAAAATCCCTTAAGGAAATTACTAAAAAAATTTCAAAAATCCTCACCAAGGAACACAATCAATTGCTCCTAAGGAATGTCTCCCTGCAGGAAGTGGAGGAGGTTGTCATCTCTATGCATAATGGTAAAGTGTCGTGCCCAGATGGCTTTACCAAAAAATTATACAAATTTTGTTGGCCTCTAATAAAGGAAGAGGTTCACGCATTAGTAGAGGAACCTTGCATCCAAACGTCGGTTCTAAAGGATTTGAATGCCACCTTTCTCACTATAATCCCTAAGTCGAAGGGAGCTAACTCTCCTGAAAAATTTCTGCCTATAGCTCTATACAACATAATATACAAAATCATATCTAAATTTTTTTCCAACAAAATAAAATCCATATTGTATCTCTTGATATCTCTGCACCAAACCGGGTATGTGGAAGAAAGGAAAATCCTGGTCAGCATTATCCTCTCGCAGGAGGTTATTCACTCCCTCAAAGCTCAAAGAAAATTGGGCATGATGATGTAGCTAGATATGTCCAAATATTTTGAAAAAATCAGTTGGGAATATATTACATAGGTCTTAGTGGCTTTTGGCTTCCACAAAGATTACATAAAATAGATCATGGCAATGGTTTCAGGTGTTTTCTTATCTATCCTCTTAAATGGCTCCCCTTCACAAATTTTATTCCCTTCTAGGGGGCATCTGACAAGGAGATCCCATCTGAAAATTTACGCTTGTATGAGCCTCCTTTGATTGATGATCAAGGGAGTGATGTTCAGCTTCCATATATAGAATATTTCTCACCAGAATTTCTGGATGAACTCAAGGAGAATACCATCCTTGACAAGAGGACACGAACATCTAAGAGGGGAAGTGTCGACTATCATCGAGTTGGGCTCAAAGGAAGTAAGCCAAGTAAGGCAAGGTGGATCAACGTTGGAAAGGTGAGGGAGATGTACCCTCATCTACTAAATAGGTAATTAAAGTCTTTTGGAGTCCAAAAGCTTCCCAACGGGGAGGTGTGATCAGGAGATCATGTATTTTGCTCAAAATTGAAAATGCTCGAAACTGTACCAAACCTGAGCGACTGGGTTGATCTCGTCGTTTTGATTCCGGCGCCATGAACAATTCGAAAAACCGATTTCATATGAGGGAGATATCGCGTTCTAATCGTTTTCCCAAAAAACTAAAATTTTGTGATAGGAGTGACCGGGATGCCTAGTTAGCATGCAGGTACAATCAGCAAAAATGGAATATTTCAGGAATATTCCACTTTCTCAATCCAATCAGGTTTCACCAAGTGTTAGTTTATGGGTCAATTTGGTAGGCACAAATTTTTGTGCGCCATTGGATGGGTGACACGTGGCTAGCCTAGAGGCTGCCACATGTCCCCTGTATGGAGGGTCAAAAATATATTGGAGTCTGGGGTGTTCAACCCCATGACCTCCGGCTCGCCATCAAGGAGTTCTATTGTCTGAGCTATCACAATGACTTAACCATATAGTCACTCCACATATAATTAATGTTTAAGCATTTGCAAGTTGTGGGGGGGACCGTTGGTGGTCCCAACCCGCCAGCGGCCCCGTTTTGTTGGTCACATGGTATGGATCTTAAACAACAGCATAAGTTATCCCTAACGATTTTGAAGACCAGGTGGCTACAACGACTGTTCACATGTATTAACAAACAAAAACCGCGACACAAAACTTCAAACAACCCACGGTTACTCAAGCAAATAACTACAAAGGTATCAAATGGGTGGTCTCGAGAAATTATGCCGACGTTTAAACCGACGGGTTCGGAACTCCGCATCCATAGGGTTCCGCTCCAAAACATTTGTGGAATTTTATTGTTAAAACTACGGGGTTTATGGGGGGGTCGGCTTGTGACCACCCCGCCCCTAACCACCAGAGTTAATGTTAACGGTTTATAACTAGCGGAGTTAAAGTGCGCCTCCAAAATTAGGAGGAATTTGCTAGTTTAACTATAGTTCTCCACATTTAGTAGAGCAATTGCAACTAAGATTGGGAAAATGGCTAGGGAGGTCAATTTTTGACCAATTTGGGTGAAACAAGAGTCTATCTAGACTAATTTGAGCATTTTAGATCCATTGGTGCAGAGAAAACAACCATTAGAGGCTTGTAAACACAATTTACAATTTTTAGCATAATGACAAAGAGGGACATGCCATTGGGAGCTAGACCAGCAGATGTAGACCAAGAGGGGTGAACTGCTTCATCATGCCTGCTATGTAAATCTTATGTGTGATGTTATTTCTTTGTTATACACTGTTGTTCAGTGTTATTTAGGCTTATTTTCATGCTTAAAACTCACAAATTCTTCTATGTTTCATGGTTAAATTACTCATTCCTTAAGCAAACAAATGGAGACAAATTGTACATGTTTTTATTACTGAAAGGACACTTAGCACAACAAACTAATACAGTCCCTTCAGATTAGGTTCTATCAGGGAAAGTGGATGAAGGATATGGAGGATTCATTTTGGCCATTGGGGCATCAGTAGCCATGAAAATCTCTATTGCTTTGGCTCTGCTAGAAAAGTCCAGCTTTTGATATAGTTCTCTAATAGCCTCATAGGGAAATGGGATGGTTTCTTCAATAGTGGGAGCCTGCATCATTGTAGGATTGATAGGGCACTGATAGTAAAAAGGACTTCTCATGTTGGAGCTACTACAGCTCTTTGCTTGATGTCATAACATGCATGGCATTTCCTAATGAATTCAGGGCAGTTTTGGGTATTTGGGAATATAAAATAGGGAAATTTGGTCTCCCATAACCCTATATCATCAACTTCATCTATCATTTTATCCTCAAGCCAGTGGTAGAAATCAAATAAATCGAAATATGACTATGTCTCATGGATCTTATAATCTATGTCAGCCAGAGCCACATGATCCAGGTCTACCTGGGGGTAAACCATAGGATTAAAGGGTTTTTGATCCTTCTTTGTAGGCATTGTTGTCATCCTGAAAATGATATGATTTTGTCTTTCACTGTTGCAAAGAAGAATGGGATTAAAAGAAGGTGGGAATACAGAAAGGGAGCTTTTGCAGATCAGAATGGGGAGGGGAAATTGTGAAGAGGGACTTCTACTTTATCCTGCAAAGAATTGAAATCTTCTCTGGGCATGTTTTTGTTGTAAAATCTTTGAAAAACGATCACCTGCAACAGATATAATGCTAATACAATGTTAAAACTTGCAATAGGTGATGAATTTTGGCTTTATCGAATTATTGGGTGACCATTTACATGGCGCAAGCCAGTTGGGTAACGACCTGAGCCATTAATTTTCTAACGAGCCTATGGAGGGAGCGTATCTGATTGGATGGAGGGGACAGGAAGGTGTCGTCGTGGTGCAACGGTTATACAACAGTCCAAGGAATAGTGTTTTGGTTGTGGGATAAAACTTATTTTCGCAGGGGGGTATGAGCAGTAAGCGGTAAGGAGTGGGAGGGGGGGGGGGGTGGGGGTGGGTGAGAAATCATTCAGAGCCGACATGTTGCAAAGAAAGTGGTTTCAAAAACCATCTATTTCAGACCACACCCCCACCCCCCGACGTTAACGTTAGGAGGATGAGGGGGGGCTGAAAACCATCATGGACCGTCGGATGAAGAGGAGGGCGTGGGGATGAGAGTGAAGATGGGGGGTGTTTAGTGATGATGGGACAGGTGATTACATAGTGGGGTCAGGTGAGAGTTAATGAAGAGTGGGGGTGGAATATAGTTTCGAACTTTAGGATATGGGTTATTATGACATTAAAATGTCAAAATGAGTTAATCTCGAAACTTAGGTTAAAAAACATCTTTTCCTTTTGATTTTCTCCTCTTGACTAAGGAATACATGAAATTTTTAGGATAATCCTTTAGAATAAATCCCATGCTCCCTCTACATTTCCTTATTTTCACCCCTGCCTACCCATGTCTCTAATCTAACATTTTTTGTTCTTTTGCAGGGTGCATTTGGACTTGCAGACCCAATTCATTTTTTCTTTAAAACTTTAACCTAACATCTATCCTTATTTCTTCCATTGACTCTAATTAAACTGTTGAGTCAATTTTATTTCTACCTGACTACTGATATTCCAAGGTTAAATAGTTTGGAAAATCTTTATTTTCTAACCTATCAACAGAAATTTAAAATTGTACAATTATGCTTAAACTATATGATTGAACAAGCTAATCTAATTAGTAGTGGAATTTTTATTTGCATCACTTTCAGTATTATTCTTTTTAGGGTTTTTCTTTGTTTTTCTTTTTCTCTTTTTCCTTTTTTCTTTATACCCTCTTTTATTTTCTTTTTCATATTTTTTTTGGAAGTCACCTAAATATTGAACATCATACTCAATATGAAATTGCAAACTCATGAAATATTCAATCACCTTGAGATCTTATGATTTATAGGATACTAAGATTGCCCAAGTCACTGCCACTAACACTTCCACATCTTTACTGCAGCTCTCTCTCAAATTGCTGCATCATGCTTCCCATAGTACTGCCACTACTACCTGCTGCACTGCAACTCAGTTGTTGAAGTAAACAACTGAAGGACTCCTCCCCGAAATTTCACAAATAATTCAGGCTGCCTCCCATCGCTGAAGCTCCCTTGGCTGTTGATTTATGATGTCCTCATGAAGCCACTGCGCTGCTGCAACACTGCATTACACAAGCTCAGCCTCTCTGTGTTGCTGAAATCCCATCAGCCTCTCTAATGTTGCCTCCATGTTGTTGTTACCTCTACACTACGCCACTCCCTCGTTATCTCTTCAGTTCTGTCGTCTGCTTCACTATGACCTTCTACAACCATCTCCCAACTCATCCCATTACCTTCTTAAGGCTCTCGTATCTTGTATGCGATCCAAGAGTAGGGCTGACTCAAGGATCCCGCCAACTTGATCTGTAGTTTCTCTACATATCCATATCACCCCACCTCTTCTCTCGATGCATATGAGAACTCATGGCTGCATCATCATCAGAGCCATCATCCTTTGTTGTTGCAGCCTTGGATTCAGAAGATCCTTTGTCCTTCTTCTTAGGACAAGTGTTGTCGAATTTTTCAATTTCACCACAGTTAAAGCGCCGGACCTTGGATAGGTCCCTCTTCTTCTTGCCTTGATGCTTCCTTTCCTTTTATGCAAGGGTTGCATCATCCTCCTCTTCTTTCTTCACTCTGGATGATCCGCTTCCGTTGATTTTCCTCTTCATGATTCTCCTGATTTCCTCCTGACAGAGGATTTCCCACATGTATGCCCATGATGGTAACGTTTCCCTGCCCAAAATGCTTTGGAAAAACATTTCCCATACTTCTGAGACTGCATTTAGAGTCGTCCTCACTAGGAGCCCCTCATCCAGATTTTCACCCATGGAAATTAGTTGATCCCGGATAGTCTGAAGTCTGAAGAGGAATGGATCTATCTCCTCACCCTTCATCATCTGGAACAACCGCATCTGATTCTCTAGAAACATCCTTCTTTGGATAGAGCCTCCCTGATACATCGTGTCCAATGTTACCCACATCTCATTTGTTGTATTATTTCTGGAAATATGAGGCACGACGTGGTATTTGACTTCATCCATGATAAAACGCTTAGTTCATACCTAATTTTATTCGTACTTCTTTAGAGGATCTACATCGGTTGGTACAGTTAGAAATTTCTTTGCGTGATATTTGAGACCATACTCATCTAGAACTAACATGATTCTGGCCCTCCAAATTAAAAATTTGGGCATGTCGTCCAACCTATCCTGATCTTTCAGTCCATATCACGCCATCTACTCATATCTGTCAAAACAGATACTCCTCTCCCTCTTTCTATTGCAATAATCAACATAAAATATTGGATCTGGGTTTCTTGGTGATTAGAAACCCTCTCTAGTAGTTGCTCCCTCTTACAACTAATTTCCCTCCTGGAAATATTCACCCAAACACAATCAGACAGTACTCTCCGCTCACCCTCATAATCAAGTCTCAGATCTGTTTGGCTCAGATCTACTGAGTGACTATCTTCCTCCCGCTCTTTGTTGACTTAGATAGGCACAATTCTGCACCGAAAAAATCTCCACCACACCAGAACTGCTGAAGATATAAAGCACTGGTTCTGGATCTTGGCAAAACTTCTCTGCAACAAGAATAATGACTGGATTGTGTCTCACTTTCTGGCCCAGCATAGCCTCAACATTGTGCAAAAGTGGACTGTGTAACCCCAGACTGGGTGACGTTGTCCTTATGCTAGCCTGGGAAGTTTCTGTGTAAGCATGATGGCCTTTTGTAGCTACAATGCTGCCCCTTCCTGGGTCTGCATCCTCCTGCTGCCAAGCTACTCCTTCCGGATCTCTGCTGCTATCCTTCAGCTGATTTACGGGAGATTCAACTTGATCTGCTATCGCTCTGATACCATGTGAAACATTCTACTATAGTATCATGGTTTGCTTCTCCCACTTGATTAAATTATACATGTTATCTTCAGAAATAATATTAAAAAATTATTGAAGTAAGCACAAATAACAACCAACACATGCAGATCATTTACTGAATATTACACTCATTGAAACAAAGTGACACATTGATTTTTGGGCATAAGTCCCTGGAAAAACCCAAAGCGAGAAAACCGGTGCAGCAGATATGAGGGTTTATTATTATTAAGTAGATTCTCAGTACAGCAAATATCGGCACCAAATATGGTTCACCCGACACAGAAAAACGTAGATCGGCAGCTAACCTATTATTTTGAGACCATAATTCTGACTGATCTACACCCTCAAATGGGATTTACAAGACTTAGCCTGGATCTAGCACTAGAAACCCCAGCGTTGTCCATAAATTCCTAGTGTTGTCCCTGAAGCCCCAGCGTCAGCCCTGCTAGGCTCTGTGTGCCTTTGCGCTGCTCAGAGAGGGACTACGTAACCCTGGAGTGGGTGACATAGTCCTTACACTGAATCTGTAGGCCTCTATGTAACTTTGAATCCCTCTGAAGCTGCAATGCTGCCCCTTCCTAGGCTTGCGTAGCACCGGTGTAACGGCTGAAGCTTTTGCGCTGCGCAGTTGTTGGGTAGTTGTTGCTATTGCCCTTGCTCCTCTGTGTTGTCCCTGAAAGTTGCTCCTTTGTCTCTTGCTGACTCTTGGCTTCGGGATCAGATCATCCCCTCAGCCAATACTACCCCTCGCTACAGAAAACTCCTCCAGAAATTCTTAGCAAACCCTGCCCTAGAATTCCATATCAGTCTCTCAGCTTTGCATATGTGTGTGTGTCTCCAACTGACCCTCAAGCCTTTCTCTTATACTATTTCATTGATCTCAATCAACACCCAATATTAAAACACTTATCAACGGTTGAGATTAAAATATTTCTTGATCCATGTCTTTTAGAACATTTCAGCGCATGTGTTCATTAATTCACTTTAATTATTTAATTTTCCTAAGTTTAGACTTAGGAAATACATTAAAAATAATTAATTATTTGAATAACTTGAACACCAACTGAGATTTCTCCAAATGTTTTCTAGGTTTTGGAGTTCAATTGTGTCTTAGCCCCTCCACAAAATTTTAGGGCTAGAGCACACCCGATGCTACCCCAACTACACAAAATCTCAACAACCCCAAGAGCCAAAAAGCAACGATGGGTATCTCTGATAATTTTCTAGTGGGATAGAAGACTCCATTTAGTCAGTGAAATCACCAAATTCATGGTAATCACATCTAGCAATGGAGGAAAGGGAGGCTTTAATGGAAATCACATGCTTCAAAACCTGGTGATGCTCAAATTCAAATTGGTGGCCATCAATATAGACGACAGGCTTCAAAACTTGGACTTCCTATTGGGCCTCAAAAATATATTAAAGTACACATTCATGGAGGTATTACATGGTGAGTGCCACCTTGATGAGGCTAAATTAGGGATAAATTATCTATTAATTTTGAGCTTGTATGCATTAAAAAAACCTAGGTATTCTCTTTATCTAATTATTTTTTTCCTCGGGTGTAGTTACATGGTATCTGGATACCACCTGATTCCCATAGCAGCAAAAAATTAAGCATCAACAAAGCTAGAAGCAAAGATTGAGATAGTGAGTAGGAAGTGGTTTCAGTCGCAACAAAGTAATAAGTAGCACAGACTGATAAAGAAGTGTTAGAGTTTTTGGGATTTTTCTAGGTAAACTTGCATTGAAATAGAAGGAAAGTTGGAGATATCTTACGTGCATTTTTGGTGTTTTGACGATGTTCCTCCCCCATTATTTTTTTGTTCGCTTCTACTTCTTGTCCATAATTTATTATCTAGTCAAATCTTGTAGTTTATGTTTCTGCAGTCATTGCAAGAATGGAAATATCATAGTCAAATGAGTCCTCTTTGTCACTCCCTCTATTTTGTGGAGAAAATAAGTTTCCCATACACATAGAAACAAAAAAAAAGCAACAATAAAGAAAATAAATCCAAAAGCATAGATGGAGGTAGTGGTTTCATTGGAAACAAAGCAATAAGCATCATATACTAACAATTCATCAATAATGAGAATTTTGATTTTATTCTTTCCATTTATAGAATTATAAATCCTCGTTTATTCTCTAAAAAGATCATTCTGCTCATCCTAATTCCATGCATATTTTTCTATCACACTTTCTCAATTTCTTATTCTACATCAATGTGGCAGTACTTTGCAAATATTTTGAGAATTCCACAGAAATATTTTACTTTCCAACATCCCTAGCCAAAGATCAGGGAGACATATCCTTTTTAGTATTAATGTTTGGAAAAAAATCTTCATAATAGTTGTCATTCTTAAAAATTAAGAAAACTAGGGAGAAGGTAACATTGCTTTTATTATCATCAAACGTATGCATTAGGGGTTACTCTCTAGCATCCCTCTATTTCATGCATTTTCAATGGTTTGAAAGATAAAGTGAACAGTAAATATCTTCTATAAGAATAACATACTTGTTGGTCTCGATGAGTACTTTCATTTAGTTTCATGTTTCTACGGATATTGAGAAGCTCCAAATTATAAACATCTTAGCTTAAATTATAAGCAGTGGATGCAGTCATGTTAAATTGTCGTGTTCCTAGAGGCCTATAATGCTTGTAGGGTTTCTTCATTTTTTTATAGTATTTTTGATAGAATTGATACCCTTCAACAAAGGCTTGAAGATCTACTACAATTTCTTCTTTTCTACTGAGATCTAGAACAAAAATGCTTCCTATCATTAAGCGAGATTGGGGTATGTTCAAAATATAAATCTAAGATACAATGCTCATACATTATATAGATACACTAATTACATCCTCTTGTATTAGTGTTCACAAAAAAAAAAGATTTTAAAATGTATAAATCTTGGATCATTTTAATGGATAATATGCTTTGATATAATAATTTATGTGGATGAGGAAATGGCATAGAAGAAAAATATATCTTAGCAACATTTGAATAGAGAAATAGAGAAGCCCTATTGTTGAGAACCTTATCAGGGTCAAAGCCCATGATAAAAAAACTTAAAAGATGTAAACAATGCAAAAGTAGCCTAATATAAGTTGAGGAACATTTTTTAAACAACAAATTCATCAAAAACTTTGTTTTTGAAAAACGTTTTATATGCTACAAAGATGGACGAGGGTGGACGAGGGTAGGTGGAAAATTTAATTTAAAAAATAAAATCTCATTTAATATTTATTCGTAAGCCCCGTAATGTTCTAGACTAATTCTTTCCCTTCAACCAAATCTAAAATAAAACATGAGCGTTGACGATCTCATGATTTGATAAGGAGAAACACATAGGTTATAACTGGTAAAACATGATGAAGGGGCATTTAATTTTTCTATTCTGTTTTGTTGACATTTCGAAAGTCAAGTTTGTTTGAATTGACCGGTGAATTGTGTGGAAATAAATGGCATTTGTTGTTAAAGATAGGATTGAGAGTTTAAATAGATTTTTTTTTATTAAAATAGAACCAGGTATTTTTTGTTTTGTTAGTTACAGATCTTATTTTCTTGGATCTGAGTATATTGTTTGTATTTTAATTATGTAGAGGAAAAGAGGTAGAGAAAAGGACAGAGAGAGAAGAGGGCCAAGAAAGGCACACCCATCCTGGGTTGATGTGGCCAAAATATAATAGTTATGATTAATGAATATATGTGTGATTATATGTGCAAATTCATATAATGGGTCTTCTATGGAATGTGGTTTGTTTTTTTTTTTTTAAATAGATTTGATCTCTGCATTGAGAAACTTTTGGGAAATCAAACTACTTTCTTTTTAATGAATATAATGAACGTGTTGTAATTCCATATGTAAGATGGCAATATTGAATGCACTTCGAATTGGTAATGGTAGATAGAGTGAAGGATGCATTTATTTTGAGAGTGAGATTGAATTCACCATGAGAATTTCAGTTTGGAAGAATCAAAGGTTGTCTTTTCGAGTGACAAAATTTGGATGTCATTTGAAAGAGATTGAAAGTCAATTACAAATCTACGTTGAGCAATTTAATTGTTAGCTGCGTTTTGAATAGTGTGTTGACAAATCTCTGTTATTGAAAAAATTATGTGTTGAGAAAGCGCTGTAGGAAAAGATGTGGAAAGTGACTGGTCAAATTATGGGGTTTCAGACACCTCATCGTTCTCAATTCTGGAATTGTGTCCTCAGTTAAGTATTGGTAAGTTTAAGGGAGTTGAAGAGAGATGATTCATCTTTATGTTGAAAAGTGTGAAGACATTACTATGTCATAGAGGTCCTCGGTGTTGATCATTCATCAAGACATGATGAATTCAGATGATCTGAAGAAAATAAAAATGACGAGAGCCAAACTATAAAATTTAAGAGCAACCATGGGAACGATTTGGTAAAAGGAGATCCAGAATCAAATATTTTCCTTGTATTTGAGAAGCAACCAAATCGTTGGGATATCTACTCCTTTGAAATTTCAATTCCAGATCTTCATGATTAGTAAATCAATGACCTTGAGCTGTTTGATCATTGAATATGTGGTTGAGATTACGTTGGTCACCTAAACCTCTATGTAGCAAGGGTTCCAATTCAATAGGAGTGTTGAATGGTCATTAATCATATTTATGGTAAATTATCTTGTGGATTATGTGATGAGTGAATGTTAGTAAGAGTATAGTTATACGTGGTCAATCCTTTCATCATGTTTTTTTTTAATTCAAATTTTGAACTGTGAATTTGCGGGGCAGAAGGGAAACCTGTAGATAAAATAGAGTATCTTTGGAAACATGGTGTATGTCATTAAACCTGAAATCAATGACTACAGGATATGAGGATCTATCATACCTGAATGTTTTGGAATTTATAGTTACAGGAAGTTTGAAAGTTCCATAACATGGAGTGTAAAGATTGGAAAATGGGTAATGTTGGTGGCACTAATAGCTAGCCAGTGAATTCCCTGCATCAAAACATCATAGTATGGTTACCCAGATACTATCGAAGACACTTCAAAACCCTCATAAGCAACATTTGACACCTGACAACAAACAATGCACTTGAACACTTCGTCTCATTTCACGAGAAATGAACTTGCATGTATAACCCCTAGACTCTAGTGCATAGACAATATCCTATAAGAGAAAATCAAGGCCTAGATCCAAACATGTAAAAGAGAATGAGTGCAAAGTAAGAAAAAGAAAGGCATAAAACATACACCAAATGTCGAATATCATGTACATGAATGTTGGAGTATAAATGAGTCCTGATAACAAATTTTAGTTAACAGTAACATTGTTAGTTTAATTTTTCTCATATATAATTGTCAACTAATAGAATTGACACTAGTACCCAAGTAGCAAATTAAACAATATGGAAACACCATATGCCGCATACCATAATCTCTTGTGTGAATTTATAATTCCTTGAAATTTCTTCAAAAAGGGTAAAAACCTCGATATGCTTGTCCTGAAGGCTGAAATTGACACCATCTTCCCAGTATTTCCTTCAACACAAGAACACAATCTCACTTTTGTTTCCCATTTTATGAATCCTTTGATATATTAAAGCTCAATATTAGAGTAGTCATCTCAGTTATGGACTCCTTATGTGCACTCATTGGTAGCTCTTTATATGAAACTGAAAAAATAGACAGCATGTTTTCCAAGGACACAATTGATAAATCAACCGAGTTTGAATTTGAAACAAAACATCACATTTTTTCCAAGAGGGGAACTGATAAATCCACCGAGTATGAAACTGAAATGACACACTGCATTTTTTCCAAGAGGGTGGAACTGATAAAGAAAGCTTGAATTTCATTCTGAATTGAATGTTTATAACAACTATGTAAAGAAAGAATGCATAAGTTTCTATTCCATAGTTCGGAGAAGTAAAATACATAGAAACGTGCTTATATCATGTTATATCACTTCAAAAAGAAAAATTAGGCCATTTTCTATCCATTTTTCACAAGATTTCATACAAAATATACCTATGATCTCTCTCGAGAACACAACTAGAAGAAAAAAAAAAAATTTGATGAGTGAGGCAGGTTGTCAATGGGAGAAGAAGATTAGGAAAAACCAACGATGAGGAACAAACAAAGAACATAAATTACTTCTAATTTAGTCTTGCCATGTTTACCTTGTAGTAGAATACTTTATTATTGTATATGGATAGATTGTTGACAGGCTTTAGAATGGAAGAAATATATTTCACAGTAAGTCTCCCACTCCCTCACATTCCCTTCCTCCTCAAAAACCTTTGATAACATAGATATTGCAGTAATGTTGTCGAGCCTCTGATGTTATTCATGTGTTTTGTTAAATCTAGGTACTAGTATATATAACTGAGATAACTTTGAAGCACTTGTGGGGAGCTCTTTGTACTATAAATCAAGTGAGTTTCCTATTATTAATTTCTTATGTCTTTCACCTTGGGAATATATCTTCATCATGGTTTCCTAAGGAGCCATGTTTGCATGGATGTAAGTGACCTGTAAAGCCCTATAAATCTTAATTGTAATTGACCAAAGTCTCTTCTATGTGGAACAAACTTTCAATTAATATTGGCACAATGCCGACATATTTATTTGGGTAGTTTGTTTCTGAGAGGCTTCTAACGGTTATAGGTATGTGATGAGTAAGAAGGGGTTACAAATCATACATAAATTATTGTCTTTTTCTCAAAATATTAAACCCAACAGCTCTTGGGAGGTGATGTAGGACTATTTCCCAGTGTTTTGTTTCTTGTTGGTCTATCCATTATCCCAGAATCTCCAAGATGGAGGACAAGCTTTTAGAGATCTTGAATTCTTGTAATAAATGATATGAACTACATAAGCTAGAGAAATTTTGTGTGATTTTTCATGTAAAAGGAAAATCTTATCTAACATTTGCTCATGTTGTAAGTAGACTAAATTAAGCAATAAGTCAGATTTTGAAGCTTCATTACAAGCTTTCCGTGGTCATGATTTTGATATTGTTAATTTTCCACAATCATTGACACTACCAAACCAAGAATCACAATCTAGATACTTTGCACATCGAAATGTAAACAACAATAAATATACTAGTGCACAAAATATACACAATATTCTAAACAACCAAATCTTTGTTATATTAATCCAACTAAATAATACAACATTCTAGGGCTCTCACACCAGGGATAATGTCCCTCACATATCCACAAGTACAATAATACAAAATACAAGATAATCTGACGGTCTAGTTGATGTAGTCGATGATCACAACTTATTTTTCATATTGTGTACACATATGGGTCCTTCGCTCCAAATATACAACACTTGCCTCTATCAATGCACCAACTCCTTTAGGCCACGAAACTCGATCTCCACAATATTCCCTCTAGATGATCTTAAGTCCATCTATCATCAACACATAGGGACTTCTACCCATTGTTACTCCTCAGCTCTTTTGGGACGTGTCTTCCTATTGCTCCACTGAAGCATTAGGGGAATTTTGAGGTCTAAAATGGGACTCCTAAGGAAATTATAAAACAATAGTGGAAATAATAAACTAAGATTAAATTATAAAATAATAGTGGAAATAATAAACTAAGATTATATTACATCATCAAATTTTAGAGGGAAAAAAAACTATTTTTTCAACTTATCTCCCTATGGGTTTACTCAAATTTCGAGTGGAAACACTAATTGGATGCATAATTTGATTCCCCATCCAAGGATTACCCATGTCCCATAATTTCTATGGATTTTTCTACATGAAAAATGAGAAATACATGAAAAACATGATTGTAAATACATTTTTTCATGTATTTCTCATTTTTTGTGTAGGAATTTCCATATATATTATGCAACATGGGTACTCCTTGGATGAGGAAATAAAATTTTCATCTAGTGAGTACTCCCACTCGAAATTTGAGTAAAACCTTAGGGAGATAAGTTGAAAAAGTAGTTTCATTATTTTATTATTTTTTAGTATTTTTACTTTTTTACTCCAAAAAAGGTGAATCATCTATCATGATTGACATCATGATCTTGAATCCTATTGGTTTTTATAAATTTTGTTTTGGTTGTATATTTTTCTTAGGAGACCCATTTTAGACCTCAAAATTCCCCTAATGAATAAAATGGGGCAAGAGGGTTGTCAGGAGGGTTCTTTGATGATGAACATGGGATCAAACAAACTACTCCTCTAGTTGGCCAAACCATGAGCTCCAATCTGCGTCCTCTAGTAGCATCCTTGGTCGATCAAGGAGCTACTTAGGCTATCCACACTTCACCCAAATCAAAAATTTCCAAATTCCTTCATGTCCACTTCTCTAGGGCTACTCTTGGACACCTACTTGTTTCCCTCCACCAACCACAAGATGTCCAATATAAAATTCTCTCCAACTAGAATCAACTCAACATGGAACCATTAGCAAAACACATGCATTTTCATCCTTCGTGGGATGTTATGCATTGTTTTATGTTTTCACCTCTAGTTAGGTATGCAACAACATTGCTACAACATCCCTCCTTCATGTCCATGCCTCTTTCTTAGTTTTCTCCTCTCTCTAAACAGGTCTGCCCACACTTTCTGCCAATCATAGATAGAAACCAACCCCAAACAAGCTCATTTTTCCACCTGTACAAGATTGCGACCTACCTAGGTTATTCAATAACCTTTTGGCCCCTTGTACCAAGAAAAACAAGGCCTACATATTACTTGTAATTATCACCCAGAAATGTGGTATGTTCAAGAGAGAAAAACCACACAAAAAATTCACCAAAACACTTCCCAAATCATCTCTAGGTATGTGATTGCCTCTCTACTCTTTAAAAAATCTGCCAAGACATCCAAATAACCCACAAATAGTCTCCAAACATACTCGGCCTCTTCTTCTAGAATTGCAGCTACCTCGAGGATGGTTTTCCTATGAGATGTGCACTCTTGGATGTGAGAAAATGACCTCACATTCTCTCCTTTTTATACCTTTCACATGTGCCTTCATCACATTCTAATTTGGCACATATAATACTCAAGTTGACCTGACCTGTATTCCAAATTAACCTACAACCACATATAAAAATTCATTTCGCCACTTCTAGAGCTCATATTTCGATGATTTTCGATGCCCCTTTATCTTCTTAGGGTCCTCTAACACCTCCATGTGTCAAATCATTGAAACTACTCATGGATTCACACCCACCAGCTTGGGTGTAAAGATGACACCTTGGGTTCCAAGCTCACAAAGCCCTTTTGTGGTGCTACAACCTCCAAACCCAAAACCCTAGGGCTTGGAGTACCTCCCAAGCTACTAAAAATCAACATATATTTTAGTTGAAGAAGATAAATTAAGGTAAATGGCATCTAGCCTTTTAGCATTATGATCCTTTTATTTCTTTCTTCTTGTAATTTGATTGTGTATTAATTCTCATTTAGGAATTTATTTTTCCTTATTCTAGTGTCATTTCCATTTGTTACCTATGTTCAACACTTTTTTTTGGATTTCTTGTGCCCTTGGTCAATATTACTATGGAAATGGTACACTTGTAATTTCAACACAATCCTAGTAAATCATTTATAGTTTAATGACCTCCAACTTGTCATTTTATGCCATTTCAACTTATAATTTATCATTGCCTCAAGTTTATATTGTTGCAGGGAATTGGAAAATTGTCTCTACTAAAAGGATTTGCATGCAACTAACACAAAGTCTTGCTTGATGATAGACTGCAGTGGAGGCAAATCAGCAACAAACCAGATTCAGAATATCTGACCTTATTGAGAGAAGATATGCACTCCCTTTGACTCTAAGTGTTGGGTTTCCCCACGGTAGCATAAAATCAAAGCATACTACATGTGTTTTCTTGGTTTAACTAAAAAATTAAATTAATAGTCTACTAACGTGCCCATATGAAGTTGTACCCAAACAAGAATCATCTACCATTATTCTAGAGCATTTTTTATTTTGTATAAAAAAATCATTGATAATTAATTTTCGGTAGTTGTGAATGTATAAAAGGTTGCACAATTTTGATTAGAGTAGTTGTGATGATTTGATTGTTAGTTTTATGTTATTCTATGGTCATGGTAAGAGGTTAAAATATTTAAACATATACAACAAGAAGGCAGGGGAAGGTTGGCATTACTTTTTTTTGTGTTATGAATTCAAGGTTTTCACATAGGATTTTATGATGCAAGATTATTTTAATAGGCCTATTGCAAGTGCACTAGATTCTTGGATAGATGCATGGATGAATGGTATTATGGGAAGAAATATTGGAGAAAGAAGAGAATAAAGAAATATACAATGAAACTTGTTTCAAGAAGCATCTTCAGTGTAATCATAGGGCATTCAATAGGTGATCCTAGATTTCCTTCAACTCAATAACTAATTACAATGGGGTTCACCAACATGCGAGTGATTGTGAAATAACATGCATGATCTATCTATTATGTTAGTGGTTGATAAATTAGATGATCTTTCCCCTGAGTATGCTTGCGAAATATATTTCTTCGCTGCATTGGAAGAGAGCCAAATATTACAAAGTTTTATGCAGAAGTACATACTTCCATTGACTTATATTATATGAGCAGCACTAGCAATCATGTTCAAAACCATTATTTCAACAAATTTTCATTCAACAACAGATTCTTCATAAGCTTCATGTTTACTACATGAGAAGTTGTGCACATTTATTCCTACATCTATATTTCCTTCCATGTCTGTATAAGGTACTTAATAAAACTTATAAAGGTCCATAGTTACCTTTGCAATAAAAAAATTTTGTGACCAATGCATAATAAGTGAATGACACACAAAAGCCAAAAAACTGGAAAATTTTCTCATAAGAACCGATTAGATAACAGATAAGTCATTAAATAATTTTATATTTGTCCAATTCCAAAAATAAAACATGGGACCAAAATGACATCAATTCAATACTTTTACAGTTTGTAATCACAAACTTATGGTTTTTGGCTTGTTCTCTAGGTTATGAATATACATGTCCAAAACCACTCTTTGTACATATGCCCATTTAATAACAAATTCTTCAGAAACTTCTGGTTTTTGGCTTGCTCTCCAGGTTATGAATTTACATGTCCAAAACCGCTCTTTGTACAAATGCCCATTTAATAGCAAAATCTTCAGAAACTTCTCATTCCCTACATCAGATGTTGTATGCATTTGTTCTTTCACCTCCATCTCTTTCTATGTTCATATAACAATCTTAATATAGCTTATAAATAATATTTTCCTTTGCACTAAATGTATCATATGTGTGTCAGATATAAAAGCGTGCATGGTAAGTGAATTACATGCAAAATCCAAAAAAAAGAGAAAGCATTATTCAAAAGTACCAATTAGACAATAAACATGTCATTATGAATGTCTATTTGTCCACTACCAAAACTAAAATATGAGACCATATTGATAGATGTTTTAAAACATTTGTAGTTTGTCATCGTGAACTTCATTTTTCACCTTCTTCTCAACACACATTTTAAGATGCATATTTGATGCTTCTCTATGTAGTCCTTGGCATCTCCATTTCTTTCATTCTAATTGATGTGAACAAATAGTTATTTGTGTTCCATGTTCTAATCCAAAGTATTGTATATTGTTGCAATACTACACCTAAACCTAACATTTCTTCTTGCTCCATAAGGATTCTTCCCATGATCATGCTTTACATGTTTTCAAGCTCCATCTCTTGGTGGTAAAATATCTTTGATTGCTATGCTCAGGCAACCATTTTGGAGATTACATGTGGAAAACCTTTTTCTCCTTCATGCACCTTTTGGGTTAAGTTGCTTAGTTAAGGAAATTATTATCTTGCAATCTTTTAATCTCTTTCATAAAAAAATGTGCATTCACACCTTGCATTGGAATCATACATAAAATGAACCCATGAACTATAATTCATGATTATCTACATTCTAAATACATTCCTATCCATATCATAATTATGGTTCATGGGTTTAGTTTTTAACCTAAAACACCAATAGGAACATCAGCCTTAGATAGATTTCCTTCATAATCCATGGGTAACATCTAGACTTGTGCTTGAACACCTTATTTGGTGCACACATATTCATAAATATTCATCAAATGATTTTTCATCATCATATAAATCAATTAATATTTCAATTTATATACGTGCACATAATCAATCTTCCTAGAACATGGTTGATCTTTGTGTTCCTTAGACCATTAAATGTCACAAATCATAGTGAGATTTGGTAGAGTGTGGGTTGAATAATTTTGTATTGTGGGAGAACTAATATTTATCCAGATCTTGGGGGGGAGGGGGCGGAGGGGGGCAATATCTGAAAAATTGAAATGTCAGAAGAAAAGAGAGGAGAACACACAGTAAACAAAACCAAAAATATTGTTTTTGGTTAAAACAAAGAATAATTGTAAAGACTACATTGTGGTTGGAAATCTGTCCTTTTACAAATTGTGACTTGTTACTTATAGTATTTTTTAGTTACAATACCAAGGGTAAATTCTATGGGTGGGTAAATACCATGGGTGAATGAATACCATGGGTAGATGTCACTTACAATACCATAGGTGGATAAATACCATCGGTGGATGCCACTTATAATACCATGGGTCATGGTTGGATAGATACCATGGGTGAATGAATACCATGGGTAGATCCCAACTTCCATTTGGAACATTCATCCCTCCTTAAGAAGAAATGGTCCCCATTGTGTGAAGTTCCCTCCTAAGAATCCTGTGTTGACTATGAAGAGCCATTGAAAAGAAGGGTTGTGTGTTGTTAACCCATAACCATGATGAAAAAAGATCCGAGGATAGAGATACCATGTAATTCTTGTGACTAACTATGATATTGATAGTGTGCCACCTAGCAAATTGATCAGGAGCTCAAGTCCAAGCCATGGAACCAAAGATCTATTTCAGCTAATTTCGACCTTCTGAAGCCATTGGTAGAGGTTTCAGAGGCATTTGAGGACTTCTACAACCCAAAAATTAGCATAGAAGTTCAAAGAGCCAGCAGGACATTGATGAAACAATCACTGTTTATGGTAATTCTTCATTGTTTAGTGAATTTGGAAAGGCATTCTTAGCTTTTTCATCTGTTTTGAATCAGTATTTCCATTCATATTTTTCTATTGAAAATGGTATCAGAGCTTTGACTAAGCTAGGTTGAGCCTTGATTGAGCATAGGTTGTGCTTAGGCCGAACATTTGTTTTTGTGAAAAAGGTGTTAAAACAGTCAATCTTATTGTTTTATTGGTTGCAAAATGGTTGCATGTATGATTTTTATTGAAGTTGAAAAGATAGTTGTTGTTAGATAATTCTTGGAAAGGAAAAAAAAAAAAATTGTAGACTATTTCCTTATCCCAAAGTACCTCAAGATTATCTTTGGAAAACAAACTCCAATAGTTTGTGTTTTATGGCTGCTTGAATGAGAAGGGGTCTTTACTGACATTTGGTTAAAATCTTGTCGTTTGTTTGAAATATTTGATAAATTTTCTTTGGAAGTTCCTTTTGTTAATTTGACCATTTACATGATGTCAACTTCTTCCACAAGTGAAGTTTCCTCCTTCACGAGATTCTTCAATGATGACATGAAGAATGAGTTCACTAAGGTGAAGGACATGGTGCAGATTCTCATTGAGGATCAAAGAGAAAGTGTTAAGCTTCATGCACAATTGTTAGCCATGCAAGAAGAGAAGGAAAAAATTCTCCACAGGTTGCATGACATGGAGAAACAACTCCTTCAAGCTCAAGAAGCTTTGTCCAAGAACAAGCGTGAGGAAGAGGTAAACCATTCCAACTTGTCTTCAATTTCCTCTATTGAAAAATGTGTTGGTTCTTTTGAAAAACATACAAGAGGCATCGGGTCCAAATTAATGTTCAAGATGGGCTATCAAGAGGGAAAAGGTTTGGGAAAGCATGCACAAGGCATGGTTGACCCTATTTCAATTGTGGAGCGACCCAAGAATGTTGGTCTTGGTTATGTGCAGTTTTATGGCAAAGAATTCAAATCCTTGAATGCATGTGATGAAAATTTAAAGAGAACCTTTGTTGCAAGTTCTCAAATGCATTTATGTCAAAATTGTTCTAAGGATGATTTCCATTGTTTGAAGCCATCATTGCAACAAGTAGAAGGTAAACATGTCACTTATGGAAAGCATGAAAATGTAAACAGTTTTCAAGACAAGAATTGTGATGAAAGTCTGAAAAGAAAAGTTCTCTCTTCTACTAGTTCATTATCTCTCGAAGACAAAAAGGATGGACATTCCATGCAGCAAAAGAGATGCTGGTTGAAAAAGAAAGCACACAGGAAGTAGAAGAGGCAAAGAGAACCTTCTCAGAAAGTGCTTAAGAGTTGCACAGTTTGTCAAAGGAAGGGACATGATGTCTCTCATTGTTGGACTTTGCATCCAACAAATCGTCCAAAGCACATATAGCTAAGGGACCAACGGTTTAGTGCAAGTGGATCTATGGAGTCCATTACCGATGTTGAAATGGAAGATTCACATGAAGGTGTATTGCATTCGCAAAAGACGCCATGGAGTTGGCTTGGTAAGAAGTGGATTAACTTCTTATTTCAGTAATTCATCTTCATTTTGTACATGCAAATTTCAGATTGGTATGCATGTATTTCAGTTGAAAAGTAGATGCAAGATTGCATGCAAAAGAAGTTTCAGTTGAAGGAATTTCTTTGTTGTTGCAAAATTTCGCCATGGAGATGTAAAAGATGAGTAGGATACTCACTTATGTTGCAGCAATGTATTTTGGTTCAGCTCTTAGTCACCCACATGTTTTTGGGATGATGTACTTGTTGGTATTTGAAAAGAAGAGTTGAAGTTGCACATGTACATAGAGGTTTTATGTGTAATTAGCGAACTGTATATAGTTCATTGTACATGATACATATACATATGTTTTTCAAGATGTATCTTGTTGTTTGTCGACTTGTGTCAATTGAGTTACACATGATTATCGACTTGTGTCGATTGTGAGCACACTTTTTAAATTGATGGTTGTGTCAATTGTATAGCACATTTCATTGTCAACTTGTTGTTGATGTCATATGTTGCCAAAGGTGCCTTTGGTGTCGTTTGGTGCAGAGAACGAAGTGTTAGTGCAAGCAGTGCAAGATTACATGAGTTGGAAAGGCATGCAGGCAAAGAGGGCACAATTTTTAGCAAGGGTCATTGCTGGTTTCAGTATGGAAAATGGTATGGCAAGAAAACTTGGTTGGGATTCGGCACAAGTACATGGCTCTTTCAACAAAAATTTGCAATGTAAATAGTTGGCAGTTCAGGAAAATTTTTGGAGGCTGAAGAGAAGAGATGTTTTATTTCTCTCATTTTTTGTACTACAATTCAGTTTCAAAATTTCAATGAGCTTTTGGCGTCCAAAAGCCTCTCATTTGGGAGGTGTGATTAGGAGCTCAAGTCCAAGCCATGGAAAAATCTCAAAATTGGAAGTATTCAAAATTGGTTGAAACCAATATTTTTGCATAGGTATCATCTTCCTAATTCTAGCACTACAAATGGTTCGAAAAACGGACACCGTATGAAGAATTTATTGCACTTTGAATGCCGAGTGGGTCCGACGGAGCACGGAGGGGCCAACCCTCCTCCCACAGAACCTCATCATATGACCAGTGTGGGAGCTTAATGTTAAGAGCGCTTAAAGAGCCTAATCTCAAGTTTAATATTTAATTAAGCTTCAATTAACTGGAGTTTAATATGGCAGAGATTCTGGAGGCACTCCCAAATTTAGGCGGACTTCCACTTTTAGTGGAGTTAACTAGCAGTTGCCCCACATTTAGTGGAGGAAATTGGGGCAAAGTTGTTTTGGTCATAAATTTCTCATTACTAAACCTTTTTGAGCGAATTTTTTTTTTGATTTCATAGGTTCTCAGCATTATGAAGCCAATGTTATAGGTGTTAGAGCCATTGGAGCTACTATTCAGCCTTTTTAGCTTCAGAGAAGCTTTTTGATCCACTAGGGCCATTTTGGAGTTGGAGCTGTCTTGAGATGTGGTTAACCATTTTAGGTGAACCAAAAGTCATTTTTGACTATTTACAACATTTCAAAACCATTGGAATAGGTTTCAGTTCTATTTTAATACTTTTAGAGGCTGAAAAGCTTCAGGAGAGTTTTCAGGGCCACTAGGGCCATTTTGGGGTTAGAGCTGTTTTGAGTTGTGGTTATCTAGTTTGAGGTGAACCAAAGATATATTTCAGCTAATTTCGACCTTATGAAGCCATTGGGAGAGGTTTCAGAGGCATTTGAGGACTTCTACAGCTCGAAAAGTAGCAAAGAAGTTCAAAGAGCCAATAGGACATTGATGAAGAAATCATTGTTTATGGTAATTCTTCACTGTTTAGTGAATTTGGAAAGGCATTATTATTTTTTTCATGTCTTATGAATCAGTATTTGCATTCATATTTGTCTATTGAGACACTCTTTAACTTGTATTAGCCTTTGAAGCATTTTAATACAAGAGGACCAGCTCATTTTGGGAGGCTTGGTCTAGCAGACGTAGCCTAGGAGGGGTGAACTACTCATCAAACATTTGTGTCATGTGTTTCTAAAGTTTTCTATCTGAAAAAATATAATTTAATATGTTAAACAAAAAATTACATTAATTTACCTTCACACATGAACTCTTATATAGCTACCAAAAACACTCAGTTTCAATTGCAAGTTAAGCATATCAATTTGCATGTATATTTTATGGAAAAGGACTATCTTGAACAGCAAATATAAGTCATTTCATTTTCATATTATGAGTGTTAACTTCTACAAGGTCTATAGACAGAATCTGTAAAGGGCCAGGTAGCCTCTGGATCTCATCCTTTCTTTAAAGGTGACATATCCAGTAAATGCCCCTATAGTCAATCTCTGGAATAGTTCTAAGTAGTTTTTTATTCCGCTAGACTTGGAGTTTTGCACACAATTAATTAAAATGGAAATGGATACCTTGCACCCATTTTCAAGTACTTCCATTTTCAGATCACAAATGGACTTCGATGAAGTGTGGGTTTGTGGATGGCCCATAACCATGAAAAACGAAGATCTGAGGATAGAGATACCCTCTAATTATTCTGACCAATTGTGATACTAACAGTGTGCGGCCTAGCAAATAGACTTCGATGACAAGGATTTTGTGTGGTTGACCCATAACTTTGATGTTGATTGTTGATGAAGTAGCAAGTGCCTACATATCCTGGGGTGGGAGGGCACTTCTCGAAAGAACCCAAGTCGAATGATTTTATGCTGAAACTGATGAATGTGAAGCAGGTGTCTACTAAAGCAGGGTGGGAGGGCATGTCTCCGAAGGGAACCCACTCTAAATGTTGCTCCAGATTTAAAATGGGCATGACTCGGTCAATATAACTCATAATATTTATTATAACTTGTTTTGGAAATAGAATGATCATTATGTATCTTCTCATGCAATTGAAATCCATATCTAGACAATGACAACTCAGATTTGTGCTGCAACTATCACGTTGTCATAAAATTCTGAAAAAATAAATAAATAAAAATTATTCCCACTTTTCCCAAGAAAGTGTTATGTGGAGGTCGTGGAACTTGCATGGAGTTTTCTAAAGATGGCTACAAAAATTTGAAACTGAAATATGCTCCAAACCCTCATTCCCATGGATTCATAACCTGAATCTAATACCATTGATCTGGATCTTGGGGAGAGACCCCTAAGATCTAAAAAATTGAAATGGATCTTGGTGGGGGAGGCCCCCAAGATCTGAAAATTGAAATGTCAGAAGAAAAAATAGGAAAACACACAATAAACAAAACCACAAAGAAACTATTTTTATTAAAACAAAGAATAATTGTAAAGATAAAATTGTGGTGGACAATTTGTCCTTTTACAAAATGTGACTTGTTACTTATATTATTTTTTAGTTACAAAACCACGGTAAATTCTATGGGTGGGTAAATACCATGGGTATATGTCACTTACAATACCATGGGTGGATGCCACTTATAATACCATGGGGAGATTCCATGGGTGGATGAATACTATGGGTGGATAAATACCATGGGTAAATGAATACCATGGGTAGATGCCAACTTCCATTCGGATCAAATATGCATCTACAATGTATATCAAAAGAAGAAAGGTGCATTTTAGAATGCATGTGGGGTCATAAGAGAGGCATCATGTTACCATACTAGGGATATAAATATAAATGGGTATAAAAAATGTTAATGAACATTTGGATACCTACAATATCTAGTGAAAGCAGGGGTTTTTTAAATTGGAAAGGTGTATTGGGTTCATATTGGTAGGGGGTTAAATAAAGTGATTTTTAGAGGCATTTTCCAATATGTATTGAAATTAAAGGTATTCTTTAGTATGCCATGAATGCATGTGCTTTGTCAAAGTTTCATTGAGTGAAACCCCCATGTAATTTCCTTGCTACGCAATATAGTTTCCTCTGCACCCCCATTCTCCCACACATACTTTGTCCTCTGCATGGTAAAAACTCTACAGAAAGAAAATTAATAATATTTAATGCAAAAAAATTCAACCCCCCCGAATATATGCAAAGGGCATGCCACTATAACAACCCCGGGCTGATTTTCCATGTAAATAAAATATGACCAAGGTCATAGGACAATATTCCAAGTTGAATGGAGGGGAAAACATTAAAGTGGGTATCACATATGGTTTATTAATGGCTATGGAAATTGGCAAAGGAAAAGAGAAAATAAATGGAAATTTAATATGAGAAATAAAGAAAAATAGGAGAAAAGGGAGATGAAGAGACACAAATATGCATGCATTGGAAATTAGACGAAAATGAAAGAAAAATAAAAAAGGAAATTAAGAGATTATACATCAATGATAAAAAGGAATCAGAGAAACATTCCACATCTTTTTTCAGTTTAGTTTTTTATCACTTTCAGAAATAAACCTCTAAGAGAAGAGAGAGGAAGCACTTGTACAAGCAAGCAAGCAAAGCAAAGTAAGGGAGCACGAGGAAAGGATTGGAAGAGAAGCTATAGCAGGAGGACATTCACTAGTACAAATTGGTTAATTAGTTACTAAAAAAAGACTAAAATTTGCATATAAATGACTATTTTTTGGCCAGTGACTGGCAATAGTAGCTAATTTACAGTATCTTATAACGCGAACAATTTTTGGTCATTTTTAGCTTAGTCATTAATTGGTTATCTCAATTTTGTTGTCTAGTAGTATATTTGGTCATTAATTTGTTCATTAATTTAGTCATTGATTTAGTCATTGATTTTATCATTAATTTAGTCATTGATTTGGTCATTGATTCAATCTTTGATTTGGTCATTAATTGTCACAATTAATGACCAAATATACAACAAAATATATATTACTATATGATCACCCAAGAAAACCAATTAATAACCAAAGAAATATGACCAAAATATTGGTCATGTTATAAGATATTGTAAATTAGCTACTAATAGTCATATATATCCAAATTTTAGTCATCGTTTGAAACCAATTAATGACCGAATAAATATGACTAAATGTTGGTCGTGTTATAAGATACCATAAATTAGCTACTAATAGTTGTATATATGCAAAATTTAGTCGTCATTTGTAATTACAAATTTATCATTTGTAGTGGTCATTTATTCATTATATAAATGACTAATTTAGTAGTTTATATTCATTTCATTTACTTTCATTAATAATCATTATAAATGACTAATTTAGTCGTATATTCATCTTATTTTTGTTCATCATTAATCAATATAAACTATTAATTTAGTAGTTTTAAATTGATTTTGTTTTCATTATTAATCAATGTAAATTAATTTGTATGATTTAAAAAATTGCATACAATATGCATGTTCATCTAATATGAAAACACAAATTTGCATATTTTAATTACAATATTAAACAATATCAAGTGCAACTATAAATAATTTCAACCACATAAATTATATTATATGAAATGTTAAAGTATTACAATATGATTTTCCAACTTAATATTGGTTGGACTACAATTTACACATGAAATGGTGTTTCATCACTTCAAAACAGTTTTGTTCTGTTTTCAAGGCATTGCAAGTGAATTCACCAACTCTGAAGACTTGAACATCAGTCTTTATATGTGTGTCTTATGCATGATATTGGCTCTAAGGGTATCACCAGACCAGTTCTACTCTCTCTCTTTTTGCATTTGTCGCTCCAATGTTATTGCTCCCTTTTTTTTTCAATTCTTGCTTCTTACCATCAATACTAAGTTCATTTTCTAAAAACAAAAGAATATATGAAGAGTATAAAACATGAAATACAATGAACACAAGGATATAAACTAAATTAGACTATAAATAGTTTATACGACATATATGCAAGTAAAAGGTTGCATGTGAAATTTCGTTGTTGAGATTTGGATTCCTAGTACATGCATTTGGATATTTGATTGCTTTGTTATTATTGGCATGGGAATTTTCTCAATTGACAATGGTTTTCATCCTTGCCTTGCCATTACCTGGATAGGCATGGTGTTGTGGGTTCCTTGTTTTGGTTTAATATTTGGATGGTTCGTAGACTTTGGATCCTGATGGGGTGGTCTTGAGAGATTCCCAAGGGTCAAGGGTGGAGATGGAATTTCTCCTGGAACTCTTGATGGATGGGTGGAGATAGGAAAATTACTCTAGGTGTGGTGATGAAAGTTGGAGGCATCCAAGCATATTTGGTGTAAGTGATTTCTACACCGATTTAGGTGAAATAACTACAGTTGAGGGTTGAGGTGGTTTTGCCTCTGGAATCCCTAGTTGGTTCTATTTTTATTTATCCCATGAGATCCCACATTCATGCTTGGAATATGGCATGAGGGTGATTGGTTGAAAGAGATATTTGGTTCAGTCCAATCTATGGTCGAGTGGTATGTAGAAGTCCCTGACTTGATTGGAATTTGCACATGTTTATATAAGTTATTTTCTTATTGTGATGAATGAGTACATGTATTGGTTATTATGTTGATTTTATGATTGGTCTATCATGGATTCATTATGGTTATATGTTGGTTATAGGCCTGGTTAAATGATGTTCTCTTGTTATGGATCTAATTCATGATTCGATAAGTCATTGAATGGTTAGATGAATGCATGGGATAACAAGTGTTGTTGAATCAAGTTTGAGAGGTAATTGAGTCTTCTCGATGATTCCTTAATGAAGTTAAGGAGACATTGAATAGATATGCATTCATGACCTATAGCTACTATGTTTACCACGTGTTTTACGAAATGTTTCTCATGTGTTTAGAACTTCTGAGAAATATCTAACCTTATTACTTATCATATATACTTGTTATCATCTTAAACTTGATTCTAGAAATTTTTGGGTTGTTTTGGGAAGTGGTCTCTAGGCTAACCCTGAAAAAATGGCATTTATTTTGCTGTCACATGCATGGAACTGGGAAATTTTGTCTACAACCATTCGAAGGGAGGCATGTTTGTGTGGTTGGAGATTTCCAACTGCACTAAAAGTGGGTTATGCATGTTGCTAGGTTTTGAGCTCAGTTAAAAGAAGTTCCAACTCAAGTTTTGATCATCAGTGGTTACGGTCTAACACCTAGGTGATCTGGTCCCTGAGAGGTTTTTGTATGTTTCTGGTTTGTAGACCCCACTTCCATAACTGGAACTTCAATGCTAGGTCATGTTATAGTAACTCTCATCTCATGTCTACCCTAGAGAACTTGTAAAATCAGGTAAATGTGGGATGGGGTGGTTACAAGGTGGTATCATAGCGAGGTTGCAACACTGGACCTTGGGGTAAAGGTAGATTTTTATCAATGCATGTCAGTTGTTTATGTGTTTATCATGAATGAATTTTGGTTATTTATTGTTATGGTTATGATAGCCATATATGATTTGGTATGCTTGTGATGTTGTATCGTGCTAATATATATTGGTCGGTGCAAATGAAATAGCCTCCCCTGAGATACCTTGAGGTGTTTTTTTTATTATGTTGTACATAGCTAAAAATGTCATATTACAAGAAATAGAAGCCCAAGAGATGAAGATCAGAATATTTTATTACAATTCATATGAATCTTCGTACAGGCCTGAAGAGACATTAGTAGGATGCAAGAGATTAGTTGAGCAACAAGGAGAGGGATATTCTCCTAGTTTTGAAAACACATTAAGAAGTTTGAAGGAAAAAATCATGAGTTTCAAGGCAGAAAATGAGACTTTGATTGAGGCACAGGAAAGGTTTCCCATAGCTTAAGAAAACCAAACCTAGGTTAATGCACTCATTCTCAAAATCCTTTCAAATTTGCAGAATCATGTACAGTTGTGGATCAGTCATGGAATTGAAGAAAATACTATTGGTGCATATGGAAGTAAGTCTCAAAAAGAGTACAGGATGGAAAAATATGGTACAGCGAGATGTGGCATATCCTTAGATACACCTAAAAAGAGGTCTAATACTCATGGATTTTATTCTAGCTTTGGTTCTGAGAGACATCATCTCCATCACCGCGAACATCCTTATAGGAGGAATGAAAGGGGATATTTTCCAGAAGAGTTTGAGAGATCCAGGCCTCCTACTTTTGATGGAGAAATGAATAAATTATAAGATGTAGAAGCATGGCTACTTGGGATAAATAAATTATTAAAATTGCATGCTTATTCAAATAACATGAAAGCCAAGATAGTTACCTTCAGTCCGAAGGGAAAAGAAAATATATGGTGGGAGTATGTTAAGAATGTCAAAGGCATTAGGAAAGGGGAGTTGATTTGAGATGAGTTTGAAAGACTCTTCAAAATAAAGTACATGTCTGAGAGATATTATGACGGGAAGGCCAAGGACTTCTATGAGCTGAGGATGGGTTCCATGACAGATGAAGAGTAGACAACTAGATTTCTAAATTTTTTGAGATATGTTCCTAATTTCAATGATGAGAAAGTGAAGATCTAAAGGTTCATCAATGGGCTACCATTAGCATTCAAATATTGGATACAGTTTGATGAGCCTCGATCATTGGAGGAAGCCATCAGGAAGTTAAAGCGTTGTTATGAGCAGTCAAGGTGCAGGCCTGATTCCAAGCAGGACTGGAAAGGTAATGAGAATTCTAACGGAAAATGGCCTAAGAAGTGAGGAATATATCAGGATGCAGGTGATAAGGAAAATTTGGCACCTCATGATAATTTCAATGAAACAGAGAGAGGACATGGGTCTCAGTCTGAGGAGAAATATAATAAAGGTGATGGCAGGAAACCTTTGAGGTGTTGTACTTGTGGTGGAAAGTATCGTAAGAGGGATTGTCCATCACATTTGGGTGGAAGGACTCATATTTACAATGCTCAGGAGGCGCAAATAGTTGGATATGTAGGTTGGTTTATTCCCCAGATTTATGCATCAGTGGATAATAGGAAGGAAGATCATCATACATCCATTATCAAGATGGAAGGTAAAATTTGTTATCAAGTTGTTTCCATTTTTATTGATCTTGGATATAATTATAGTTATGTTATTCCTGACCTGGTGGATTATTGTTGGTTGAATGAGGAAATGCATGTAGAATCTTAGTTGTTGCATTTGGTTACAAGGACCAAGTTGAAGAGTTCATCACTGGGTGAGATCTTATGCATTTGAGCTTAATTGTATGCCTACATCAGCACATCTAAATGTGCTTCCTTTGGGATCATATAACATGCTTTTGGGCATGGACTATTTTTTCATTCATAGGACTAAGGTAAAATTTTATGAAAATTCCATTAAGTGCGTAGACGATGATGGAGAAAAGAGAATCTTGTAGGGAAAGAAGAAGCCTACGTTAGTGAGAATGGTTACAACCATGCAAGACAAGCATTGTCAATAAAAGTATGTTTATTGTATGAAGTATATGTTTCCAGTGAAAATGGGAAAGAGGATGAGGATGATGAAGTCCTGAGGAAGGATCCTGTTTTGCAATAGTTTCAGGATGTGTTTCCTATAGATATTCAAAATTTTTCACCACATAGGGAGGTGTATTTATCTATTGAGTTGATTCTCGGAGGAGCACCAACATCTAAGGAACCTTACAATATGAGCATGCCCAAGTTGGTGTAATTGAAGTTATAGCTTAAAGATATGATTGATAAGGAATACATAAGGCCAAGTGTGTCACCTTGTGGTGCACCAATGGTGTTTGTAAGAAACAAGTACGGTACACTCAGATTGTGCATTGATTATAGGAAGTTGAACAAGGTGACTATTAAGAAAAATTATACATTGTCACAGATTGATGATTTGTTTGATCAATTGAAGGGAGAAGCAGTGTTTTTGAAGATTGATATGAGATTAGGATATCATCAGGTATGCATCAAAGAAGAATACATTTACAAGACTACATTTCGTACAAGTTATGGTAACTATGAGTTCGTGGTGATTCCTTATGGTCTTAACAATGCTCCAGCCACCTTCATGTGTTTGACGAACAATGTGTTCCATACTTATCTACATAATTTTTTGATATTCTTTGTTGATGAAATATTAGTATATTCAAAATATGAGAAGACGTATGTAGAGCACCTATAAATAGTATTGAGATTGTTGAGAGAGCATAAGTTATATGCCAAGCTCAACAAGTGCATTTTTTTTCAAAATCAGATTCATTACTTGGGACATGTTGTTTCCAAGTAAGGGATAATAGTGGATCTGGAAAATATTAAGGTTATCATGGAGTGGCAAGCTCTGAAGAATGTGGATGAGGTTATATCATTCATGGGACTAGCAGGTTATTACAGGTAGTTCATCATGAACTTATCTAAGATTGGATATCCTATCACATCCTTATAGAGGAAAGGGAAGAAGTTTGAATGGACTAAGGAGTGTGTTGCTAGTTTTGATCAGTTGAAGAAGTTTCTTAAAAATGCTCTGGTTTTGAAGATTGCAGATCCTGATAAGGAGTTTGTGGTTTTTACAGATGCATGTAAGGAAGGACTTGGTGGAGTCCATATGTAGAATGGGCATGCATTTTTCTACAAATCAAGGTAGTTGAATGAGCATGAGAATAACTATGTGACTCATGATCCTTAAATGGCAGTGATCATTCATGCATTGAAGATGTGGATACATTGTCTCCTTGGCAGGAGGTTTGTTCTAATGATCGATCATAGTGTACTGAGGTATTTTTTTGACCAACCCAATCTGAATGTAAGACAAGCTAGATGGTTGGCTACTCTCAGTGAGTTTTATTTTGATATAAAATACATTAAATTCAAGGAGAACAGGGTTGCATATGCTCTTAGTATGAGAGTGCAGGTGAATCACATTTTAGTTGTGAGCTCTTATAGAACATATTTACAGGAGGGGATCTTGCAGGAAGGGCACCATGATGAGAACTACTAGTAGTTTAAGCAAAGGTTGCAGTAGCAAGATGAAGGTGATAGGGCTGAGGAATATCACCTCACAGCAGATGGCCTATTCAAATTCAAGAACAATATCTATGTGCCAACTAGCAGCAAGTTAAAGATATTGAAAGTAGCAACAAGAAACATTGAAATTGGCATCCAGAAAAAACATGACGACACACACACTAGTGTGGGATCATAGGTCCTAGCGATAGTCACACATTGATGGGTCCTAGAGATAGTCACACAGTGATGGGTCCAAGTGATAGTCACACAGTGATGGATCCAAGCAATAGTCACACAATGATGGGTTCAAGTGATAGTCACACAATGATGGGTCCTAGTGATACATTAGCGCATCTAATTTTATTTTCTCTTAATTAAATTGGACAATAAAATTGTAATCTTATCTAATAATCACTTGTAATAGTTAACTGAGTGTGATAAACTCAGTTAGCTCATGAATTTTGAGTTGAGGGTGGTTGGTGATGCATGCAGAGTGATTCTATTAGTTATTGAGTCCAAGTGGCAGTTAATGCATGAGAAATCAGTTAACTCAATCTAGGTGAGTTAAAGTCAGTCTAACAAGTTGTAACTGATTGTAGCACTAGTGAGAGGTCAAGTGAATCAAATCATATTCGATTCACATGCAGTGATTTGTCAAGTGATTGATGATTTACTATTAATATTTGCATGCATGTTAGTTCAAGTGGAGACCCAGTTGAGACAAAGGTTAAAGGGAATTTAACTATCAGTTTTGATATTAGAAATTGCCCCGATGCAGTTAAAGCACCATAGGATGCCCATGATACTCAATGCAATCAAGAAAGGATGAAATTCCTAGATAATGGGGATTATGTGAGGAAGGCAGGTTGAAGACAGGCTGAGAATTGGCCAAGTGTTGGTCCAATTTTTCCTAGATCAGTGTGAGACAATTGGAAGAGTGCAGTAGACTCTTGTGAGAAGAGTGCATTGTAATTGTTTCATGATTCTTTGGTTGAATATACAATAGAAGATAGAGGGGTTTTGAGCAACAAGCTTTCCCCAGGAAAATTGTCTGTGTTGTGCATTGATTTGCTTCTTTCTTTTACTTGGCGTGATTGTGTGATCGTGTTTAATTTCCACAAATGAATTGTTAGAAGGATTCAATGTCTTTCTTTAGAACACTACATGATCGGATTGAATCCATTGATATACATATTGTTTGTATAATTTTTACATGGTATCAGAGCGTAGAAAATCACTATAGTGAAGAAGAATTGAGTTTGTGACTGAACAACACTCGAATTTGCAAAAATATTCTTTGGTGCGACAGGCAGATCAAGATGGCTTTCAATGGCTTAATATTTGAATATGAAATAGAGAGAAGTTCTAATTATATTGCATGGAAAGACAGAATGGAGGCAGTGTTGGAGGACAATGGGTTGAAAAAATTCATTGAGAGTGATATTCCCAATCCCACAACAGCAGACATCGCTCTTCTTGATGCTTGGCAAAAGAAGGTAGCAAGGGCAAGGAGGATATTATTAGAGGGAGTTTGAGATCAAATTTTCTCAAGTCTCCATGGAAAGGCGACTCCATATGCAATGTGGAAGGCCTTGACAGGTTTGTTTAAGAGCAGTAGTGACCACATAAAATTGGCACTAAAGGACAATCTCAGGAAAATCAAAATGGAGAAAAGCGACACTATTCTGGAATACTTGACCAAGTTCATCCAATGTCGTGATGATCTTAGAAGTGTTGGGATTACTATAGCGGATGATGACTTGGTGAGCCTAGCACTTCTAGGCCTTCCCAAGAGTTGGCATAGTTATCAGGACTCTATCAATGGGAGGGAGAAATTACTAGATTGGGAACGACTTTGGTTAGATTTGGTACAAGAAGAATTCAGGCGGAATACTAGGGATGGATCCTCATCTAAAATAGATGATGAGGAAAATTGCACCTTGGCTGGTAAGGCAAATAAGGGGAAGGGAAATAAATCCTATTCCATATCTGAGACCGACGAAGAAGGCAAGAAGCGTAACATGTCCAAAGTGAAATGTTTTCATTTTCATGAGCATGGACATTATGCCACTAATTTTCCACAAAAGAAGAAGAACAACCAGAAGGCTTCAGGATCTGCAATGGGTGACGTTTTGGCTTAAAAGTTAGAGTTGGAATTTTCACTCATCACATGCATGGTGTCTAGTGCGATGGGCTCAGTGTGGTACTTAGATAGTTTTGCATCTTTCCACATGAAGGGGGACAAAGAACTCTTTTAGTAGCTTGGAGGAGAAGGATCTCCATATGCATATCTAAATGGGTGATGATGGGAGGTATAGCGCCACTAGGATTGGTACAGTTTCTTTCCAGAGATAGTTAGGTAAACCCTTCTTATTAAGAGATTTCATGCATGTACTGGGCTTGAATAAAAAATTAGTTTCAGTTGCTATGTTGGAGGATAGAGGCTATGATATGGTTTTCAGTCAATGAAAATAATTCCTTCGACACAAATCCATGGGACAAGCCAAGAATATTGGGATTCGTGTGAAGAATCTCTGCAAACTTGATGTAGATAACCACGCAACATTGATGAGTAAAGCAAACAAAGCGGTGAGTCGAGATGAGGGTGAGTTATGGCACAGGAGATTGGGCCATCTACACCACAGAGCCTTGAAGTTCATGTAGCATATTTCTACAGAGATTCCAAAGGTTACTCTTGCGCAGATAGACACATGAAAGGGATGTACCATGGGGAAATATGAGAAATCCATGCAATTGTCCCTTGAGAGGGAGCTTTATTTGCATGCAAATGAGAAACTCTTGGTTCCAAAGGATGAACCTCAAGATGTGGAGAAGCCACAAGATGAGGATCATGGAGTGGTAGAAACCACTCATGCAGAGACCTCCGGGAGGTGGAAATTTCGAGCCATAAGGGCAGATGGAGTACATGCAGTTATACCTCCAGGTGAGAGGTGGGATGATGTGCAGAATTAATGCCAAGAAGAAATTTGGGCAGGATTCATTGAGATGGTGTGTCTCATGGATCGAACCTAGCTATGAGGAGCCCACAGTACAATAGTAGCAGGAAGGATTAGTTAGATCGATGCAATCATATGTCAGGAAGACAGAAATCAAAGTGACAGATGTGGGATATTGGAGCATAGATCAAAGTTGGCAGTAGTGTAGAGTGCATGGATGCATATGTCAGTAGCGCAAAGAGTCCAATAGACATGCGTACTAGCTAGCAGAAGTCAAAAGACTTTGATGACAAATGCATTATACTGATTCATTTGTTTGGAGGCTATTCAGTTTCAGAAAGAGTTGCATGGGAAAAAAGCACTAGAGAAGTGTTGCATGCAAGAGTTGCATGTGCTCATGCAAGAAAATTCCAAAGGTAGATCGGGACAGATTGATTCCTTTCTTGTTGAGATGGAGTGTTGAAAGTTGCAACAAGAAATAGTGAAATTGGCATCCAGAAACAACATGACAACACACACACTAGTGTGGGATCACAGGTCCTAGCGATAGTCACACAGTGATGGGTCTTAGTGATAGTCACACAGTGATGGATCCAAGCGATAGTCACACAGTGATGGGTCCAAGTGATAGTCACACAGTGATGGGTCCAAGAGATAGTCACATTGTGATGGGTCCTAGCGATACATTAGTGTGTCTAATTTATTTTTCCCTTAATTAAATTGGATAATAAAATTGTAATATTATCTCATAATCACTTGTAATAGTTAACTGAGGGTGATAAACTCAGTTAGCTCATGAATTTTGAGTTGAGGGTAGTTGGTGAGGCATGCAGAGTGATTCTATTAGTTATTGAGTCCAAGTTGCAGTTAGAGCATTATTTTAATGCATGAGAAATCAGTTAACTCAATCTAGGTGAGTTAAAGTCAGTCTAACTAGTTTTAACTGATTGTAGCACTAGTGAGAGGTCAAGTGAATCAAATCAGATTTTATTCACATGCAGTGATTTTTCAAGTGACTAATGATTTACTATTAATAGTTTCATGCATGTCAATTCCAATGGAAACCTAGTTGAGACAAAGGTTAAAGGGAAGTTAACTATTAGTTGTGATATTAGAAAACTACACAGATGCAGTTAAATCACCATAAGATTCCCATGATGCTCAGCGCAGTAAAGAAAGGATGAAATTCCTAAAGAATATAGATTTCATTCCACAGGGATTGTGTGAGGAAGGAGGCTGAGAATTGGCTAAGTGTTGGTCCAATTTTTCCTAGATCAGTGTGAGACAATTGGCAAAGTGTAGCAGACGCTTGTGACAAGAGTGCATTGTAATTGTTTCATGATTCCTTGGTTGAATATACAATAGAATATAGAGGGGTTTTGACTAGAAAGCTTTCCCCAGGAAAATTATTTGTGTTGTGTATTGATTTGCTTCTTTCTTTTACTTGGCGTGATTGTGCAATCGTGTTTAATTTCTGCAAATGAATTGTTAGAAGGATTCAGTATCTTGCTTTAGAACATTTCATGATCAGATTGAATCCATTGATATACATATTGTTTGTATAATTTCTACATAAGAAGCTTATCTTAAGAGAGTTTCATGTCAAGACATATTCAGGCCACCCAGGATACCAGAAGAATTCGACAACTATTAAGAATTTTTACCATTGGACGAACTTGAAGAAAGAGGTGGTTGAGTTTTTTCCAAGGTTTTTGTACTGTTAGTAGGTGAAAGCTAAATGTAAGCATTCAACTCACTACAAGAAAAAATCATATTGGTGAGGGGCGAAAATGGTCACCATAAGCTCATTGGTGAGGGTCAAAAGAGCCTTCGTCACCAAAAACTAAACGTCACCAAAGGTGGCATCGCCGAAAGTATAGGTGTTGTGGTGACATTCAAGGTCCGTCACCAATAATGATTTATAGTGACGAATATTGACCGTCACCATTTCATATGAGCAATGGTGACGGACAATAGCTTCCGTCACCAAAAACTGAACGTCACCAAAGGTGGCGTCGCCGAAAGTATAGGTGTTGTGGTGACATTCAAGGTCCGTCACCAATAATGATTTATAGTGACGGATAGTGACCGTCACCATTTCATATGAGCAATGGTGACGGACAATAGCCTTCGTCACCAAAAAACTGAACGTCACCAAAGGTGGCGTCGCCGAAAGTATGTGTTGTGGTGACATTCAAGGTCCGTCACGAATATTAATTACAATGACGGATAGTGACCGTCACCATTTGATATGAACAACAACGATTTTTTGTGATGGACCTTTCATGGCCGTCACTATTGGTGCATATATATGGCGACGTTCATTGACCGTCACCATAAACACATTGGTGACATCAAGGTCCGTCACGAATAATGACTATAATGACAAACAATGACCCTCACCATTTCATATAAATGACAACGATTTATGGTGACGGACCTTTAATGGTCGTCCTTATTGATGCGTATATATATGGTGACGTTAGTTGTGGCCAGATCACCATTTCATATTTTGGTGAGGGGTCGAAAAATGTCACCATAAGCTCATTGGTGATGGTCAAAATAACGCTCTAATCCTGGCCAATCTTCGTCATTCCCTATATATGAATATCAGGGCATGATGGAATCGAACCACCAACCTCCTGCTTGTAAAGCAGGTGCTCTTCCATTGAGCTAGCACCCTTTAAAGAATTAGACTTTAAACTATAAATTTCCCCTAAAGGTACAAAGATACACCAAAGGAATAATAACCAGGAAAACTAAAAGAATTCAGCGTCCTTGCTCCTATTTTTATTCTACGACACTCTACAAAGTATGATCTTGATCTATGACGTATTTGTGCCGAGTGGTTCTAATTTAATAGTAAATTTTATATTCAGATAAAATAAATGAATAATTGAGAGGCCTTATGGGCTAATTTTTAATCCTTACACCAAAATCTCTTAACTTCAAGTCTATGGAACAACTCGTTCAAAGTTCAAACTGAAGTAGATTTTAAATAGAAAGCCTAAAACCAACTAAGTAGTTTACAAGTTAACATTTTGGATATAAATTCTGTTCAATTTATATGACAAGTTATGCCATAACCTTGAAACTAGTTTCTTAGCTAAAAGACTTTCTTAAGTCAACAATGACAAAGAAAGATAGTCATGGCAAGCAAAATTTTGTTGTTTTTTCTAATGAGAGTGCATGTAACTTGATAAAGGTTGTATGAGAATATCAAACCATAAACAGTTTCACTAAAACATGGAAATGACAAAGTCTTGTTAAGCAACAAAGGTTTAGTTGAATATATGAAAAGCATCGAGCTAAATGATATAATTAAACTAAAAGTAACTGTAAAAAAATGAAATTTCCATCATATACCATCTGGTTTGGTTAGTTCTTCAAAAAGAGAGTGCAATTGCATGATCGAGCACCTCATCTTGATTATGTAATGGACCATCCTGAAAAAAAATGTCCACATACAACAATCAATGTTATTGTATTGGTAAGACTTTTGATATAATCTATCAAAGCATGTACTATGTAGGAGAATAACTGGTAGTTGAATTATTTCTCTACTTGCATGTACTACCTTTGGTAGTTGAATTACTTGGAAATAAAAATCCTTATTAGAAGATAACCCAAAAAAAAGCAAAAGCCTTTGAATATGGATGGCCATCTTGATTTTATAGAGTTATAATTGAATACTAAAGGACTAGGAATGCTGCAACGAAATAGATGGATGGAGTGTAATAAAAAGAATTTGGATAATTTAGGTTGCACATATCTGTAAATGGAACCACTTTTTCCTTTTGGATTCCCAGTCTTTAATATGCAAATAAAATTTTCGATTCAACCAAAGAGCACAATATTTTGAAGTCTTAGTTGCCTGAACAGGGTAAGGACAACATTTGGAAACGGGGATGACTTTTGAAATGACCAATCTCAAAACCTTTGGAAACAGAGCAACGAGCACTTCCACACACTGGTCCAAAAGTCATGAATTAGGAGCATGAGCACACCTAATTCAGGGATGATTAAATATGAAACGAATTGGGCTACAATTATACTCAATTAAACGTAAAGTAATGATTAAAATATATATAAATGACTTAGAAGTCAAACATGAAAACTTTGGAATATGGTAGAATGTTGGCATAAAAACTTTGTTCATTATACATTCTCTTTCATTCAGTTTTGATGCTTTACTTCCAAATTAGGTGTTTTCTTTGTTGGAGATAGCAATCCGTACATCTAGGTCGAACCATTAATGATGCCCACAATGAAGGGGCATGTAGCTCAGTAGTACAGCAGCACACTGGCCAAGGGAAAATCTGGGGTAAATCTTAGTATGTATAATTTTCAAGACGAGGATAGAGCTAGTTTTACTTGAGGTTAGGCAGGGGACCTTAGCCAAAGTGTGGCCTAACGAGGGTGTTTGAAATAGGAATACACACATCTACGTTGAACCCTTAAGGGCGTCCCTAATGAAGGGGCAAGTGGCTCAATGTTAGAGAAATCCAACCAGCCAAGGACTTTAAAGTTTTGGAAATGTTTCAAATAACAGACATTGTTAATTAGCCTATTGTGCTAGACCAAACGGTGGATGACCTGCATTGGAAAGTGTTTTCATGGGGCAAGTGGCTCAGTGTTTGAGTAATCCAACCAACCAAGGACTTAAAAGTTTCGGAAATGTTTCAAGTAACAAACAATTGTTAATTAGCCTATTGTGCTAAGCCAAACGGTGGACGAACTGCATTGGAAAGTGTTTTCTGACCATTATTGAGGCCCTACCCAGGTTCGAAACTCAGTTAACCCACCTCATGAAAGGGAAAGCGGCTCAGTGTTAGAGCAATCCAATCAGCCAGGGACTTTAAAGTTTTAGAAATGTTTCAAGTAATAGAGAATAGTTAATTATACAGTGATATGTGGTTTAACGGTAAGTTTCACTGGGTGAAACTAACAAGACCGCAGTTCAAATCCCATTTGGTATATGGCTTCACTGGGTGAAACTAACGAGACCGCGGTTCAAATCCCATTGAGTATATGGCCTACAATGTTCTCGCCTCAAGGAGTAGACTCCCCATTTCCTAGAGTCTCCGCTCTTGCTAAATCATAAGATCTGGTATATCTAGCTTATATCTGGCTTACAGGTTGCTGGATATACTCTTGGTGTTATAAGTCTCTTGCTAAATCATAAGATCTGGTATATCTGGCTTATATCTGGCTTACAAGTTGTTGGATATACTCTTGCTGTTATAAGGCAGCCACAAAGGTTGATCTTGGACCTCCCCCAAATTCGTCCAAGGAAGAAAGTTTTTGTTGAGCAATATTGAGGCCCCACCCAGGTTTGAAACTCAATTAACACACCTAGCGTGTCTGTGGGAAGTTGCATAATGAATTAGGTTCAGGAGTATAGGGTCAGTCCCTCAGACATGACCCTGGGCCTCCTCAGAGACAAGAAGTAAGTTTAGGAGTTATCCTAATACCCAAAAAATAAAAAATAAAGGAAAAAGAAAGAAATTCTCCTAATACTAAAAATTATAAAAAAATAAAAAAATAAAAGAAGAAGAAGAAGAAGAAGGAAAAAGAAAGAAATTCTCCTAATACTGAACAAAACAAACAAACAAACAAAAAAGAAGAAGAAGAAGAAGAAGAAAGAAATAGAAAGAAAAATGACAGTGGGGACTACCACAGAAATAGAGGATGATCCCAATCAGCAAAGTGCTCATATGAAGCCAGAATCTAGAGAGTGTTTTGACATAACCAGAACTAGCATAGAAATAAAGAATAGTCTTACTAATATGATCTTTTGAACTTGGAATTTGAACATAGTTTTAGAATAGTCAGAACTGGCATGATTGGAAAGCTTGTCATATCAACTTGGAATCTGAAATTGGTGTTAATGTAGGCTGCAGAGCATTTGAAACAACACCATGAGATGGAAGGCAGCCAAAGTTGTGTACTGATCAATGCATCAAGCAATGAATCGTGACTTCAGATTCAGGTAATTGTAAAATTGGTTCTCATTTTATTGACCTGATTGTTTAAGCGAATATGAACTGATTGTAAAATTGATACAATCAGGATGAAATTGACATGTAAAAAAAGGTAAAACATGACCTGATTGTAAAATTGGTTCTCATTGTATTGACAATGCATGTTCTGTTCTGTTGTACTGGTGTCAACACTAAAGGTAATCTTCTCTGGGTGCAGAGATTGTTGTTCACCCTATTAACTGAAAGTATGTGGAAGTGTGCTCATAATTTTCAAGAGCCAACCATTTCTTGTATAAACTATATATATACAGTAAAGATTTCCTTGCACCCATTCCTTTTCTTTGTGCAAGACAACAAATAGATTTTAACAACTAAGAGTGAAGATTCTACAAACCGCTATGAGTGCATATTGTATCGCATGATTTGTTTTAGTTATTATAATCGCATTCTGCCCACCCATAATTGATGAAGAAACCTAAGATGTCTAGGAGTAGGCAACTTTAGAACAAACTCACTAGAAGTAGGCAACTCACTGGAAGCATGATGCTTTAAAAACTGGAAGACTTATTCAAGGTCTGCTTCCAAGTAGCCAATGCGAAGGGGGGGATGGAATGTAGGATGAGCAGAAAGGGAAAGATGGAATGTCTAACTGGAAGCTTGATGTCTAGTGATACCCACAAACAGACACCTAGCAAAGTCCTCACTCCAAATCTCAGCCTGTAACAAATAATTGATCAGATTCAAAGCTTTGCCCATAAACATCCCATCCCTCCTCCTTCAAAAAATATTTTCCCTATCCAAATAAAATGCATAGCTGTATATGGCCTTCTTCAGAAATAACATAACTTTGATATATCTAGGACCATATTTAATTTAAAAAATAAATCAGGATAGTCCCCTTATACATAGAACCCAGTATACCATTCCAATTAAAATAAGATATGATCATAGCTCTCTAATAAACGATTCTAAACATGAGGATTGACAATATTTTGTTGCAGATTAACAATGAAATTTTGTATTTGTGTTGTTGCTTTACAAGTACTTTGGCTTGCTTGCCTTGTCCTTTTCGTTGCCAACATAGTGCTGTTGTTACTACACATTCATCAACATCATATGTTGGTGCAGTGATGGCTAGTATGAACATCCTTTAAATATTTGTTTCTCCATTTTTTATGCATAAAACTTAAAAGTACACCTACATGAGGTTGTTGGAAAACCATCTTGCTTGGGCAGCAATGAAATCTAATCTCATACCTAAAAGAGCGATCACAATTTGTAATTCCTAAATTAGTATAGCAATAACAGAGGTTCAGCATGAGAAGGACAGTAGTCCTTGTTCAAGCTCAGAAGCTCATCTCTTAGCCTAATAGTGAAAACATCTTAGCATTCCACAGTTCCATGTCACTATACAGTAGCATGCAATATACAGACATAATAACCATATTTCAAGAATTTCCCAATATGGAAATGCCATGCAGTATGAACAAACATACAGTTTGACCAATTATGTTAAAGGCATTTCAGAACTTTTTTGTTAGTACCTAAGCCCACCTCAGTGTGCAAGAGGGGCATGGGACTTATAGGAAAATATCACCCTGCCCGTGACAAAACAACAATAAGGGATTGAGCTTTGTAGAGTTCATCACCTAGGTATTTAATGGTAATATTAAATTTTTCTTAAAGTAAAAGGATAGAAGATGTAAGATAAACGAAAATGTCAGGTTTTCAGGGTTGGCATGATTGTTGGCACTGCAGTTTCTCATGTAACATTATGAGGGTCTGGGATTGCAATTAGTCAAGACCACCAAGCCATGGGATTTTCCATAATGTAATAATTCTACGAGAATTAATATAGACATGGGACTCCTAAAATGCCATTTATGAATATCATTCTTATTGTCTTTCATATTTTCTTAAAAGATAATATGTTACTTGAAATATATATGTATTTTGTATTTTTTATATAACATGTTTCTCCCATATACCCATTTGGGAGGTCATGTTTCAAGCATTCCCATTTCAGAAGCTTGTACACATTCCAATGTTTTGTGCAGCTTAGTCTTGCACAGTATGTGTACTATATATTTCACATATCACTCTTTAACTCCCTAGCACTTATCTCCCATCCAAAAAGGTCAGAAATCAAGCAATGAATGATTTCATGCAATATAGGTCCATGAAGTGTATATATGATATGTAGTGAATTTACATTTCTTCCAAATTCAATCTAAAAAGTTGACAATTTTCTGGTGAATTTAGCCTCTTCAGAAGATCTGAAGGTCGAAAATTTACCATGAAAATTGGCATACTTAGTAACAGAGGTGTCTCTGTCAATATTTTAACAAGATCCATGTATATATTATTAATCTAAATTATATGTTCATAGAGGGTAAAAATTTCTCCTATTTGATAGTGGGATGTCATAATAGATCTCGGAAGCAGACCCATCACTGGAAGTGGTCAAGTCATCCAGTTCCCACATGACAAGTCTTGCAGCATGGATAACCTGACCACTGAATTATTTGACATGCTATCAGAGCATCTAGATACTTTTTCCGACAACACAATGTCTAAAATTCAACATGGGTGAATACAGATCCTTCAATAAATGCCACTTTTGTGGCCACAAAACATAGAGGAAGGGCCTCATATGAAACATGAAATCAAGGTACAATTTCAGTTTGCAATGTTAGCTACAAAGAATACTTTCTAGGAACTTATTACTTATCATTCAAGCTCTCTTATTTTATGTCTATTATGGTCTTTATTCATCAAACAAGTTTTAATTGGAAGGAGTATAATGGAAAAAATCACAATCACTAGAGATGCACTTCATACCATCAAAACCCAGAAACTAGTCTCCATGTTCCTAGAACTTGACATGGAAAAGGCTTGTCATAAGTTAAGATGACACCACCTAATTCCAATCCTTCAGTTGAACAACATATATTAGCATAATCTCAATTGGGTTAAGAGCATTTGGTACTCAACCAATATTTCAGTCCCAGTTAGTAGCTCTCCAACCTGTTTGTATCCCACTTAAAGAGAAGTCAAACAAGGCTATCAGCTTGTATCAATTCTTTGCATTTGATACAAATCCTTCAATAAATGCCACTTTTGTGGCCATAGAACATAGAGGAAGGGCCTCATATGAAACATGAAATCAAGATACAATTTCAGTTTGCAATTTCAGCTACAAAGAATACTTGCTAGGAACTTACTACTTATCATTCAAGCTCTCTTATTTTATGTCTATTATGGTCTTTTTTCATCAAACAAGTTTTCAACGGAAGGAATATAATGGAAAAAATCACAATCACTAGAGATGCACTTCATACCATCAAACCCAGAAACTGGCCTCCATGTTCCTAGAACTTGACATGGAAAAGGCTTATCATAAGTTAAGCTGACACTACCTAATTTCAATCCTTTAGTTGAACAACATATATTAGCATAATCTCAGTTGGGTTAAGAGAATTTGGTACTCAACCAACATTTCAATCCCAGTTGGTATCTCTCCAACCTGTTTGTATCCCACTTAAAGAGAAGTCAAACAAGGTTGTTAGCTTGTATCAATTCATTGCATTTGATACAGATAATTCAATAAATGCCACTTTTGTGGCCATAGAACATAGAGGAAGGGCCTCATATGAAACATGAAATCAAGATAAAATTTCAGTTTGCAATGTCAGGTACAAAGAATACTTGCTAGGAACTTACTACTTATCATTCAAGCTATCTTATTTTATGTCTATTATGGTCTTTGTTCATCAAACAAGTTTTCAATGGAAGGAATATAATGAAAAAAATCACAATGACTAGAGATACACTTCATACCACCAAAACCCAGGAACTGGCCTCCATGTTCCTAGAACTTGACATTGAAAGGCTTGTCATAAGTTAAGCTGACACTACCTAATTTCAATCCTTCAGTTGAACAACATATATTAGCATAATCTCAATTGGATTAAGAGCATTTGGTACTCAACCAACATTTCAATCCCAGTTAGTAGCTCTCCAACTTGTTTGTATCCCGCTTAAAGAGAATCAAACAAGGTTGTCATCTTGTATCAATTCTTTTCATTTGATACAGATCCTTCAATAAATGCCACTTTTGTGGCCATAGAACATAGAGGAAGGGCTTCATATGAAACATGAAATCAAGATACAATTTCAGTTTGCAATGTCAGCTACAAAGAATACTTGCTAGGAACTTACTACTTATCATTCAAGCTCTCTTATTTTATGTCTATTATGGTCTTTGTTCATCAAACAAGTTTTCAATGGAAGGAATATAATGGAAAAATTCACAATCACTAGAGATGCACTTCATACCATCAAAACCCAGAAACTGGCCTCCATGTTCCTAGAACTTGACACGGAAAAGGCTTGTCATAAGTTAAGCTGACACTACCTAATTTCAATCCTTCAGTTGAACAACATATATTAGCATAATCTCAATTGGATTAAGATCATTTGGTACTCAACCAACATTTCAATCCCAGTTAGTAGCTCTCGAACCTGTTTGTATCCCACTTAAAGAGAAGTCAAACAAGGCTGTCAGCTTGTATCAATTCTTTGCATTTGATCAGCACAAGACCTTTCTAACATCTTGATATGGATCCAAGAAGCAAGAATCCAACAAGGAAAGGCATACAGTAGCCAAAAAGTGAAGGTAAACCACAAATCATTTGTTGATGATACAATTCCGAGCATAAGCAAATAGCTAGAAGATTTCCCTTGACATCTTTTCTGAAGCTTCAGGATCAAAGGTCAAATTTCAAAAATTGCAGTCTACTTTTGATGTAATAATCCCTTGGTAGTGGTGCATCTTAAGTTGGGCTTTATGTTTTGTTGTTATCATGATAGTTTTTCTAGGAAGAACATCTTTTATTTACATGGTATCACGGTACAACAATTTATTAAAGTGCACCCCTCTTTGGCACACCTGCTCATAGTGATTTAATTTTTTGGTGACTAATTGGTCATTGGAAGGGAATTATGGCCATATTTTAGCATTAACCTTTGTAAATGCATCTTGAGGTTGATTTAATTGTTCAATGGTTAAATGAATCTAATTTATCCAAATTAAGGTTAATAGCTTGGGCACCCTACTTCATTGGGTTTCTTTGCACACTTGCAAAGGGAAGGTGGCACATTACTTAGTCATCTTACTAAATTTGGATCATATCCTTGTAGGGAAAACTTGTGGAGTCACTTCTTACTATTCTTGAAGGTGTATACTTATTTATTCCATGGAGTTTTGGCATTGTCAAACATATATTTCAGTCCTAGACGATATCAAAGCAAAGTCTAGTCATAAATAGTTTTTTGCAAAATAAAAATCATCTTTTGCAGAGATGGTGAATTCTAGTTGACACATTAGCTCTGATCTCCTAATACTAAAGAAAATATGACATAATTCAAGGAAGCACATGGGATCAGTAGAAGAGCCACAATGCACCCCTAAGGTATCCCATTTACTTTCTAGAATAAAACTGACCATTGTGAAAATCAGAAAAGGCCCATGTGTAGACCATTTCAGTTATATACTATTGACAGATCACATCTTAGGCCCACCTAGAACCACCCCATTCCCAAATATTAAAATATGAGAAAAACATGCTCAATATAAGGTGTTAGTCATGTTCCTACTAGAATGAACATTAGATATACTGCAAACAATATATATATATATATATATATATATATATATATATATATATATATTACCGGCTCCATTGAAAACTCCAGAAGAATATCCAGGAATCATATAACCTTCATCAGCAGAGAAATTCACTTGATGTGTCACCTCTTCTTTAGATACCTCATAATCAGAACCTGCTATTACAACATTGTGTGTAATTGTTAGTTGGTTTCCCTCATCATGGTGAACTGTGTGACTGATTTTTTGGTCACTTTTCCATGACTCCCCTTCTGTTGATCACCCAATTTTAGAACCAGTAAACCCCTTCCCATTAAATGAAACATCGTGATATGATGACTAGCCCCATGAACATCTTCCCTTTTTGTTCCATTAGGAACAAATTCACCTGTTAATCCACGATCAGGAACAAAATCACCTATTTGTCCCTGATTTTCTATTACTTCAGCCACCAGTTCAACTTCACCTACAATGCTCTTAGTTCTATGGATAGAAACCTCAACCCCGTGTATTTCAGCTTCATGGCTAGCACCCATCCCAATACTTCCACCACTTATTCCTAAACTAAACCCACCTCGTGCTTCAAAAGTAGCATTTCAGCATTTAATGTCCCATCACCTTCATCATTAGTGCTCAAGATTTGAATGCTTCCATGGCACTTTTTTTAGAAGGATTGAGACCATCTACTCCAATGTCTATTTCAAGTGATGCTGAATGGCTAGGACCTGTGTATGAAACATCTGTGCCATAGGATGCTCGATCTACAGCCAAGCTCTCTGTTGTCCATGTGCACTTTGATGTTCCACCAGAATACTGACTTCATCGGCATCGTGATTAACCACAGTTCCTTCCACACTATCAACATGCTGGACCGTGATTGCCAGCCTATCCATTGTTCTTCCTCCTTCATCCATACTGCGTTTGTGAGCCTGAGGACCTCGTGACTCATATGACGCTGCATGATCTCCAACTTCACTGCCAGTAGGTTTCCCTAACATTGGATCCATGTCTTCTACAGGATCTTCCAAGGGTGCAACAATAGCAGGAGTGTTGAAACGTGTCAGAGGTGGCCCTGCAGCTATTGTCAGATTCAAGTACATACCTACATTCGAGTGTGATTTTCCATCAACTATAGTTTCAGCTTCCTCTACTTCATCTTGACCTTCAAAATTTTCCCTATCCCTTGAATCAATAGCATACCATCATTCAATTCCACTTGCTACACTTACCCCACGAGTAAGTACTAAAATTTTTCTCGTCTTTGGCAGATCATTCCCACTAGAAAGAACACAAGATGGACAAGGGGCTGTAACAAAATCCCAGAGCCTAACAGTCACTCCACATAAGCTACAATCTAAAACTTCTATTGAAATATTATGTTGAGATTCCGATGTGGAAATATTTTTCTTTGTGATTTCTCTCTTTTCAGGCTGTACTGACCTTGAAAACAACAACATGCTTGGGCCTGGCTCACATGTTGGATGAAATTGACCATGACCTGGACCAACAGAACATGCATTGTCAATACAATGAGAACCAATTTTACAATCAGGTCAATACAATCAGGATGAAATTGACCCTGACCTGGACCAACAGAACATGCATTGACCTAATTGTTTAACATGAAAGCTTTATGCTTATTGGCAATATATTTTAAATACCTGCATGATCAAGAAACTGTTATGGTTAATTAAATTACTAATTAGGTACTAAAAAATGAGGATGATGTTGAGAGGGCTTGCCTGGGTGACTCTGGGAACAACCCGGAGGTAGTCAGACAAAGCTCTTCTAAGTTACAAATATGAAGAGAAAAAACTAGTGATGTATATGTGGTTGCTCCACCTGGGCTGTATTCGATCTATATACTTGGGATGTGTAAGGTCTGTACAAAAGGCTTCAGCCATCTGGCATAGTTTCCAAAGAGTGATGCACATCTTGGGACAAAGACTGGTTTGGGAGTTCAGCAATGGCAAAAATATTCTAATTGGAGTCGACCGAATGCTCGCATCTGAAAACAAAATTCTCTTTGATTCACACCTACTTCACAGACTTCATCACAGTGGCATTATCTCTCTCTTTGATCTTATATACTGCTGGAACCTCGGGGCTCCCATATGGAAATCTGCAGAGATGATGGGGTTATGCAACAGTGAAGCACACAGCTGGGAATGCCATAAAGCTCTTCTACAAGCGATGAGATTATCTTTCAAAGGGAAAGGTGACATTCTGGTTTGGAATGGAAAATTCAAGGGTGCAGGATTACTCGTTAAGGACGAGTATGAAAATCAAATTTCTAAAATGACTCCCGACCCTACGTTGTCTCCTTTTTATATTGCATGGAATCTTAAAATCCCTACAAAGATAATATTATTTGCATGGTTATTGTGGAAAAATAGAGTACTAACTTGGGAGGTATTATGAAAACGAGGATTTTATGGTCCTGGAAGATGTACATTTTGTCTCCAGCATGAAGAGACTGCTTCTCATCTTTTCTTCACATGTACCTTCTCTCTTTCTATTTGGCAGCATTTTGCTGGGCTTATAGGTGACCCTTCTTGGCGTCCCTCTCACTGTATTCAAGTTATCAAATCTTGGGTTGTTGTAAGTTTCTCTTACAAATATTTACCCTTTATGTGTTTTGGGAAATCTAGAATGCTCGGAATCATTGGATTTTCAAAGGGGTTCCCCCACAACAGTCCAAGATTACAGGGAATATTGCTTCATGGATTAATGATCGCCCTTGTACCCCACCTGCTATTAAGGATCTTTCTAAGAGAATCCGACCTGACAATATTGAGCTCCCGACTTTATATTTTGATGGTGCAAATAAGGATGGCCTATGTGGCTGTGGGGCCTGGATAAAGCTTGAAAACAAGGACCGATATCACATGTTTTGGAATGGAGGTGTTGGCTCAAACAATAAGGCGGAAATTATGAGTTATGGAGTGGGATACTGATTGCTTATCATATAAATCTCCCTTCAATTCACATATATGGAGACTCGAAGTACACCATTGTTGGGATCAGCGGCAAATGTGGAATGCAATGCAGCAATAGTGTTGGTTGGGTACAGTGGATCAAGTATCTATTAGGAAAGTTTCAAGCCTACACTATTCAACACATACATATGGAGAAAAATACGTGTGCTGACCTTCTCTCCCAAAGAGGGCTGGAGTCCACATATGGTGCTATTCAGATCATGCATTACAGGGCTTCCACTCTGTTGGACTCTCAATCTTTTCCTCTGCCATAATCTACATCAAGCGAGCCTGATCTTCTCAAGCAACCTAGAATACATTTGCAAGCAAGCGGGATATCATTTTTTCTTATGCTGCTTTTATAGGCTATATCTTCATTGTACATACCAGATCCTTTTCTGTTTTTTGCCTTTCTCCATATTCTCCTTTATGTTGTTTTCAATCAGATGATGTTCCCACTGACCCTTGGTATGTATCTAGGCTCAGTGATGTTCTATTCAGTTACATATTGGCTGGGTTTTCTGTGGTTGGTATGCGAAGTTTTTATGTGTCTTTATGGCCTTTGTACTGTTCTTATGATGGATTTGGTTTGCCTCTTCATGGGGTTCATGTATTGCCTGCTATCTGGCATATGCTAGAATGGTATGTCTAATGTGCTGGAAAATGATATTTGATCAACGAATATGAACTATTATATATAACAGCGTTTTTTTCGTCCTGATAAAAAAAAAGGTCAAATCAAAATATTTAGCACACAGGGGTTTCAATCAATGTTGCGGAACTGCGAATTTTTCCTTCTAGGATTATAACCATGATATAATACCTTCAATTCCACTTAGGGTTTCAGACATATTTATGTCTTTGCTGTGATCACACTTCAAATTCGCTCAAGTCCTCCACTTCCACGTTAAGCTACAGAGTATTTCTAGTTACATGATATACACAACTCTTTCACCAGTGTGGCAAGGCTTCGAATCTTACAGAGAAGAGTAAGAATCATACTAAGTCTACCATTACCCTAAATTTTGAAAGCTTTGGCACTTACATGGCAAGCTTCAAACAATTTCATTGAAAAACAATTTTACATGCGATGTTCATATAAAATAAAACGGTTTCACTGAAATGGGTTTAATACAAACTCTCACCTGATTCATGGAGGTAACGAAAAACTAGATAGTTCATCTTGCAAGAAGTGATCGTGATCGTGGCCATCCACGCCTCTTCTGATAATCCCACTTGAACCCCTCGGTGTAATGGAGCTAATGGAGCTTTCTGTGGTAGTCTCGAGATAGAAATCACCGTGATTGGAAGCACCGAGATTCTAATTTCTTGAGTTCAACCAAGTGTATCAAATCATAGTTGGATAGCATGGACGCGCCCTTCTTCCTTCATTGGACAAACCCTGCAACGCGAGGGAAATAGACGAGGGAAACGAAAATTTTGATATTCGAAAAACAAAAATCCCATGAACTAGTTTTACTCAAAAGCTAAGGAAAAAGGGTTTTGAGAGAGATTATTGAACACAAACTCTACAAGGATTAGGAAAAGTTGTTTCCTACTACCAAGTTTTTTATTATGGTATGGTGGTTGATTATGGTATGGTGATGTAAAACTTTTCATTAAGTAATAAAGTAATGGGTTACAATGGGGTTGGAAAAAATGAGAGTTCAAAAGACTAAATGGCTATGAAGGACATAAAAGCCAAAAAGTAAGTTGAATAAGTTTTGAGGAAGTAGAGATAATTAATGAGTGGTGGTTGAACTTGATGTGAGCAAATGAAGAAGGCAATGAGGATTTGCAAAAGTAGATTAACTAGGAAGAGAGTAGTGAAGTGAGGATGAGAGAGTTGGAGAATTTCAATGAGAAAGGTGAGTTGGTGAGCGGATGGTTGTGAAACAAAGGGTTGATGATAAAATATAGCTCAATAAAGAGTGGTAGTCAATGCACCTCAATGAGGTCTAATGAACACAGTGGAGTGAGGTTACGAGAGATATGTGATTACAAAGTAGCAGGCTGGATGCAATGTAGGATGAGATTGCAAATGAGAAAGAATCAAATGAACTAATGGGAAACCATATCCTAAGGCCAACAAAGGATGAGAACCTAGTAGTGGGCATGGCACTAAAAAATAGCAAAACTGGCCTTATACCAGCCCCGCCCCGTATGCTTCTTAAATACAAATAGGTAACACTACACTAGTGTGTTAATAATGGTTCAAGTCCACCTCGTAGTCAGCCTACTTATGGAGGAAAAATAACAATTAGAGGAAGTAGTATTAACAATAGTGCAAGTTTGAATATTAAGAGTAGCACACTTGGGATTTTTAGTTATTTAGAGAAAAAAAACAAGAGTTTCATGAATTTTAGTACCTATGATGCTTTGAATTATAACCTAGGAGCATGTAAGAGAAATAATATTAGAGTGATGTACTACTTAAAAAATTTAGTCATATGTAAATGCTTTGGAAAAAAAACATAATGATCCACGTACCTTGATATAAAAAAAAACCTTAAAAATGTCACTTTTAAAATCTCTTATGTAGTTACCTCATGTCATTCAGGTAGATATCGCAATTACTTATGTAAGTAACCATCCGATCATATTTTTCATTCTCTTAAAGGAACTCTTTCTAGACATGCACCCCATCAAGCATAAATCATCCTAACATATACATTTGAAGTAATATAAATCGTCCTATGACTATCCTCGAAAGAATTCTCACCCATAGCCTTGGTGATGGTGTAAGGCTCGTATCGAAATGGTATGAGCTTCTTCTAGGAGTTTGTCAATTGAGGGTGTCTTTATATTTGCTTAGATATGATGTAACTTCTCTGCAATAATAAACCTAGATGTTTTACTCCTTCAAAGTCTTTCTCCAAGGAATTGTTATAAAAGAAGTAGATCAAACACAGGTATAATTTACAATATCAACATTTTTGAGCTAAACTGTTACATGATGGTATTTTGGACTCCCTAAAACATTTTCTAGCAGTTTTCCTTTGATTTAAGGAAATATCCTCTTTAGGTCATATAGGTGATCCAGTAGTGCTTTCAGCAGAGGAATGTTTTGATATATTTCTGAGTGTTTCTTTGTTTGTGGCTAAAGATTCTTGTAGATTACTATAATAGATCAACAGTAAGGGATCCATCAGGTCAGATCACAAGGTTTGGAGCTAAGGCTTCCATTGGAAATGGGTTGAAGCCTATATATCAAGGTACGGCTCCTCAGGTAGCATTATATCCTCTAGAGGGCCAGATATCAAGGATTCCAACTTTTAGGACACCGATGTTTTAAAGCCAGATATTCTGGCTCCTGGTTCTCTAATATGGGCAGCATGGTCTCGTAATGGCATCCATGAAGTCAATTATCAAGGTAAAACAATACTACTTTTTTCAGTCTTAGAATTAGGTTGCAATGCAATTTTTTTCTGCTTATGCTTGTAGTTTGCGATAGGCTTGATTACTGTCTTCTAATATTATTCGCCTAGGAGTCTGTAATTTTGAAATTTGAAGATTTTTTTGGTAACCACTGGAGGACATATCATTTCTAGAGAGAATAAAATCAATTTAGAAGTTTTGGAACTTTGAAAATTGAAGGCATCTTGACACGCACATTAATCGTCTCAAGATTCTGCTTTTCTTCAAGCAGGAGAAGGATTTGCCATGATATCAGGGACAAGCATGGTGACACCACATATAATTGGCATTGCAGCTTTGGTGAAGCAGAAACATCCTGATTGGAGCCCTACTACCATCAAATCAGCATTACAAACAACATTAGCAGTTGTTGACCACATGGGGAAGCCCTTGCAAGCACAAAATCAATCTGGAGAAGATAGTCCAATAAATCTTATTCTGCCATACCCTTCGATGGTGGAAGTGGTGCAGTGAAACCTATGGCTGCGCTTGATCCAGGCCTCATTTTTTATGCAGGCATGGTTATTTTTGGGGTTATCCAAACTTTTTAATATCTGATTCCTCTCTATAGAGATATTTCTATTTTTTATATCTAACCATATTCTAATTACTCCACAAATTGATTTGAAGGCTATGAAGATTATGTAAGCTTCCTCTATTCAATTTCAGGTTTTGATAGGAATGTTGTTGCACACATTACTAGTTCAACATGTGCCCCCAAAATCGGGTGTCCAACAAATATTAAAACTCCATCCATAGCTGTATCAAATCTTATTGGATCAATGACCATATTGAGAAGGGTTACCAATGTATCACAAACAGAAAAATATACAATTTCCATCTCAATGCCACCGGATGTGTCACTAACTATAAAACCTTCAGTTTTAATGTTGGAAGAAGGGCAGTCCAAACCATTTTGGGTGACATTATTTTCCAAATCTCCCACTGGAACTTATAGCTTTGGTGAAATAATACTGATATAAGTGTTAGCAGTGAGAACAAGCTTGTTCTCCAGTGAAGTAGTGTTGACCTGTAAAGAGATCAATTTCTAAAATTTCTGTTGATAAAATTCCACAGCAAAGTAGAGGCTTTTCCCTGTTGGGTTCCCTAGAAAAATATTGTGTAATTGTGTGTGACTAACTCTTTATCTCTATTTCTATTATGATGCGTATTCAGTAGAGAAATTATGTGTTTGGTGAATAGAAGTAGAGAAATTATGCTGCTTATGCGACCTCCCAAAGGTTTGAAGTCTGCCATTGGATGCCACAGTTACCTATCGACCAGTAGTTGTTACTCTTCGCTTTGGATTTGTTTATAAAAAATGGAGTAGAAACTCAGTGTTTCTATTGAACCTTCTTAAAATTGTAAGGGGTAGACTGAATATGCAATTCATTTCATGTTTTGCAATAAATATTTTCATATATTTAAAGCGATACATGAAATATAATTATATTGAAGGGAAGACGTATAGGTTTTAACTATATGACACACTAACAAGGTAGAATAAAAGAAGGAACAGTGAAAAGCATCATAAGATTTCTTGTGTTTATGCCTAGACTAGCAACCATACCTGCATAGGATCAATGCCATCATCTAAAGCATTCAGGACTGTGCAAGTTTCTTCACTCTCCTGCAGTAAGGCGTCGTAAAATTGTGGCACCAAAGTTTCATGATAGTTTGTAACCAGGTTTAACAGATTATCATGTTGCATACTAATGTTAACAAGCTGTTCTTGGGTGGAATCCAATTGGAATTGCAACTCTGCCACGACCCACTGTTTTTCGAAGATATTAATTACTCCTGCACAACCATGGACAGGATCTTTGAGTCTTTGACTTGCTTCATACACCATGATGCTTACTGCATCACCTCTTTCTGGGCCAGAATATCCTGTAACATCATAACCCATATCACATCATCAACATAAAGGATGAACACATCACCATCATAAAGGATGAACACACCAAATAATAATTTCTCAAAAAAAATATATTGTAACATCATAAAGGACGAACACATCATCAACATAGGGTACATGAGATATGGGTACAGAGATATTGAAATCCTCCCGGGAACCAAATTTGAACTGGTGAAAATCCTGGTGACACGAAGATTTTTAGCCCCCCTACTCTACTATCCCGACTCGTTTTTTTCGATCATCCCAGTACAGGGTTTCAATGTCTCCACTAAAATTAAGGCAAAAAAATTTCTGGAATTTGAGAGATTGCAATCCATCACAGGCAGGTTTGTGGGGTAATTTTTATTGCAAAATCTGCTAATGCCTACCTAATCAGATTAGGTTTATTTAGAACAAAAATGTGGTCGTATCCTTTATCAAACAGGTAAACAGAGTGTTATAGGTTATTGAATTTCAAACCTCCATTTTGGTGGACCAGATCTTTAGTAAGAATGCCATTTAAGGGAGTTTCTCCATGATAGGCAGAAACCCACCATTGACAGAGGCAGACGGATCGCTGAAAGGATATACTTTTTACGAACCATCCCACCTTCCACATAGACAAACAGATAGATCGATAGCCGGGAGATGACAAAGAGCCGAGGCCGAAGCCACCCGCGCCAGCAGCAGTGGTTTATGGAAAAATTGATTCCTTTGGCATGGCTAATTGCAAACCTGCCCCTGGTGGATCAATCCATCGGTAGTCAATATATATAGTTTATAGCAACATTTAATGGAATAATATTTAATGGGATATCTAATATTTTCAGAATAACTATGTTCCTCTGTTGGGTGATTGAAAAAACAGCAGGGCAATTCCATTGCTTCATAATAACTAAAATCCCTTTTCCTTTCTTTGACATCCGGATTTCCTCCAAAGGTGACCGGCATTGATTCTAAATTGGGTTATCCATGACCTTTCTTGAATTTCAGAGTAGATTTATTGATTAACACCTCTTGCTGAATCTTGTGAACAACATCCGAGATTGCCATTAACAAAAAAACTTAGTTTGGGCTTCTTATTTTTGCATAAAATGCACTGCTTAGATATATGATTATCTTAAATATTAGGGTATCTGAATACCTGAAATATGCCAATATAAGTTGCAAGATCGATTCGCAAGGGCTGTAGCTTTCCTCTGCAAATATTTCTCCGCTCCACATTCTAAGGGAGAGTCAAAGACTTGCCATGGAACCTCTGTCTCCAGCTTAATCTCAACAGCATTTTCAAAGCTTTTCGGCCTCCTGAACGCTATGATAATTCCTAGGAAAATTTTCGGCGAACATTCCACGTGATTGAAGGATGAATTAGAGTTCGAATCTAGTAGAGGAATGAAATATTTGTAGTAGAAATGATTTGAGGAAAGCAGCGTGATAAGGCATGTGATTAGAATTAGAGTGTTTGCATTTTGTCTTGCAGCAGGGTTTAGCCAATATTGACAGTGGGATTGTTTGCCTGCCAATCCTCCATGACGATACCCTCTTAAAATTTAAATGGAGTGGGAAAATGATTTTCCTACGAGTCAAAGCATTTTAATGGGAAGGGTCGAAAACTTTCATATTATATATATATATATATATATATATAATTTCAATTTCTTAGAAGTTATTCAAATATTGTAAATATTATTTAATATTTTTCAAAAGAAAGTCGGAAACTATGTTGAGTTTGTGAATTATTTTATCTTTTTATGTTTTTTATTTTTTTCATTGTATATGATTAATCTAGATTCATCTTAATTTTGAATCTATAAGTGTCTAGATGGATCAAATCTAAAGAGGTTTGCACTTTAAGAGATTTGATTCCTCTTTCTCGGCCCTTGGTAGATTTAGAGTTAAGATAGATCTAGATTGGTTTAATTATTAATTTTATGTTTTTAATTTTTATTTTATTTTGACGGACCTAAAATGTTAAAGAGGACATTACAACATCTTTACCATAGGAGAAGAATTCAACATTGGAGAACCCTAGAGACCCACAGAAAAATTGCAAGAAGAGAAAGGGTCGTGGAGTTTCAGGCTAGAGTAGGGCGTAGATTTGACAAAGAGTGAACAAGCTCTGGATAATGACAGGCTCTCGTATCCTTGTTAAAATGAAAAATAAGATTAAATGGTAACCATGAGTTTTTATCACATGATATATATTTTGTACAGAGATGGTCACCATGATAAACCCTTTGAAGACACACAACTACTCGTCAAATATTCTTTTTAGATGAGATGTCGATTTCTTACTATTGGACCCACATGGAGGAGGAGGATTTGGTGGATTATGAACTAGAGGAAAATGAAAAATAAGATTAAATGGTAACCATGATTTTTTATCACATGATATATATTTTGTACAGAGATGGTCACCATGATAAACCCTTTGAAGACACACAACTACTCGTCAAATATTCTTTTTAGATGAGATGTCGATTTCTTACTATTGGACCCACATGGAGGAGGAGGATTTGGTGGATTATGAACTAGAGGAGGGGGGTTTTCAACAAATTTGGTCTAGTCACAAGGATTTTATCCATTCACATTTCAAATTCAACTTAGAAGGTCACCATACCATGGTTTCTGGATCTACCATATCTTTAGAAAGAAAAGTTAAGAATTCAATAGGCAACTATCTAGCGGTTCGAAGGCCCTAACCCCTGCTTTAGCCATGCACTATTCGGGTCCTTTAGTTTCGGATACCTAGCGCTTTAGGACATTTGTCAGGGGCTAAAGAACTCTTCTTGGGGTCATTGGCTCTAATTTTAGTTTCCCTATTGTCCCAGATATTAGACGAAGACATACAATGTGTTACCGCTTCCTTAGGGTTTTCAGAATTTTTTGAACATAGTGGGGGTTTGCCACTCTCAGAAGCCTCTCTAGATTGTTTTCTCATATATCCTTCATCTCAAGTGCCATCAACCTTGCCCTCCTTCGGCGAACTAGTGAAGGAGAGCCTTGTCTCGGCGAAGGAAGAAGGTCAAACTAACATCATGAATGGTCTTGGGGTTTTCAGGGAGAAACGCTCTTGTGAATAAGGAGTTACGATTCAAAAGGAGTCTGAGAAAGCAAGGAAGAGGAAAATCCACTGTAGTGTCAAGGAGAAGAACATGGTCCTCCTTTATCTAGTTTTGGGAGTCAACATCACCATTCAAAAGACTAAGGAAATGTCCCAAAAATCCTTAGTGGGGCCAGAAAAGACCTGAATTTCATGACGTCGAAGATGCACATCAACAGCTGCGACAAAGGCTTCACCAAATGAAACCTCAACCAACTTTGGTGGTGTTGGATGATGTTAGGGAAATTGATCATCTTGAAAAGCTTTTGTTCGAGGGAAAAGGGTTTAAAACTCTTGTTACAACAAGAAACAACAATGTTGTTAAATCTGATTACCGGTATGATTTGCCGTGTTTGAGAGAGCAAGATGCCGTGTCCCTTTTCTGCTTTTCGGCATTTGATCGAAAGTCCATTCTAGAAACAGCAGATTACAACCTAGTCAAAGAGGTAATAGCAGAATGCAAAGGATTTCCGCTTGCTCTTAAGGTGATTGGAAGGTCTCTCCATGGTCAGCCACCTGTAGCATGGATAACTGCCAAGGAAAAAATTTCTCAAGGACAAACAATGTCTGAATATCACGAAACAGAAGTTCTGAAACGAATGGCAACAAGAATAGATATCTTGGAAGAAGAAGTCCGAGAATGCTTTCTGGACATGGGAATATTTCCAGAGGCTAGAGAAATATCTGTTGATCCATTGTTAGACTTGGGTGTTTATGTTCATAAGTTCAAATGGACAGCTGCTCACACAATCTTAATAGAACTTGCGAGTCGAAATCTTGTGACTTTGGTGAAAAATCAAAAAGGTACCCCGGGGAATCCTTATGGCTGTAGTGGTGAGCTTTCCTTAATTCAGCATGATGCATTGCGGGACCTGGCTATCTATTGGACCAAGCAGGAGCCTATAATTGAAAGACGCAAAAGGTTTATCATGCCTCAGAAAGCTGATTCTATTCACAAAATGTGGAAGAAGCATGCAGGGCGTGATTTCAATGCTGAGATTATTTCCTTCCACACAGGTTCGATGGAGGAGAAGGATTGGTGTCAGATGAACTTCCCTAATCCCAAGGCGCTTATCTTGAACTTTTCTGCAAGTGAATACTTTCTTCCACCTTTCATGCAATCAATGGATAAATTAAAGCTTCTCATAATTGTAAATCACAATTCTAAGCGGGCTACTCTAAAAGGTATATCAGTCCTCTCTTCATTAACGCGGCTGAAAGTTATTCGGTTAGAGAGAGTAATTGTTCCTCCTCTCCAAGAATACTGTCAGTCCTAGAAAAAACTAGAGAAGTTATCCTTGGTTCTATGTGAGGGTTGTGGGAATGCTACAGGATTACATATGGGAGTGGATTTAAATTTCCCCTGTCTTCTTGAGTTAGCTATCGATCACTATAGTGATTTGAGGGAACTTCCTAGGAGTATTTGTAGTTGGAATACCCTTAAACGGTTGTTTGTCACAAATTGCCACTATCTTCATAAGTTATCGGAAGATATAGGTAATCTCAGCTCACTGTAGATGCTCAAATTGTATGCATGCCCAGATGCTCAAATTGTATGCATGCCCAAGTTTAAAAGAACTACCATATTCAGTTTGCAAGCTAAGACAACTACAATTCCTTGATATTTCACTTTGTGGGTACCTAAAACAACTCCCAGATAAATTGGGCCAATTATCTAGTTTAAAAGAACTTGATATGAGGGGGTGCTCTCGTGTGAAGCAACTTCCCAAATCAGCTAGTGACTTAAGGTCTCTGGTTCATGTCATCTATGATGAGAAGATTCAGCATCAATGGTTATCTATCAAGGCCTTTACCATTCCCAACCTCTTCGTGGAAGTTGTAGAAGAACACTTTCATCTGGATTGGCTTGAAGATTGATCGATTCATAATATATAGGATGGCACTTGCAGGGATTCTCTCTCTCTATGCAGATCTCCTGAGCCAAGGTGAAAAATTGGGTATCTAATAATCAGAGTTACATTGGAGCCCTGAACATTGCTGGTTGAAATTTGGAAAATAACAAAACCTCAGCATAATGGAGCTATGAGGTTTACTCAACAAGGAGCTCCAGGAGATCAACCCTACACAGTTGTTCGCAGTGATAGAAACAATTTATTGTGTGCTTGGAAGACATTATCCTGAGGCATTGAGACTTTGTCAATTGGTACAAAGTATAACTTACTTTTATACATGATACTTTTATGTCTAATCATGTTCGCAGTGCATAATATGATCAATTTTTTCCAGCATCCGTGAACCTGGTAAACTTCCTGCAATTACTAAACTTTTGATGGCTTGGGCAGTAATAAACAGCATGGAAACGTCATGCAGAGTGTGGCTCATGGCATAATGTTTCAGATGGGAGAAATAGGCACAAACGTTTAATTGGTACAATACCTGCAAGTTGGAAGGGCATACAGAGTTTGCACTTGTTATCATTGGAACATAACCAGTTGACAGGGTTTCTTCCAGAATGGAACTGGAAATTCAAGGATTTGCAAGTGCTCAGTTTCTCCAATAATTTGTTTTATGGAGAAATTCCCACCCAAGTATCTGAATTGAAAGTTCTTTGTACTACACCCAATCCAAAACTCTGTGGGGAAGTTTTGATGCGCTGTCTGCTAATGGTTTCACTAGATCGGACAAAACTGATGCTATGTTCTATGTTCAATTTCAAGGGCTAGGAACAAAATTTTCAACTTCAACTTCTTTATTCTTCTAAGGGTTTCATCAACTTGTCAAACAATAGGTTAACCGGTAGAATTCCTTCACATTTTGGGTTAGTAAAAGGCCGAGTTTAGATATCTCCATCAATAAATTGACAGGACACAGACACATCAAAGATGGGGCCTAGACCAAAAAAATAAGTCAGAGACTACTACAAACGCAACATGCAACTCAAATTCGAGACATCGAAATAAAAAAAATTCAATAAATTCGCTTGCAAAGCATTAAAATATGGGGTTTGCAGAAAATAGAAAAAGATTCAACTTGGTTATTTCGGGAGATTCATTTTATAAATACCTTGGGCAAGCTGTCGATGAAGGTGGGCAGCATCTTGAATTTACTTCCTCCTCAGAGGCCAATCCGGCGTGCATCTCAACAGCTATGGCATCAACCAGCTGCCTCAAACGATACGAGTAGAGCATCCATGCAGAATGCCCTGCAGAATGTTCCACTTGCAGGCGGGAATAAAAATTTATCAAAAAATAAAAAATAGAATCGTTCTTCCTTAAAATTATTCAAATTGAGTTTTCAACCAATGCGACAGCGTGGGCGGAATTTTTTTGGAGGGGAATTGAAATCAATTTAAAATTTAAAATTTAAAATTAAAACAAAATTAAATTGCAATAATAATATTTAAAAAAAAAATATATATATATATATATAATATTAACTTAAAAATTAAATATAAATAAATAAGATATTAAAATGTATATGAATTATTTAATATGTAAAAATTATAAACATAATTAATTAGTAGTTATAATTATTTATGTGGTCATCTTTAAATTAAAAGACTCAAAATTAAATTTATCTGGTTTTTCCTTCCTTTAATATAGACATAAAAAGGTATGATAAAATTTCATCTTCTAAGGTTTGATAGTTATTATTTTTTTTTACTAAGCTTTGATCTGTCATAATGAGGCCAATTGCCCAGATTTAGCATTATGAGAGTTGTTATAGTTGCTACAACACCACCCAAAATTTTGGGCATTTGTCGAACTCTGATGTTTTCCCCATTCGCACTTTACATGTTGCCCCCACACATCATGTGTTGCCTCAGATGTTGACATTATGACGACATCACGGTTTCAAAGGTGTGTCGCTTCGGTGATGTGCCAAGATACTCTCTTCACTTCAAAACTTATCTTTCCCTAGTATGTATCGCAACCAACAGAAGCACTGAATGTGAACAAGTAGCATTTCATTTTGAATCCCCTTATGTTGACTATACTAGGGTTTGGGAGAAACCATAATTTGGAAAGAAAGTGACTCCTTTTATGTGTTTAACCTATGCCTCTAAGGCCATAGTCTCATCGACATCGCACACCATGGTGAGATTTATTGCATAGCATGTCACCCTAGGCCCTTGACTGGTCCTATGCCTCAACATGTGCAATAGGATTTGAGAAAATTATATATTTTTCTCGGCATCCTTGAAACCTTAGGCGTTGGTGATTGAAGGTCCAACCCTGCCATGAATTAATCCTTACTCTTGAGGGTGATTATCATCTTCACCTTCTCATCTTATCTCGAAACTGGATCACTCATATGCATCAGGGTTTACAAGGTACCTCGTATAGCATTAGTCCTCATTCCCTCTCATTTCTTTAGGTTTTGGGCAGGTAGTTGTTGTCGGGAGTTATCTTGTCATCAACCTACATTTTCAAGGGTGTTTGCCCATTGGTCATATTGTGCATGTGCCCTTATTCTCTCCATTAATTTAGGGTTTGGATTATTATGGTCTTGTTCATATGTTATAAAATCCTAAGTTATCATAGCCATGAATCAAAGGTTAAAACCTTTTCCTCTTGAATTTCACTTTGGCACGTATTACTTGGGTTTCTCTCCACCAATTTTTAAGGAATCATATCCATCATATCCATGTGCATAGGCATTATTTTCCCAAAATAAGGTTTGTTTATGTGTGAGAGAGTAAGCCTCCAAAGCTTGGCATTTCGCTTCATATGTTAATATTAGAAGGAATGTTTGAACATTCAAGTCATAATCGTTTACAAAACCACCTGAAAGTCTCTAGTGTAATTATCACAAGATATACTTAAGTTGAGGATAACCTGATCATGATCGTTGAAGTCCTTACTTAATGCATGCCTGAAATTCTGCTATTTGGTTGATAACCAAATCTTTATATTGTGAATGTGAAACAACTTTGGATAGTGATACCCTAGAGCCATAAAGAGACTTACTATTTGTATTAGTATTCATATTGTTTTATGTTGTGGGTCATGCCTTCTTGTAATTACTATTTGGCTGGAAATTGATAGTAGAAAAGCATTAGAGCAGAAGCCACTGGTTGGAGGGATCTATAATCTATTTCCTGGGATTGTTTGTTGGGCACGTGTTGTGATGTGTTCGCTTGGGGTATTGATTTTGAGATTGACTTGTGAATAGTATTAATGGAATTAAATTTTGTTTATTTTATAAAATGGAACTCTTGGAAAAGATAGTAGTCAAGAACTTGAACAAATCCATCTTTGAATGCAGACCTAGCCATGAAATCTGTCATCCTAACATTCTTAAAGATCCACAAGGGACGTTTTGATGCTAGCAGTGCAATGTATTTTCTTCACTAACCATCCAGTAATTGGTCTCCTACAAATTTATTTATGTGCCTATATCCATGACAATATTTCAATCCATCAAAAATGACATTTCAGCCACCTAGAAGAATATAAAAGGGATTAGAAATTGTAGTAAAAAATGTTACCATGCTATCTTAAATTTTTAATTGATTATTTAATCAGTTTCTTCATTCATCATGGCCCTCTCAATCCGATGCTAATAGAATGGGGTACCTCATATGATATATCAAGCCTTGAAAATGTGGGCAAATAGTAAATCTTTCCAGTGAAAGTGGTTTAGCAATCAAAATTCTTCAAGCTTATTTCTGGTCAAGGATTTTCACTCTAATATGCAATGGGGAGGAAGAAATATGTGCCTGCTCCTTATGAAATTTTATCCATCCCAAGAACTCCTTTTTAGAGTTTCAATTCCATTACAAGTTGAAGTTGGGTTAGGGGTCGGGAATTAGGGTTTAAGGGGTTAGGGTTAAGGTTTTAAAGGTTTAGGGTTCAAGGGGTTACTAGTTAAGGGTTTATGGGGTTAAATGGGTTAGGGGTTTACTAAGGGTTTAGTGGGTTAAATGGGTTAGGGGTTAAGGGTTTAGAGGTTTATGGTTTAGGGGTTAAATGGGTTAGGGGTTTAGAGGTTTAGGTGGTTAATTGGGTTAGGGGTTGGGAATTAGTGTTTAAGGGGTTAGGGGTTAAGATGATAGTTTCATTGGTCTCTGTTTGTGCACAATAGTTGCTTATTCTTTGCATCTCAATATAACAATTTTTTAAGTATTGTTGCTTGTTGCCATGTCTTCTTTATTTATTAATTTATAGCATTTGTTAGCCATTGCTTTACATTTATTGATGAAAATGTCTATTGCAATCAAACCAAATGTATGTTCAATCTCCAGTTTCAAACTTAGCCACAGTGTTGTCACACAATTTAAGTCCAGAGAATGGCCATCTGATGAAGTCTTGATAACCAGATTGCACCTCATGACTACTCCAGAAAATCTTAAGTTCGAGTGTCCCACATTCATGAGAAATTTGGCTCTTATACTCTTGCTCCACCTAAATGTGTCTTGGAAATACCCTTGTTTATTGCAAAAACATCCTAATGTTGTCGACCTTGTCCCTTAACAGACCAAGGAAACATATGTGACTGAGAGGAATGGAAAGCACTACAAAGTTGAAGAGAGTACAAAAGACTAACATGGTTTAAAGGATAAGCTTGAAAAATGTAGCAGTGTTGAAACAAATAAAAGTTGTCCCAAACAAATAGTTGATAATGCAAAACCTTCTTTTGTACCAGTCAATCAAGACTACATTCATGTGAGAGCAAGAAGAGGCCAAGTGACTGATAAGCATAGCCTGGAAGATAGGGTATGGTTCCCTCTTTTTGATGAAATATTTGATCTACATTTTGTCTATCGAAGATTAACCATTTTAACCTTTCCAACAAGGCGGAATTAACCCAATCGTAGGTCCCAATATATCATGATATATATTAACTCTAGATATATATGAGAAGGAATAATAAATACATATATTGATAGAGGTGGCGAGACAAGGGGAGTCGCAAGGAAGAGATGGAGATAAACTGAAGGAGAGGGGAGAGAAGGAATGGAGAGAGAGAGAGAGGGAGAGGAGTGAGAGAGGTAGAGAAGGGTAAGAGAGGGAGATAGTGACACAAAGATGGAAGGGGGGCAGAAAAAAGGATAGAAGGAGGGATATAGTGAGAGGATTGGAGGGTAGAGAGAGAGAGAGAGAGAGAGAGAGAGAGAGAGAGGTAGGAGAGAAAGGGAGAGAGAAGAAGGACAAGAGATAGGACTTAACAGAGAGGAACCAGTATCATAGAAGAAAGAATATGTGACCAAATTACTCTATATGGAGATGGGAGATAGGGGAACCCTACCTACCTACTAAATGTCTAAACCAAATGTGGTGTAAATGTCTGTAATGGTGGTCGATTATACGAGGAGAGGATTTTATGAGGAGGCATTGGATTTTTAATATGATATGTAAAAAACAAGTACTGAACCTAACTATTTCCAACAACCACACATATACAACAGTGTGAATACAAAGGGAGTGTGAATTGAGATTGCTAAGTACTGCTCCTATAAAATAAAATAAAAGATCAATTAAGTAAAAAGCAGATATAAACTAAACTATACTAGAAATGATTTTTGTATTATAGCAGAATGAAATGGAAGAGATGAGTTGTGATGCAGAAATATGAAAATACTATTGAAAACAAGAGAATACCCTCAGAGAATTAAAAAATCCTAACAACAAGACTGAACTTTAGTAACTGCCTATCAAAATTTCAGTTTTGTTCGAGAAGAAATTGAAGGATGCAAATTCAAGAGTGAAAACACAACATGTACAATGGATTAAAACAACAAATATATTAGGCCCACTCTACACAAATCTGCAATCTGAGAATTCAGGATAAAAAGAGCAGGCTCCAACAACAATTGCATAGAAGTCTTTATTACTCAAATAGAAGAATGTCACAGCAAGTTGTCATCTCACAAAAGCTCCTACTACAACCTACAAGCTAACAGTACTCATTCTTATTATTTATTTCTACAAATGTCTAACTAGTGTGCCCATCCTTTTCATTTATAAGTTAAGAGAAGGTGTTATTAGAAAACAGGCTAATGATAGCGTTAGTGGTGCATCTCCCTTGAGCATGAGCAACTCCCTCATAACTTTGCCTTGTATGAAAGGCTTTTCTTTTAGAGTAGTGCATTATCATAGTATATATAACTCCTCTCCTCAAGTTGTCTCATTCCATAAGTGTACACTCATGAATGCACCTGAGATGATGGTGTTAATCTCCTCAACTAGTGTGCCATACTTGGTGGGTGTGACCCAACAACTAGTTCGTCTATCCTCAAAGGTGTTGTTATAAGCTTCTAGCTGTATTTAAGAATCTTTCTGACTGGTGTACCACAATCAAGCTCTGCAATCCTAGTTCTGCTCAACTTCTCAAGGCTGAGGTGAGACCAACTAGGTAATATAACACTCTTGAGAATTATTTTTTCCCAATAACCCAAGATTCTCCCCCAACTTGTCAAACTTCCCCTTTGTTAGGAGCTTTGTCAAACTATTAACCATATGCAACTTTGTCAGAATGTGGTCCAACACTACTAACTCCCTAATGAACTTGGAATCTTAGGAAATTGTATTGAATATCAATGTGTTTGAAATGGTCATGACACATTGGATTTTCATAGAGCTTGATGTAACTTTGATTCTCACAAGAGACGATATTGTGATTCAACAACTGATTGGTTGACTCTACAATCAAGTTGCAAATCTAGATAGCTTCATAATAAGTATATGAAACTGCCATATACTTTGCTTCAGTGGAATTGAATGAAATTGTTGCTTTCTTCTTGTTGATTTAATAAAAATGATTTATAAAACGACAATAATGATGTTTAAAATGAGCCTTTTGATGGTCTATTTATACACATTGATTGTTCACAAGGTGTAGGGGTATGTTTATAACATCACTGCCCTTGAAAGCTTTGTCTTGAAAGCACAGTAATTATAATTTTCTTTAGTTAAGCACATTTTTATGGTGGAATGAAGTTTATCAGATATCTATTTATACTTTGTAGAGGTTATGAATGTTGGTGAGGTTTCTTTGTATTTTTTGCATCATAGTCTAAAGTATTTTGACTTGATTGTTTAACATGAAAGCTTTATGCTTATTGGCAATATATTTTAAATACCTACATGATCAAGAAATTGTTATGGTTAATTAAATTAATAATTAGGTACTACAGAAAGAGGATGATGTTGAGAGGGCTTGCTTGGGTGACTCTGGGAGCAACTCAGAGGTGGTCAGACAAAGCTCTTCTAATTTACAAATCTGAAGAGAAAAAACTAGTGATGTATATGTGGTTGCTCCACCTGCACTCTATGGAAAATCTTGGCAGAGAGTGTTTACCTTTTCGTGTCCTCACGAAAGTAGGTTGTCTAGTCACAGAATAAGATCACTACATGTAGGTGATGGTTCGGTAGTAAGTTCTCAGCCTTATCTTCAGAATGGCTAACAGAGAGGATCAGGTTTGAATACAGGATATAATTTGATGAATTTGGAGATTTAGAGTTAAAGAAAAAATTGTGGTGATGTTTGGATGGGTGCTAATTTGTAGGGTTTTCCATTTTTATAATTTTCTTTGTTGTGATTTCTACCATGCTACCTAGTTGCTTCCCTATTTCCCTAGCATTTTAACTTTTTCGATGTCTATCTCTCTATTTTTTCTTGCCCCGTTTGAAATGTAATCCTTATTTGGTAGGTGTTTTCTTCAATATAGTGTGAATATTTTTCCATCACACAACTCATGTCGGGTTTGTCTACGCAAATAGCATGTAAGGCCCATTCATCAGGGTATTTGATGAAATGAAATGATTATCGATGATCACCAACTAATGGTACTTGCAGAGATTTACTCTAAAAATTTTACAGTTTTCCTGTGCCAACAATTATACAACATTTTAACCTCATGAATTAGTCTCCTCTGTTCTCTTAGCTGATTCTATAAGTACTTATTGTTGTTGTCAAAGCTTTTACTCTCTAGTCCCATTGAGCTATTTCAGTTATTTGTGGACATTGATCTATTTTCATTTCAATTCTTCAATTTTTCTGACTGTTATGCGTTGCCTTTGACCAGTGCCTTCTTTCTTACCTATGCTTCTTCTGCTTAAGAATTCCAACCAGCCAGAGCAACAGGGGCAGCAGGAGCCACGCAGTCCAGCCAAATCCTAGCAGGGGCAGCGCAGAGGCAGCAGGATCCACACATGGCTTATGCAGGCCCAGTCAGGGCAACGCAGAGGCCGACGCAGGCCAGTTAGGCTAATGTAGAGGGATTCAGAGCAGCGTATTACTGCCGTTTTTATTTCTCTGTTGGGTAAACCAATTTTGGTGCCCAGGATTGTTGTACTTATATTTTTCATAATAATGAAAACCCTCCAGAGCTAGCTGCATCGGTTTTCCCACATTGGGTTTTTTCTAGGGATAGTTGTCCAGAAAATCTGTGTGTCACTTTGTGTATGAGCATGTTATTCAGTATTTGATTTGTATGTGTAGGTTGCTAGTTGTATTTACTATTTACTTCGCTAAGTTATTGAATATTTTAGAAATTAACATGTAACTTGATTCAAGTAGGAGAAGTAAATCAAGATACTGCAATAGGGTTTCTTAGATTAAGAAATTTTCACATTCCCTAGGTCTAGCCCCATTAGGTCACCTAGGGCAACAATTTGTCAGGAGTCTAGCTAGAGGAAAACTTCTATCTTCTAGAGGTAGTTGCATTTTTGGGTGCCCTCACTCTCCTCAGAGCTTGGGCCAATTCCAACGGCGAAATATCCGGATACCTCAAGCCCTAGCTCTAGGATCAATTTTTGCCTAGGTGTTCCCAAGGATAGAACCTAGTAAGATCAATTTGGCCTATCGAAGTAAAAACACTTGTCTAGTCCTTTCCCATCACCTTGTCCAGGATAGGAACATCATTGGTTGCTAAATTCCATCCCCGAACTTGGGCTGGGTCCACTTGGCCCCGTGTGGTCCCATTTGGTGTCAAAGGCCTTTCATCAAGGACCATTTGGAAATCCAAGTTCCCAAAGGATTTTAGGGATTGAGAACTTCCTTCATAAGTCTTATTCTTCTCCCTCAACCCTTCAATACCCCTCCTCTCTCCCTAGAAGATAATTCCCTTGCCTAAAAGGAAAGCAAGTCCCACTCTTTATTTTATCTTAGGGAAAGGGTTTCGAGGGTCACTTCCAACCTATTCATTGAAATATACACTACAAGTGACTTCCTAAACTACTGGGACTCCACCCATCGGTGAAAGTCCGTGAAGAGCAAGGAGCCTTAGCTGTGGTGACAATGGGCTAAGCCTCCATCGTTTCCCTTGTCCTAGCAGTTGCCCTCTTAGGAACCCCTTTTAGATCCACTACTAGTTTGAGTGGTAACAAGTTGTTCACAATTACATTTGTGAACAACTCTTTGGTATGCCCACTTTTGCCATACTACAACTCCAAGATGAGAATTCCAGGGCTATGGAGGTTGCCCTTCTTCTCACTGAATCAATCCTCTACAATATAGTGAACTAGGGCTAGTTGGTTGGCCCACTTGACTGTTACTTTATTCCTTCAAAGTCTGCACATCCTTAGGCCCTATACACCTACCCTTCTACCAATTTTGTTGTCCTTCACCAGAACAAGAGTCAGGGCTCTTCTTTGACAGTAACCTAATAACCCTCCAACTAAAATTGGCCTACCATCAATCTTCCCAACCACAGTCAATTATTTTTACTGATCTAGGGCCCACAATATTGTCTTCATCTAGGGCTCTTCAAATCTGCCACCTAAAAATAGTTTGAGTCCTCTCAAGATCATTGTTCTTGTGTATCGACAATTTTATCTTTTTTTTCCAATCTATGAACAAATATGAACTACTAGTCCTCTTATGATACTTCTAACAATCTATAGATGACTGAACTAGGGTCAAAAATCAGCCACTAACAATCCATTTACTAATTTTTTATAGGTTTCTTCAGATCTTTGTTTAAAAATCTATGGAAAGTCCACCAAAATCAACTCCTCTGCATGTCAATCCATTCTTCATATGGCACATTTCTTCTGCATGCTCAATCTTCTGCTTAGGTTCCACCCTCCTTTGGATATGTTGTCTCCACACATACTGAATCTGCAAACCATCTTCCAGATCTGCGGTCTTTATTGTAGAAATAAACCTCACTCTAAGGTTCACAACCCATTTTCTTCTATGCAAATTTGTCACAGTCTTAAGGTCATACCTTATGAACTAAACATGCTAGGAAACTGTCCTAACTAGGGCATTATACTTATGTACTTCTAATTGTTGTAGAACAAACCCTATCCACACATAGAAAAAACATGACTCTTGCCTCCATAAGAGACTCGACCTAGCTCACATGGATCCATAGATTCTGGGCATTTCTTTGACTGAATCTTGACATGAAATTCAGATCTCAATGTTGACCCTGAAACTAGGGTTAACTCAGTCAATATTACACCTGCGTCAACTTTTGTTATGGCTCTAAATTATAGTGCAAGCCCTCCTCCATTTATGTTGGTCTTTATCACAGACCTTGCGACCTACTAACCACCACAAGGCAATATGGTATCAACCCTCTCTTCTATTTCATGTAGAAAATCTAACCAATGGGATTCAATCTGATCTTGTAATCATGTACTAAAACAAGATACCGAATCCTTCCTACAATTTGTGGAAACAAAACAAAATCACACAATCACATATAAGTAAGAGAAACAAGTTATCAATCGCACAACACAAGATGTATCTGGGGAAGCAACTGCTCAAAACCCTCTATCTCTGTTTTGTATTAAGTCAAGGAATCATGAAACAACAAAATGCTTAATCTCTCTTGAGATTCTCCAGCGCTTTGCCAATTGTCTCTTGCTGATCTAGGAAAAATCGGTCTAGTACTTAGCCAATTCTCAGCCTTCCTTCAGCCTGCCTCGCTCGCACAATTCATATGGAATTATCTCCATATTAATTAGGAAAATCAACCTTCCTTGATTCGCAATCCATCATGGCATCCCAATGACTTTATAATTGCACATGGGAAATTTTCTATAAATACAACTGATAGTTATGTTCCTCTGAACTGTGTTACAATAAGGATCAAGGGTCTTTTTATTATTTAAAATAAGATAAAACCCTAAGAAACCAAAACCCTATCCTGAGGAGATGTAACACCAAGAGTTTATGGGCCCTGTTGGGGTTAGTTGGGCAGCCAACTTCCCGGGGTCGTAACTTTGTCATATGATCTTCGTTTGACGCACACGATACCTCATTAGAAATATCCCTTCAAGGACTACAACTAACAATACAATTTCTATGAAATCGCCAAACCTTTAATGCCCAAAAAACATCGTTTGGGGCCTCAAAATGGCTTCGAAAGTTTAGGACCCAAAAAACTGACAAAAATAGTAAATTGTGCTATAATTAAGGAAACTAAAAAACTGAAAGAGACAAGGGTGAGGGCCCAAGTGGAATAGGCGGGTGGCCACAAATATCCACCTCGATCACCTTAAATCGAATTTCTTGAGCTAACTCACTCATTGTGACTTACTTAATTGACACAAGTTGTTATGAGATGAAATTACAATTTATTGTCCAAAATATTTAGGGGAAAAATAAACTAGACGCCTCACATTCCTCACTCCTGGTACATCAAAATTCCTCACCAGTGTGGGTGCATTCTTTTTGTCCTTTCTAGTCGCCAATTTCACTGTTTCTTGTTGCAAATTTCAACACTTCCTCTCAAAAAGAAAGGAATTCAATATATCCTCATCCGGTACCTTTGGAATGTTTTGCATGCTACACTTCTCTAGTGTTGTTTGCACCTGCAAATCCTGAAATTGAATAGCCTTTGAACAACTGAATTAGTATAATGCATCTATCATCAGAGTCTTCTGACTGCTGCTAGCTACTGCACCTTTCTAGTACTGGATTCTCTGCACTACTACTGACATCTACATCCGCGCCCTTTAAACTGTTGCTAACTATATTTGTGCTCCAATATTTGACATCTATCACTCTGATTTCTGTCTTGCTGACATCTGACTACATCAATCTAACTGATCCTTCCTACTACTGTTGTATTGTGGGCTCCTCGTAGCCAAGTTCGATCCATGAGACAAACCATTTCAATGGACCTAGCCCAAATTTCTTATCTTGAGTATGTCTACACATAAACCCACCTTACACCTCAAGGTATGGTTGCTCCCTCTTCCAATTTGGCTCGAAATTTCCCCCTCATGGAGGTCTCTTCTTGAGTGGGTGCTTCCACTCGGTCTCCTCTCTGCTTCTCCAATTGTGGCAGCTACTCCACAACCTTCTGAGACTGCTTCTCATGAGGATGCACTTTGAGAGGTAATTTATGCTCCCTCTAAACCACCAAGTCTCTAACTTCTTCAATTCTCCTCAAAGCTTTGCATGCATCTGGTACCTCAAGTGCATATAGGTTCTTGACTCACACACAATGTAATTTTCCCAAAGTTACAAAATTTTTCTAAAAAAGAGTTGATTTTAAATCAATGATATCTCCCTCATCCAAGCTCCAATTTGACCAATTTTTTTATTTTATTTTTATTTTATTTTTTATTATTTTATTTTTTTTTCCATTTGGGTAGATTTTCGCAAGGAATCCAAATATTCTATTTGTTTTCAAAAATTTTACACCAAAATTTTCATATATTCTCTACAAACACGCTGCCCAAAAAATTCCTGCTCTGATACCATGTAGAAAATCTAACCAATGAGATTCAATCTGATCTTGTAATCTACTAAAACAAGATACTGAATCCTTCCTACAATTTACGGAAACAAAACATGATCGCATAATCACATATAAGTAAGAGAAATAAATTATCAATCGCACAACAACATGATGTATTTGGAGAAAGAAACTAATCAAAACCCCTCTATCTCTATTGTGTATTAAGTCAAGGAGTCATGAAACAATACAATGCTTAATCTCTCATGAGATTCTCCAGCACTCTGTCAAATGTATGCCATTGATCTAGGCAAACTCGGTCTAGTAATTAGTCAATTCTCATCCTTACTTCAGCCTACCTTGATCATGCAATTCCTAGGGAATTAACTCCTTATTAATTAGGAAAATCAGTCTTCCTTGATTGCGCAATCCATCATGGCATCCTAATGACATTATAAATGCACATGGGAAATTTTCTCTGAATACAACTGATATTTATGTTCCCTTTAACCTCTGTCTCAACTGGGTATTCCTCAAAACTGACATGCATGCAACTATTAATAGTGAATTCTCAGTTATCTGATTGATCACTCATTGTGAATTAAATCTAATTTAATTCACTGGACCTCTCACTAGCTCATCACTCAATTAGAACTAGTTAAAATGATTTTAAATCATTTAATTGAGTTAATTACACTTGCACCCCACTAATGCATCAACTTCAACTGGACCCCAAAAATATTAGAATCCCTCTAGATGCCTCATATTAGACCCTCAACTTGAATTTTTTGAGCTAACTCGGTCATCATGACTTAATTAACTGACACAAGTTGTTATGAGACGAAATTACAATTTATTTTCCAATTTATTTAAGGGAAAAATAAATTAGACGCCCCACATTCCTCACTCCTGGTGCATCAAAATTCCTCACTAGTGTGGGTGCATTTTCTTTTGTCCTTTCTGGTTTCCAATCTCACTGTTTTTTTGCAAATTTCAACATTTCAAAATTTGATGCGGCCTTCACACAAAGACACCATTGAAATCACATACCCAGATTCTCATGAGAAACCTCTCTTAAGCTTGATCTGCCAGAAGAGAACCAACAATATGCCATCCTACTTCCTAGTGCAAACCAACCATTAAGGTATGCAACATTCGTCTGAACCCTCACATGATGATATTTCTCTTGTAGGATGATCATGACCTCCCTTTAGCAACCCTTACTCAGCCCTCGTACTCAACCTACTTTAGGAATACATCTCTCTTCACCCCCTTGATGTGCCAGATAGTGGGAATACATGTCAAACATGCTAAGATGTGCCAAGCGATAAGGCATGCCAAGATGTGCAAGGGTGTGTCAATGTGTTTCATGGACTGTCAAGACAACAAAATGGAGAAAAAATTTAGACTACAAGGAAATGAACACATAAGAGGGTTAATAAGTCATCAATTTACCTTTTCCAAGAGGGGCATGCTAGGCACACTAACACTAGGCAGCAATAGGTGCCAAGTGCAAAGTCTTAGTGCATTCTAAGTGCCAAGTATTCCTTTGTTGCTTCTCATCTACTTTCCAACAATTGATCATCAAAAATAAATTTAGTATTAAACTATGCTAAATCATACCAAGGCATCTCAACATATTCCGTACATGCTAAGACTTTCCAAGCGCCAATATGTGTCAGGGACTACTGTTATGCATGTTGTGGAAGGGAATGTTGAAGAGTGGTAAGGAGTGCTAGAGAGTGATAATGCATGTCGATGAGTGTTAAGGAGTACTAGGAAAAAAATTAAGGGAGCACTAGGTAAAAATTCATCGAAGTTAATGAATACGAGGAACGTGTACCAGGAGAGACTAGTGTTAATGGTCAGTGTTAGTTGTCATGCCAAGGAGGGAGTGACAAGGTATGCTAAGCATTGGTAAGGCATGCTAGGGAATATCAAGTCATGTTAAGAATTCCCAAAGTGTGCTTGGGAGTTCCAGGGTGTGCTAATTATATCATGTGCCAATTAATAGTGCCAATATATGACAATACATGCTAGGTGCTAAGGATGTGGCGCAGGGTGCCAGGGTATGTCAATATGTGTCAAGGCAACAAAAGGAAGAACCAATAAGAGGGTTAATAAGTCAAGACTTTATGTTTTTGAAAAGCGGCATGCTAGGCACACTAATAATAGGTCCCAATACATGCCAAGTGGCATTGTGTGCCAAGTGATAATGTATGTCAATGCATTCAACCAAGGTGTTCCAGGGAATGCTAGAGACTATATGCAGCATGCCAACACATGCTAGGAGATTTCGATGTTGTGCTAGTGCATGCCACCATGTGCTTGGGCATCAGTGTCATCACAAGATGTTCTAGGTACAAAGATGTTGCAAGACATGTGGGGTGCTAAGAAATATTAGTGTGTGCCAAAGCATTAATTTAAGGTGTGCCCAGATTGTTGAGGATTGTTAGGTCTTTCTCATTAATAGAATTGTCAGAGCTTGATTATGTATTAAATAATATATTTCCTACACACAATAGTGGAACTTTATCTAAATGGAATTTGCTAGATAATAAACTTAATAGATATGAATCATGTGGTGACTCATAGGAAATCTCTATTCGACTAGTCATTACTTAAGGGAAATGATACACGCTTATTACTTCTTAAAAAATTGACTGACCCTAACCACTATGGCCTTAGACATATTATAAAAAATTCTCCACAATAATGGTATTAAATCTTTATCTTTTGACAATAAATATATTAACAGGCACATAGCATCATCAAAAACTCATTGGAATGATCAATGATGACAAACATTTTTTGATCGTCACCAAAACTAACAAAAAGAGCATTGGTGAGGGTCATTAAAAGTTCGTCACTAGAAGTGTCACCAAAGAGAGAATTAGTGATGGGCCTTTAACGACCCTCACCAAAAGTGAAATGTCTTTGGTGACAGACCATAAAGGACCATCACTGTATACACTTACAGTGACGGTTTTTAGTGATCAATGATGACAGACATTTTTTGACCGTCACCAAAAGTAACAAAAAGAGCAATGGTGAGGGTCATTAATAGTTCGTCACTAGAAGTGTCACCAAAGAGAGAATTAGTGATGGGCCTTTAACGACCCTCACCAAAAGTGTCATTGAAAATGTCTTTGGTGACGGACCATAAAGGACCATCACTATATACACTTACAGTGACGGTTTTTTAATGACCGTCACCATATGTGACATTGGTGACGGACCTTAAAAGTCCGTCACAAGCATGACCCTCACCAATGTGCTTTTTTCTGGTAGTGACTATTCTATTGCAGCCTATTATGATTCCATAATGGAAATGTGAGATCATTTCCTTGGACTTCATTACAGGATTGTCAAGGAAATCAAGACAGCATGATTCCATCATGGTTACGGTTGATAATTTTAGCAAGGAAAATCACTTCATTACAGTAAATTCTACTAATTCAACTAGTGAGGTAGCTCATATCTTCATCAGGGAGATAGTGAGGTTGCACATAGTTCCCAAGAAGATTATATCAGATAAAGATGCCAAGTTCGCTTCTAGGTTTTTGAAGGATTTGTTTGAAAGCTTGAGGACAAATTTATCTTACATCACAACTTATCATCCACAGACAGGTGGATAAACAGAGTGGGTTAATAGGATTTTTGAGGAGATGTTGAGGATGAATGTCATGCATCAAAAAAAGAAGTGGGAGGATTATCTTCCACTGGTAGAGTTATCATATAATAATGGGTATCAAGAATCCTTGAAGATGATTCCATTTGAGGCTCTCTATGGGTGGAGTCGTAATACTCCTATCAGTTGGAGTGATCTAGTGAACAGGGTGTTGATTGGACAGAATATGTTGGCTAAGATGGAGCAGGAGATGCAGGTTATTAAAATAAATTTGAAGGAAACATAAGACATGTAGAATAATTATGCGGATAAAAATAGAGAATTCGAGGAGTTTTAGGTTGGAGATCATGTGTACTTGCGCATCAAGCCCAAGAGGAGATCCTTGAAGATTGGGTCATGTGCCTAGTTGGCACCTTGGTATTTTTGACCTTTTCAGATCCTTAACAGGATTGGACTAGTGGCATACAAACTTTCACTACCGCCAACAGTGAAATTCCATGATGTTTTCCATGTTTCATTTCTTAAGAGATATGTGCAGGATGTTGATCATCTGATTGATTGGTATGTATTACAAGTGGAACTAGATGGAGAGTTTCATCCATAGCCACAATGCAGATTACAATGGAAATATCTCATGCTCTGAAACCGAACAATAGAGCATGTTAAAGTGTAGTGGAAGCATTTGGGCCCAATGAAACTACATGGGAGATGCCTGATTAGATGTGGGAATTATATCCTTCTATAATTGTTGGTTGAATAAAATTGTTTTTTGATATGTGTGTCTGTGTGTCTATGTCATTGCAAATACAACATCAAGTTGTGTTTATAAAGATCCAATAAGCAATATGTTTTTCATGTTTTTCATGGTTTTCAGCAGTTGTCATTGTAAATGTTGCATCAATATGTGTCATAAATCTCCATAATAAGTTTATTTTGTTGGTCATAAGTGCCATAGAACACTGAGGATGGTGTTCCCCCAAGGGTGCGGGAGGGGGGGGGGAAGGGGTGGGTGGGTTTATAAAATCCTCGAGTTGATTTTCCATGTAAATAAAATAATACCAAGGTCATGGGACACATATTCCAAATTGAATGGAGGGGGAAACATTAAAGTGGATATCACTTGTGGTTTATTAATGGCTATCGAAATTGGCAAAGGAAAAGAGGAAATGAATGGCAATTTAATATGAAAAATAAAGGAAAATAGGAGAAAAAGGAGATGAAGAGAAAAAAATGTGCATGAAAGGGAAATTAGAGAGAAAATATAGGAAAATAAAAGAAAAAAAGGAAAAAGGAAAGGAAAATACTAGACATCAATGATAAAAAGGGAGAGCTCTAGCTTTTGATTAATTTTAGAAATAGAGCTCGAAGAGAAGGGAGAGGAATCAATTGGACAAGCAAGAAAGGGAGCACATGGAAAGGATTGGAAGAGAAGCTACAACAGGAGGACATTGCAGGTAACAGGTTGCATGTGTGATTTCATTAGTGAGATTTGGATGCATGGTACATGCATTTTTTTATTTGGTTTCTTTGTTGTCATTGACATGGGAATTTCCTATATTTGCAGTGGTTTTCAGCCTCTCCTTTCCATTTACTATATGTCCATGGTGTTATGGGTTCCTTATTTTGGTTTAAGCATTGGATGTTCCATAGACTTTGGATCTTGATGTGGTGATCTCAGGAAATTCCCAAGGGTCAAGGGTGGAGATGCGATTTCTCTTGGAACTCTTGACGCATGGGTGGAGACAGTAAAATTCCTATAGGTATGGTGAAGAAAGTTGGAGGCATCCAAAATTGTTTGGTGTTAGTGATTTCTAGACCGGTTAAGGTGAAATCATTATGGTTGAGGGTAGAGGTGGTTTGGCCTCTTGAAGACCTGGTTGGTTTTGTTTTGATTTATCCCATGAGATCCCACATTCATGCTTGGAATATGGTACGAGGGTGATTGGGTGAAAGAGATATTTGGTTCAGCCCAATTTATGGTCGGGTCGTAAGTGGAAGTCCATCACTTGGTTGGAATTTTTAGATGTTGATATAAGTTATTTTTTATTATGATCAATAAGCACATGTATTGGTTATTATGTTGGTTTTGTGATTGTTTTTTCATGGATTTAATCTGGTTATATGTTGGTTATAGGCGTGGTTAAATTATGTGCTCTTGTTATGGATATTATTCATTATTTGATAAGTCATTGAATGGTTAAATGAATGCATGGGCTAACAAGTGTTGTTGTGGATAGTTTGATATGGAATTGAGCCTTCTTGATGATTCCTTGATGAAGTTAAGGAGACATTGAACATATATGCATTCATTACCCATAATTACTTTTTGGAAACTAGATCACTACTCGGGGGGTGAATCAATAGTGTTAGCGCTTATACAAATTTTCTCCAATTATTTAATCTTTAAACATGCATAGATTGAAACACATAATGAGAGATTGTTGCAACAAACATAAACCAAAAACCATGAAATAAATCACACAATGGACACAAATATTTATGGTGGAAAATCCTTTCCCGAGAAAAAAACGACCATGTTGTTGTTGCACTGCTTAATTATTTTATTAATTTTTTGAACAAATTTTACATGGATCAACTCACTCCCATGAGCTGAAAGAGTCGACTGCTTTCACACTATGATGGCACCTATCAAAGAAGAAATTTTTTCTCTTATGGATCTACAAAATACCATCTGCTGAATGCCTCCATCATTAACGATCCTCACCTAGTTACTCCTGAACTATCAAACAACACTCCAGACTCTAATTTGTTGGTAACTATCACGACCAACGAGCCTCGCCAGTTTCTTCCAAACCATCCAACCACCATTAGATGGAGAAATATCTTCCTTTTATTGAATCTTCCAAGTCATTATAAACTTTGAAGCCTCCACGCCTTCACTACCTCCATGTGAGCCTTGTTTCACAATATTTCATACTAGATTCCCAATTCACTCAACATGAGCATTGCAACAACACCATCGTTAGGAATCAAAAGCTCCAAGAAAAATTGAAGAATAAAATAGGAGAATATAATCCCTAAATACTCCACTAACTGCCACACAATCACATCCACCACTAATCCAATCCACACATCATCTTCTCACACACTACACCAATATGATGGTTGAAACATACTTCAACTCATCATTGCTACAACTGCAAACTGCTTAAAAAAAAATTCATAGTATAACTCAAATAGTTTGCACACTCTTCTCCACTCACACACTCACTCAATGCAGCTAGACAATTAACCATACTAACAATGGTCTTTCTCCAATATGTATATGAACTCAAGTGATCAACTCAATAATTACACATAAATATTGGGCTTCATTGGGCTTCACAACTCTGTTCATATGCTAGATTAGATCCAAATTCAGCTCATTGACTCAATAAAACACTAACTCCACTTTCCTTTTTGTATTTTCAACTTCAATCAGGTTTTGGAGGCCCCAAGAACTTTTCCGACCATAAACTGAAAATTTTCGATCAAGAATTTCGCCAAAACAGAAAAATTAGTTGGGCGGCACAATAAATCTGAAGAAAAACTTGTGAAAATCCTTCATTCTCTCCCATAGCATTGAATCCATGTGACTGAACCTATAGTCGCTCCCATAGGCTTGGCTCCATGCGACTGTGGCTAAAAATGTGGGAAAACACCATGCCTTCTGCTCAGAACCTCTTCCACCTAATGGATCATCTTCTTCAACTCCTTATGACACCTCCAAACCTCTGTGTAAAGTATGAAACTGATGAAATAGTCTTAGAACAAGTCAGTGATATGAAAGTCCTAGTCTATCAATCTCAGCACCAAGACCAACACCTCTAGCTCCTCAAGCAACAACCACAATCTGTCTAAACATCTCCAACACTTGTAGAAACATCTCTAACTCTTGTAGCAGCATCACCAAGTCATAAAACTTCCTCCAACACTGGTGGAAGCACCTCCAACACTTGCAACCTCATATCAACACATATAGCAGCAATCCAATGTCTTCAAAACATAAAGATACATATGCAACACCTAGAGCAGCACTCCAAACACCTGCAGCAACAACATCTCAAATCAACACAACATATCACTTCAATCCAACATCACATGTGGAAGCTATCTCTACTCAAAAGAAGCAACATCATCCCCATTAGGTCTAGTCATATGTATGTTGACATCAATGCCAACTAACAAGACCATCAAGTCAATCATCCATCACACAACACTCATCACACATGCATATGAAAAGAAGCACCATGAACTTGTTGACATCAATGCCAACATTACTATGTTTACCATGTGTTTGACGAAAATTTCTAGCCTCAGTAGTATAGACTTGTTATCATCTTAAACTTGATTCTAGAAATTTTTGGGTTGTTATGGCTAGTGGCTTGTAGGCTAGCCCTGAAAAAGTGGCACTGATTTCGTAGTTGCATGCATGGAACTAGGAAATTTCAATTGTAGTCGCATTGAGGGAGGCATGTACGTGAGACTAGAGCTTTCCAACCACATTCACAACATGTTATGTGTGCGGCTGGGTTGTGAGCTCATTTACAAGTAGTTTCAGGTCAGGGTTTGATCACAAGTGGTTGTTGTCTGACACTTGGGTGATCTGGAATTCTTGAGAGATTTTCGTATGTTTCAGGTTTGTAGACCCCGCTTCCATAACTAAAACTTGGATGTTGGGTCATGTTATAGTAACTCTCAGCTCATGTTTACCTTGGAGAGCTTGTAAAAGCGAGTAAATGTGGGATGGGATGGTTACAACAATTGTGTCAATTATGACATCATTGCGTACAATGTTAGTGTCAGAGCACTAACCAATGCAATGGTCACTCACAATAATTGGATATTTGTGTACACCCTCCCCCCCTCATGCGCCTTTTACAAAGGGCATGCAACCACACCAATTTTGGCATCATTGGGTAGAGTTATAACATAGCAGTGTCATTGTCAAAGCATTGTCACACCACTAACCAATGAAATGGTCACTCACAATTTTTTTTTTAATTAATTGTTAGGCACTCACAAATACCAAAAATAAAATTCCCTTCACCAGGAGAATTATCTTCCATTAGATCTCCCTCAGCCAATCGAAAATTATAATTAAGATTTCCAGAAAATTAGAAAAAAAAATTGAATTTATAAAAAAATAGAAATATTAAACATTTTCCTGAAACTTTGGTTAAAATGTAAAAGCACAGTGAAATAATGCAGAGTCAACACACTTTGACTGCGAGACAAATGCTATAGTCCCTAGTGAGAGAGCGACTAATAAATATTTATATTTTCCCCTAAAAATGCATATCCATTTGTAATAAATATTTGTCCATATTTTTAATTATAAATTGTTTTATTTTGAAATTATTTAATTTTAGTAATATAATTTTTTTCAATAATAAAATTGTTTTATTTAAAATTACTTTTTTAATAAATATATAAAATAATTTGAAATGTGCGTATCCATTTGGAATAAATATGTATCCATATCAATTGTCTTATTTTGAAATTATTTATTTTGAATAATATAAATGGTTTTATATATATATATATATATATATATATATATATATATATATATATATATATATATATATATATAATTTGAAGTTTTTTTTTAAATGTTTTAAAAATTTTAAAATTTGTGAATGATATTTATAAATGAGAGGTAATATAACTTAATCCAATGTTGTATTAATATAACGGTTCAAATTATAAAAAAAAAAAAAAATGAGTGAGTGAAGATAAGGTTAGGAAAAGTTTGTCAATTGGGTTTATCTTATATGGTTGAGAGGAATGATTGAAATTTTCTTCTCACGGTTAAGACGAGTTTTAAGCGATTTTCACAAATTTTAAAATTTTTAAAACATTTAAAAAAAAACTTCAAATTATTTTATATATATATATATATATAATAATTTGAAGTTTTTTTTTAAATGTTTTAAAAATTTTAAAATTTGTGAATGATATTAATAAATGAGAGGTAATATAACTTAATCCAATGCTGTATTAATATAAAGGTTCAAATTTAAAAAAAAAATTAAAAAAAAAATAAATAAATAAAAAATGAGTGAGTGAAGATAAGGTTAGGACAAGTTTGTCAATTGGGTTTATCTTATATGGTTGAGAGGAATGATTGGAATTTTCTCCTCACAGTTAAGACGAGTTTTAAGTGATTTTCACAATTTAGAAACAATTTTATTGTTTTATTATTTAATCAAAAAATAATAATAAGTTTTTCCAAAACGTATTATTTTTATATAGAGAGGGGGGAGAGAAATTTCTCTAATCTAAAATATTTTGATATAAGAATTCAACCACTTATCATAAATAGAAATTGGTAAAATTTTGTAATCAATAGTATGATTATCAACAACACATCATCGACAATTGGTTCAACTAATTGAGCTAACCATAAAGACTACAGAAGCACTCACACATTTTGAATAAGTAATTCCCCTCAACCTTTCGTGTTTAAGTGAAGAATGAGAAAGCAATGCCTTATCAATGACATTTCATAAATTTCCCCCTTTTTCCATAGCTTTCCAAATAGAGATTGACATTTCCCACCGTAGCTATGTTGTTAGTAACCTCTTAAGGCCTTATGGAAACAAATCCTACAATCTTCCTAGGTATTATGCCTAATCAAGAAAGGTCAAACCAAATGATCTTTATCTAGCTATTTATATATATATATATATATATATATATATATATATATATATATAAAAGCAAAGCATCATGAAATCCTTTTTTTTCTTTGGAACACTTAGAGAGAGGGACTTAACCAAAGTTGAAGTTGTAACCTACAGTGTTATTTTCAACAACATGCCTTAAATAGATAGTTCAACCAATTCAGCTAACTCTTTGATATTTTTTTTTCCGAAAAAACACCTTCTAAAATTATACCCACTACAATAATAATCGTTAACCTAGTAAAACTCAATGTGACTCTAATCTCAATCGAACTAGGACTAAAAACCTTATGGAAAACTCTATCTTGAAACAATTTATTCGAATAGATTAAGCTAACCCACTAACATATATATTCCATATAAAACATATAAACCATCTGATAAACCTAAACAATTCCATACACACATCATATGAATAATTAATTAATTAATTAATTATTCTTTTATGGGGCTTCTCCACATTAATTTAAAATATGTTCCACATATCTCTTTTTTCCAAAGAAAACCTTTCAAGATTATACCCACCACAATAATCATTATTAATCTAGTAGGACTCAATGAGACTCTAATCTCAATCGAACTAGAACTAAAAACCTTATGGCAAACTCTACCTTGAAACAATTTATTCAAATGGATTGAGCTAACCCACTAACATATATATTCTATGTAAAATATATAAAACATTAAAATAAACCCTAAACGCTTCCCTTAGCACATACGTAGAATTAATTAATTAATTATTCTTTATGCGGCTCTTAGAACTAAAAATGTTTAGAAAACTCTAATTTGAAACAATTTATTCAAATTGATTGAACTAGCGCAATAACATATATATATTCCATATAAAATATATAAAACATCACAATAAACCAAACACTTCCTTAAACACATACATAAAATTAATTAATTAATTATTTTTTTATGTGACTCCTCACATATATGTATTAGAAAACATAAACATTCATTTGCTTGAACCCACATGACAAACTACGAACTCTACCTTAAAACAATTTATTCAAATAAATTAAATTAACCTACAAACTACAAACTCTACCTTAAAACTATTTATTCAAGTTAATTAAATTAACTTACAAATATATATATTGAACCCATGTGACAAACTATAAACTCTACCTTAAAACAATTTAATCAAATAAATTGAATTAACCCACTAATATATATATTCCATATAAAATATATAAAATATCACATAACACTTCCCTAAACATATACATAAAATTAATTAATTAATTATTGTCCCTAAACACATACATAAAATTAATTATTTAATTATTATATTGTTTTATATATATATGAGAACAATTAACACGTGTTTACGATTTAATATTAATTATATATATATGAGAACAATTAACACGTGTTTACTTTAAACTTGACAGCTGTGGAATTTGAACCCACGCCCTTTCGAACCAGAGCCTAAATCTGTCGCCTTAGACCACTCGGCCAAACTGTCAGTTATGGTTAGGTTTTAGATATATTTTGATATAAAGATAATTTAGAAAGGACACAAAATCTTTTCATTCATGAATTCAACGAACGTCCAAAAAAAATCTCAAAACGTCCAAAAAAATCTCAAACTCCGACTTCTATCATTGTGGGACACATTGAACAGAAATATCTGACTGTTACTTATATTTCCAATTCAATTCAAAGAAAAGAATATCATCGTCCGACTTTAGCTCAGTTGGTAGAGCGGAGGACTGTAGTTGGAAGAAAAATCCTGGCTGAAATCCTTAGGTCGCTGGTTCGAATCCGGCAAGTCGGAAACAAAATTTCTTTGCCCGGCAAAATGGAATACTGCTATATCTCATACTTTTGTATATCTCCAATAATGATGTGTGGCTATTGATTAGCTTGTGTGACGGCTATATCTCATACTTTTGTATATCATCCAATAATGATGTGTGGCTATTGATTAGCTTGTGTGACGTGGCACTTGTGATAGTGTCAATTCCATGTTTACAATCTTTGTGCGATCTAGGTTGAATTCATGATCATGGTGGGTAATGAGCAATTAATGTTTTTATTTACCACTTTCAAAATAGTCAAATCTTTAAGATATCACATTAATGTACTTATTTACTACATTCAAAATAGTTAAATTAAAAACTAATATAGATTTATATTAATTCTTGATTGATATATGTTAAATATAATTTCTAGTGTGATTGGATTGGAAGGGTTTCATTTTATAAGGTAAGTAATTTCTAGTGTGATTTGATTGGAAGGGTTTCATTTTATAAGGTAAGTAAAGTTAGAAACTCAGAGTAGTTGGGAGAGGGTACCAACTGAGATCTAGACATGTCAAGTGTGTGATCCTGAATTGATTTTGACAGCTTAGATATCCTTGGATTACATTTTCTTGGACCACAATCTAATTTCACAAATCATAGACATGTTAGAAAATAAAAAAATATTTGTGTATGTGTGTGAAAAATTAGTCCATTATAGTTTAATTCAGTGGATGGATGAAGTGGATCATGCTATGTTGAACCCTAGCATTTAATACATTTTGTGTGATCTCCCTTATCGCTATAGTTGTTGGAGGAGCTGCACCTCCTTCTTGCACCCATCTCTCCCGCCTCCCCCAGATATTGTTTCATTTAATGCGTTCATCCCCAGATCTATGAAGTCTCATGGTTCATCAAAAAATTAGAAGAAATATTGAAGGTTCCCATCCATGTAGCCCAATCAAGATCTATAGGTATGCGACTTGCATAGTGAGGTTTGATTAGCCAACTTACTAGTGTTTGGCCTTCCTCCCAGACCCTAAATTTGTGTGTCAACAAAATTTGGCACCCCCAATCAAAGGGAAACTCTCTCTCTCCCCTTTTATGGTCAAGGTTTTTATGTCTTTCTATTTGAAGGAAAAGAGGACCATGATCTTCTAATTAGGAATGGCCAGTATTTCCTTAGCTCTCAAGGTTTGTATCTCAACTAATGGAATCATGACTTCATCTAAGAAAATGACATATTGTTAGCAACTCTAATATGAGTCAAGCTTGCTTACCTCCCCCTTCATTATTAGAATCAGGATACAATATAAAACATTGGAAATGCCCTTGGAAAGTATATCAATTGCATTGAGCCACTTGATTGGATGTTTATTGTGTTAGGATATTTATTGGGGTGGATCTTGAAAAGGGCTCATTGGAAGCTATTGAACTTTCTCTAGATAACTAGACCTTTATCCAGATATGACCAAATCCTATTCAAATGCAAAGTTTGTCATGAATATGACCACTTTACCAAGAATTTCCCCAAAGTAAGGTTGGACTCTAGAAAAGCAAACCAAGGGGTGTAATGGAAAAAAGCTAAAAAGAAAAGAGTTACCACAAAGTATGAAGTTCCTCTTTGAATCCCCAATGCTATAGCAATAGCATCTTAAGATCCATCATCCTCAAAGCACACTTCTGGAGCTCAATCCCACTCTAATAGTAAGGTTTGTGAGAATAATCCCTCAAGAAAGTGGTATGTGATATTGGCACATATGGAAAATATAAAATAAAAAATCGATCTCTAGTGGACATGTGGCAGATGAAGACAATTCTATGGAAATTCCACCATTAGAGGATGCTTTGATACATACACAAACGTTTGATGACGCATACCTAAGGAAGAGGTCTATCACTCCCCAGGAAAGCTACATATTCCTCTGCCCTCTCCTCTCTTGGTTTGGGATTAGTATATGACAAATCAAAAGGAGAAAATGATAAGGACTTTGTTGTTAACGTTTCAATCAAGAAAGTAGAGAGAAAGCCTAACAAGGATCGACATGAAGATAAAGCAAACAAGGACAAAGAACTTGGGATCCATCCTATTATTGAAGGCATGTATAGTAGTGGTACAAGGACTACAAGGAATCAAAGTGGCATAGTTCCTCCACATGGAGGAAATCCTAAAAGCAACCCACAGTCTGTATTAGGGGTCACTAGGCCCTAAACCAAGACATACTCTCGAAGATTTACCACAATCTCAAACCTTAGATTCCTAGGCATGAAATGGAGAGCAAACCACCACCTCTCAGGATTTACCACAATCCAAACCCGGATTACTAGGCCCTAAACCAAGGCAACAATCGAACTGGTTCTATAATCATTTGGAGATCCACCTCACTCAGTTTCGAATCCATCTGGTAATCTAGTTAAACCAAAACACTAGAACACCACAACACAATGGCTATCCGGAAATGGCAAGGCTAGGTTGAATACACTATCACACCTGGAAAAAACTCATGCCAAGACAACAAAGAACCACATGCAATACCATACATGCCAAATCTAGCAAGGAAATCATACATGCAAATCAATACTTGCAAAGGATCCTGCTATAGTTGCTTGATTCTTGCTCCTCCTTGCTTTCTTCCTCCTTTTTCCCACTTTCTTGCCTTTTTTGCTCCAACACTAAAGTGCTCCAAAAACTATAGTTGTCCAATAGAGAGAGAGAGAGAGAGAGAGAGAGAGAGAGAGAGAGAGAGAGAGAGAGAGAGAGAGAGTAATGAGAGAGCTCCAAAATTGAACTGACAAAAGGTGAGCAAAAGCTTTCCAACCGATCCTCAGAAGCCTTTTTATCAATGAGGCCTCTATTTTCTTCATTTTCCATTATATCCCTTCATTTTCCTCCTCACATGCAACCTATGACCTTTCATCTCCCTTTTCCTCTAATTTCCATTATTTTCATAAGTAAATGTGTCAAATATGTCATATTTCCTTTCCAAAGCCTTTGCCTTTGCCTTTTCCAATTTCCTTAGCCACATTAAACCAAATGAACACCTGTTAGGATGTTTTTCCCAACATTCAGCTTGGAATAAGTGTCCCATCAACCGTGGGCTTTCCAACCATACTCACAACGTGTTATGTGTGTGGTTGGGTTGTGAGCTCAGTTACAAGAAGTTCCAGCCCAGGCTTTAATCACTAGTGGTTGTTTTCTGATACCTGAGTGATCCCGCATTCTTGAGAGGTTTCTGTATGTTTTTGGTTTGTAGACCCCGCTTCCATAACTAGAACTTGGATTTTGGTTCATTTTATAGCAATTATCAGCTCATGGTTACCTTGGAGATCTTATAAAAGCAAGTAAATGTGGGATGGGATGGTTACAACAACTGTTTCAATTTTGACATCGTTGCATAGAGCGTCAGTGTCAGAGCACTAACCAATGCAATGGTCACTCACAATAATTGGAGTTTTGTGTATCCCCTCCCCCCCTCATACGCCTTATAGGAAGGGCCTACAACCACGTCAATTATGGCAACATTGGGTAGAGTAATAACATAACAATGTCATTGTCAAAGCATTGTCACAACACTAACCAACAGAATGATCACTCACAAAATTAGTTTTTTTTTTTTTTTTTGTCAGGCACTCACAAATACCAAAAATACATTTCCCTCCACCGGGGGAATGATGTCCCATTAGATCTCCCTCAGCCAATCGAAAATTATAAATAAGATTTCCTGAAAATTAGAAAATTATTTTTGAATTTATAAAAAATAGAAATATTAAATATCTTCCTGAAACTTTGGTTAAACTTGCAAAAGCAGCGTGAAATAATACAGAGTCAACGCACTTTGATCGAAGGGAAAATGCTATAGTCCCTAACAAGACAGGGACTAATAAATATTTATATTTTCCCTTAAAAATACATATACATTTGTAATAAATATTTATCCATATTTTTAATTATAAATTGTTTTATTTTGAAATTATTTAATTTTTAATTTTGTATATATATATATATATTAATGAATTTATTTATTTTTTATAATGCGAGTTGTTTTATTTAAAAATTATCTTTTAATAAATATACAAAATAATTTGAAATATGCATATCCATTTCAAATAAATATTTATTGATATTTTCAAATATCAATGGTTTTATTTTGAAATTATTTATTTTTAATAATATAAATTGTTTTATTTAAAAATATATATATTTTTATAAATATATAAAATAATTTGAATTATTTTGTCAAATGTTTTATAAATTTTAAAATTTGTGAATGATATTTATAAATGAGAGGCTTAAATGAAAGTAATATAAGTTAATTCAGTGTTGTATTAATATAATGGTTCAAATTCAAAAAAATTTGAGTGAGTGAAGATAAGGTTAGGACAAGTTTGTCAATTGGGTTTATCTTATATGGTTGAGAGGAATGATTGAAATTTTCTACACTCAAGGTTAGAACAAGTTTTAAGTGATTTTCATAATATAGAAGCAACTTTATTGTTTAATAAAAATAATAATAAGTTTTTTCAAAACATACTTTTTTAAATAGAGAGGGGGAGAGAAATTTCCCTAATCTGAAATATTTTGATGTAGGAATTCAACCACTTATCATAATAACAATTGGTAAAATTTTGTAATCAATAGTATCACTATCAAGAACACATCCTGGACAATTAGTTCAACTAATTGAGTTAACCATATAAAATCCCTTTTTTTTAATGTTTTGATGTATGAATTCAACCACTTATCATAATAGCAATTGGTAAAATTTTATAATCAATAGTATCACTATCAAAAACACATCATGAACAATTAGTTCAACTAATTGAGTTAACCATATAAAATTCTTTTTTTTTTCTTTGAAACACTTAAAAAAGGAACTTTCAACTAATTTAGTTAACCATATAAAATCCTTTTTTTTTTTAATATTTTGATGTATGAATTCAACCACTTATCATAATAGCAATTGGTAAAATTTTACAATCAATAGTATCACTATCAAAAACACATCATGAACGATTAGTTCAACTAATTGAGTTAACAATATAAAATCCCTTTTTTTTTCTTTGAAACACTTAAAATAGTATCATTATCAAAAACACATCATGAACAATTAGTTCAACTAATTGAATTAACCATATAAAATCCTTTTTTTTTCTTTGAAACACTTAAAAAAGAAACTTACCCTAAAGTGTTATTTTCAACAATATACCTTAATTAAATAATTCAACCAATTTATTAAAAAAAATGCAACTTACCCTAGAGTGTTATTTTCAACAATATACCTTCACTAAGTAATTCAACCAATTTATTAATAAAAATGCAAAGCATCCGTTTAGTTAAACTTCCACATGACAGCTGTGAAGTGAACCCACGCCCTTTCAGACCAGAGCCTAAATTTGGCACCTTAAACCACTCGGCCAAACTATCAATTATGTTGAAAGTCTAGTTATATTTTAATATAAAGGTAACTAAAACGACACATAACCTTTCCATTCATAGATTTGTCGAACGTTCAAAAAAGAATCTCAACCTCCGACTTATATCATAATTGTGGGACACATTGAACATGAATCTCTGAATATTACTAATACAAGTAATTTCCTGTTCAAGGAAGCAATTTTGTACTTCAGACTTTTAATTTTTGGTAGCAGGTTCGAATCCGGCAAGTTGGAATCTGTGGAGGGCCATTCAACCTTATACCTATACTTTCAATGGACTCAATAATGATGTGTGCCTATTGATTAGTTTGTGTGACGTGACGCTTTGTTGATGATTGTTGTTGGTATTTTATTGATACATATGAGGGATGGTGTCAACTGTAATGTCACGAGGTTAAAGTTGATTTTTATGCAAGAATGTTGTAGATTTCACATTCTCTTTTGTGATGGTCATGGCATCTTCCATTTATACTTTAAGTCAATTCCAGATTTCACATTCTCTTTTCTGATGGTCATGGCATCTTCAATTTATACTTAAAGTCAATTCCATGTTTACAATCTTTGTGTGATCCAGGTTGAATTCATGATCATTGTTGGTAATGGGAAATTAATGTCCTTCCTTACTACTTTCACACCATGAAAACATGTAATCTGTTTAAATTTTAATTGTCAAATTAAGACTCGTATAGATTTATATTAATTTTTTATTAATATATTTTAAATATTATTTTTTATTTGCTAAAAAGGTTTTACATTAAGACATGTGTGGGGTCAAATCTTATTAGCGTGATTGTATTGAAAGGGTTTTATTCTATAACGTAAACAAAGTTTGAAACTCGTAATACTTGGGAGAGGGCACCAAAAAGATCTAGACATGTCAAGTGTGTGATCCTGAAGTGATTTTGATAACTTAAATGCCCTTGGGTTATGGTTTCTTGGACCACAATTTAATTTCACAAATCATAGACATGTTAGCAAATAAATAAAAAAATTGTGTGTGTGTGAAAAATTAGTCCATTGTAGTTTAACTCAGGGTGAAGTGGATCATGCTCTCTTGAACCCTAGCCTTTAGTACACTTTGTGTGATCTCTCTTATAGCTTTTGTTGTTAGAGGAGTTGCACCTCCTTCTTGCACCCATCGCTTACACCTCCCCCATATATTGTTTCATTTAACGCATTCATCCCCAAATCCATGAAATCTCATGGTTCATCAAAAAACTAGAAGAAATACTGAAGGTTCCTATCCATGTAGCCCAATCAAGATCTATGGGCATGTGACTTGCATATTGAGGTTTGATCAACCAACTTACTAGGGTTTGGCCTTCCCCACAGACCCTAAATTTGCGTGTCAACAAAATTTGGTGCCCCCAATTAAAGGGAAACTCTCTCTCTCCCCTTTTATGGTCAAGGTTTTTATGTCTTTTTGTTTGAAGAAAAAGAGGACCATGATCTAATAATCGGGAATGACCCATATTTTCTTAGCTCTCAATGTTTGTATCTCGAACCAATGGAATCGTGACTTCATATAAGAAAATGACATATGTTAACAACTCTAATATGAGTCAAGCTTGCTCACCACCCCCCCCCCCCCCCTCATTATTAGAATGAGGATACAATCGAAAACATTGGAAATCCCCTTGGAAAGTATATCAATCACATTGAGCCACTTGATTGGATGTTTATTATGTTAGGATATTTATTGAGGTGGACCTTGAGAAGGGCTCGTTGAAAGCTATTGAACTTTCTTTGGATAACTAGACCTGTATCCAACTACGACCAAATCATATTCAAATGAAAAGTTTGCCAGAATATGACCACTTTACCAAGAATTTCCCCAAAGTAAGTTTGGACTCTAGACAAGTAAATCAAGGGGTGTAATGGAAACAACCCAGAAATAAAAGAGTTACCACAAAGTACTGAGTTCCTCTTTGAATCCCCAATGTTATAGCAGTAGCACCTTAAGATTCATCCTCCTCAAAGCTCACTTCTAGAGCTAAATCCCACTCTAATAGTAAGGTTAGTGAGAATAATCCCTCAAGAAAGTGGTATGTGATATTAGCACATATGAAAAAAAAAAAAATCGATCTCTAGTGGACATGTGGCAGATGAAGATAATTCTATGGAAATTCCACAATTAGAGGATGCTTTGATACATACACAAACACTTGATGACTCATATCTAAGGAAGAAGTGTATCACTACCCAGGAAAGCTTCATATTCCTCTGGCCTCCCCTCTCTTGGTCTGGATTAGTATATGACAAATCAAAAGGAGAAAAGCATAAGGACTATGTTGTTAACAATTCAATCAAGAAAGTAGAGAGAAACCATAACAAGGATCGACATGAAGAGAAATCAAACAAGGAAAAATAACTTGGGACTCATCATATTATCGAAGGCATGTATAGTAGGGGTACAAGGACCACAAGGAATCAAAGTGGCATAGTTCCTCCCCATGGAGGAAATCCCAAAAGCACAAGTAAGTAATAAAAACCATCTCCTAGAATTACAAGGGTTTGGGTATTGACGAAAAAATCACAGCGGCCTAGAGTTTGATTAAAAAAGGAAAGCCTCCAATTCTCGTACTCCAAGAGACAAAAATGGAGGAAATGGAAGTACCCCAAAAATATAACACCATATGGCAGGGCTATTCTACAAAAATAGTGAGTTCTTGAGGGGCTCTTGGGAGTCTTTGTACCTTGTGGTCCTCATCCTTGTTTATGTTGGTATAGGTACAAACCACCCTATATTGGTTAGCAAACAACTTTATTCACATTTCCTCTAACAAATTATGCAATATAACCAATGTCTATATGCCAATAGCATATCTAGAAAAGGTAGTTTGCTGGAATTCTCTTAGCAATGTAAAGGCGGAAAACTTGGACTCCAATTTTATTTTTGTTGGAGATTTTAACACCACTCTACACTCTACGGAGAAGAAAGGAGGGTGCCCTGTAAGCGACCCCTTCCATGAAAGGAAGGATGATTTTTCCTCTTTTTTGGATTTTATTGAGATAAAATTAGTCAAAGGAAAGTACACTTGGAAAAATCATAGGCTTGGGCTAGGTAATATTATTACCTTCCCTAACCATTTCCTGGTCCATAACACCTTCTTAGAGAAGAAATTCCTCTCCTCTCAAATCCTCGCTTGGAACAACTTTGACTCACTGACTTGTTACTCTTTCCCTACTACCACATGAAGATTACGACTCCTCTATTTTCGATTTAACCCATAGTGGGCTCGCAATCCTAATTTTCTTGGCAACATTTCTCATGCCTAGTGCCACTAAATCAAGGGTTTGGTCCATATATGGCAATGAAAAATAAAATATATCAAATCAACACTCAAAGAATAGGACAAGGACTATTTTTGGGCCAAGGACATAGAAATACACCATGCCAAATCATAATTGGGGGGAATTTAGAGGTAAATGTGAATAAGCATTGATCTCCCTTAAGTTATTATTGAAGGAAAAACATGTGTTTTCTGAGTTACAAGTGGCATTGAGAGTGGAAGTGGAATGATGAGGGTTGAAGTCCAAAAGTTTATGGTTGAGGGTGGGTGATCAAACACCCAATATTTCCATAAAAAGGTTCCTTTGGCACAACAATGTTGAATCCATGACCAAGGAAAATGGGGAAACCCTCATTTCTTAGGATGAGATCAAGGAAGAAACCCCCCTTCATTTCAACAATCTTTATTCAAAAAAAGGACATTGAAACATTGAGGATGTCGAGGTTATGTTGGAAGACTTCCTTTAAATGGTTTCTACTTAAGATAATGACAAGTTAATACAACAAATATCGAAGGAAGAAGTATGGGTAGTGAGTCGCTCCTTTGACACTGACAAGGCCCCTGGGCCCAATAAATTCATTGCTCATTTCTATAGAAAGTGTTGCCACGTCATTAAATTTAATCTAATTAGAATGATAAAATATGTCCATCACTCTTCACACATGGGAGGAGGAATCAACTCAACCTTTCTTGCATAGGTTTTGAAAGAGGTAAATCCTTCCACATTTTCTAAATTTCATCTAATTATTTATGTAATGTCTCCTAAAAATTTATTTTCAAGATTATAGAAAACCATTTGAAACCTTTGCTCCTTAATTTGATCTCTAAAAATCGAGGTTTTGTTGGGAGGAGGCAAAGAGTGGATAATATTATTCTTGTCCAATAGAGTATATACTCTAATAAAACCAAGGGGGAGAAGAAAACGATTATAAAATTGGACATCACCAATGTGTTTGACCATGTTACATAAAATTTTATTTTTTTTATCCTTCAACAGTCTAGCTTTAGCACTGGGTTTCTAAATTGGATTTTTTTGTACATAGATAGTTTGTGGTTTTATCCTTTGGTCAACAAAACATTTGCAATAATATTTAGAGCATCAATAGGCCTATGCCAAGGATGTCCTTTACCTCCCCTCATAAATATCATCATGGTTGAATCCTTAATTCAATAACATGACTTTGAAAAAAGAACAGGGCATCTTCCAAGCATTCAATTTGTAATAGGACTTAAATTTTAAATTATGCTCACTTTCCTAATGACACGTTGTTGATGGGTAGTGCATCTGTGAATATTTCTTCTCGTTTCAAGATTGTCTTGAATAGTTTTGTCAATTCCCAAGGGGGATTTATTAATACAAAAGCAATCATATTTCTGTATGGAATGCCAGTCATACCACTCGACAACTTTATTCAAGTGCTCTTCATTTCCTGCTTCAAGAAGGTTATACCTATTTTAGGTACTTGGGCATCCTTATCTGTTGTAAGCCCTTCCCCCATCCTTCTTGGCATCCTATACTTTCCAAAGTTAAAGATAATTTTTCCTGATGGAGAGCCAATTGGTTGATTAATGTTGCTAATATGGTTCTTTTAAAATCAAGGGACTTTATGTTCTACCCCTCTTTCAATTCTTTGCATTATTAACTCCAACTAGTGTTAGATCAACAATTTCCCAAGAGCTCATAAAATTGTTGGTTATATGTTATGTTCTTTGCATGATTAGTCGTGTTTGAACACCAGTTCCTAATAGGCTGGTTGCCCCCCCCCCCCCCCCTTCGTATAAATGTTGTCATGGGGGGTCTAAGGGTAGGGTGGAAATACTTTTATGGAGCCCCCCTTAACAAGGGCTTTCGGGGGCAACACCCTTGAAGTGAATTTTTTGCAAAATATGCCCTGTAAAATTGTTGTGATTTCATAGCCAATCTAAACCATTAATCATTAGATCACATATCTGATGGTAGAAGTTATGTTAGGGTTCTTTTCCCTAGAAGGAAACCCTATTTTAAAAGGGAATTATATAACGATTATGTAATCATTGTGAGATATTGAAAAATATTATTGGTTTTTCGGTTTTGGGCTTATAGGATTAAATATTTTTGTTAATGTGTGTGTTTTCCATTGCATATTTTGTATTTTTATTAAGATTTTTTTAACAATAATTAAATTGTGTAGGGTTGAAACCTACATTTGATATCATAGTTGTTTTGCTTCAGTGGGACACCTTTATGGCTAAGGAGTTTGGCACAGACTTGTGGTAGACCATGTTATACTGGGAGACCTAAATAAATGATTCTTGTGGTGAAAAGGAAATGGAAAGTTGTTCAAAAATAGAGATCGAGAAATTCAATGGGAAAAGTTTCAAGTTGTGGAAGCTAAAAATGGAATATTTTTTTGTGGACAAATATTAGTGGATCTAAATACTACACCAATAAGGATGTCAACAGAAGACAAGACCAATTTGGATCAAAAGGAAAAGAGCACAATACAATTGTGTCTCTCAGATTCAGTGTTATTGAATGTTTCAGAGGAAACTATAACGAAGGCTTTGTGGGTCAAGTTAGGGGATTTGTATCAATCTATTTTTTTGGTGAACAAATCGTTTCTGTGGAAGAAGTTGTGTAACCTAAAAATGAATGATGGAGACTTAGTGATCAAGAATTTGAATTCCTTCTATAGTGTGGTAAGTTAGCTATTATCTATTGATATTAATATTTTATATAAATATAAGTGCATCAGTTTGTTATGTTATCTACCATACTCGTGGGATAGTTTATATGTTTCCATAGGTAGTAATGAAACTAATATAAAGTTCGATGAAATAGTTTCATACTTATTGTTGGAGGATATTTTATGTTGATTAAATTAGCATTCTTATCATAAAATAAATGCGAAAAACATAATGAACACCATATGTAGGCACTCAGCTAGGGAAAAAACCCCTAATGAGGGGAAAACCCAATCAAACACTTCCTTTAGTAGATTCAAAGCACAATGATACAACCAAGACTCTAGACCTAAACCTCTCTCCATCCATCAAGTCATCCTTTGAAGCATTCTTCTTTCATATCTTCAAGTCTTTTGATCCTTCTTGACATCTCCTATAATTCAACTTCATGTTTCCTACAATTCGACTTCCTATAATCATAGATGCTTTAGATCATGTGATAGAGTTTAGCTTCAATACTTCGGTCCTCTCTATAGTTGTAATAATTTATTCTTATATCTACTTTGTATCACTTTTAAAATGATATATAGAACTTGTGTATCCAACTAATTTGAGCTCACTTTTGTATTTATAGTTATTTATGCCTATTCTATTGGGGCCGACATGAATGGAGGATACAACCGACTTGATGGAGGATACAATCGACTTGATGGAGGACACAGCCGACTTGATGAAGGACATATATGAGTTGATGTAGGAGGATAAGACACAACTTTTACATAGAATAATTCTTTCTTGACTTTAAGGAACCCAATAAGGGTCTCTTACAAAAATTGACTTTTACTTTGACTCAAAAATCCTAGGAGCCTACAATGGAGGCTTGACCTATTTCCAATTGACCCAAGCGTGAAACCAATGCTTTAATAAGTCAATTTAATAATAATAATAATTTTTCTTGACAAATATATTACATCATGAATCAAGTACAATTATGAAGACTGACACTAGTTATATTATTCAACACTGCCTCTTAACTAGGGAGGTACTCATAATTGTATACAAATGAAGGTACATGGAAGATCTTAAAATGAAATGAACTAAAAATAATTTAGCACACGAAGTGCTCTAGACTAGATACTAGACTAGGGTAATCTATGTGGGTGGGACTAAGATGGACTCAAGGTTTCATCCACTCTAGGTACCATCAGACTTACTTTCTAACCATCAAACAAGGGATCTAGGCACATATCCAAGGTTGAAGCTCCATGACCAACGCCACCCTCCCTCTTCAATATCTAGAAATCAACACAGGTTGGCCATATGTCCTCCAAAGCATCTTGCCATAAGATGCTTCAACTCTCCTTGTAAACTACACCAGATATATCCATTTTCCCAAGCACGCATCCAAAGTCTTCAATCCTCTAGAGGAGAGATTTTCTTGTACAAAAACAACCTCAATTAGTAATAATCTTTCAAAAATATATGTACAAAGAAACCTCTGGGGTCCTTAATTATTATGATGTTTCTTATCCAAATACATCATGCCGGAAGCTTTCTTCTTTTACTTTTTCAGCAGCACCAAATATAACATAGTACTTGTCAAGCCCTTTGTTTCAACTTTATGAATAATGAACATTCATTTGTAGTACTTTTATTCTTTTTTAAGGTAGTATGACTGGCATAATGTGTATTCCCTCTCAACTAGGGAGATATACCTTTTTCTTCTATCCAAGATCCTTCTAAAAAGAACTTCCTTCCTTCCTTTTATAACATAGGAGAGACTTACAATCTTTCAAGGCTTTATTTATTTATCATGTCATCAAGGCCATCTTGATCGTCATCATTCTTATAGCTTCCTTCATCATGCTCATCATTATGAACATCCTCAACATCTTCAAGATCATGTACCTGCAAAACTTTAATAGCAAGTACAACCAAACAAAAATATACAGGGCATGACATTAAGTATATCAAAATCAAGTCATTATAATGGAAGCATCAAAAGATTCAAAACCTTAGACATTAGATAACTGAAAATACTTAGGCTTATACTCAGCAGAGGTCACACCTTTTATACTTTATACATTAACAACTTGCTAGGGTTTCATCATAAACCCTAGACTTCATTTTGAAACACAAAGCAAGTCAATTCAATCATAGTATTATGCATCTAGGATTTCAATATTACTATCAGAATGTTAGACTCTAATAGGATTTATTGAAAACCCTAGATCTTCATCATAAAAAATAAATCATATCAATAATTGAAAACAACATCATAATTCCTTATACATAATAAAAACATCAATATGCATATGTAGGGTTTCATCAAATTATCAAAACTTACTTTAGTACACCCTAGACACAGAACATCAAAGTTAGATATTCAACACTTTAAATCAAGCTAAGCTTTTGATTATATGGAAGAACACATACCTAGGGTTTCATTCCTCGAACCATGGGTCCTTCTTATAAAACCTAATTCGCCAAACCCTAGGAATCTAGATTTTCAATGACAACAGAAAACCCTAACTTATCACAATCTTAAGGTTTTGGTTTATAACAAGGATAATAACAACAAACCCTAAAATAGTAGGATTTTTCCAAAACAATACCAAAAGCCTAAATATTACAATAATATAATTTCCTTTATTCATTCTTTACTAACAACTGCAAGTGGACTAGGGTTTCAACCAAACAAGGATAGAATTTCATTTTACAAACCCTAAGTAGACTAGGGTTTCATTAACATACCCTTCGTTTAGGGTTTTACAGGGAACCCTAAAGGTTAGGGTTTCATGTGATGAAAAAATGACGAGAGATATTACAAAGATAGATTAAATCTAGTGATTTATCTTACAAACAAGTATTTTTTACGATTCAAAACCCTAAACATAAGATAGTTAGTAATACACGACAAATCTTGAATTTTAATGAGGAATTGTTTCTACAAATCTTATAGTTTTAGACACACCTAGAGTTTCTCCTTCTACAAACCTTGTAGGATTCCTTTTATTGAAGTTCTCCCTCTGAATTTAGCCATAATTTGTATACATGTAATACTTATTGACAAATAAAACCAAGAAAAATATGTGATACCAAAATTATGATTAGATAAATGTCTTTCCGGATTAATTATGATGTCAAATTGTCAATCTGGGGTTTCTATGAGGGAACAAACCAAATTAGAGTTAGGGCTTCTTGTTAGGGTTTTCTATCCCATCTGTGGTTTTTAATTCCTAGATTCAAAAACCCTAAATCTTATGCAACAAAACCTTAATGTATGTAGACCCTTTATTAATTAAACAATCATACCTACCTTGTATTACATACCTTTCCCTTCTATGATTACTTGGATGTTTCTATAGGACCTTTTACAAGATCTTGATTTCAAGAGTTCTCGAGACTGCCTTCAAGATCCTCCTTTCCAAATTTGTTGCTACTAATATTCCAAATCATCATTTATCCTTCTTCTATATGTCACTATTTTTAAATTTGAAAAATCCAAGAATGTCAAAGCTAGTGTTTTCCTTCAAAGACACAATCTTTTTTTCCATTAAAGTCACAATATTCCTAAAAAAACTCCAAAATAAGATGCTCACCATAAGGTGACTATCTATTTCTTATTGCTTTAGAGCTTGGTTTCAACGCTAATATATATACTTCTCCAGCCTTGGTTCTTAGGGCACAATCACTAATATTTCTTGAGACAAAATCTATTTTCATTCAGTGGACTTATATTCTTTTCATATTGACTACTTCCAAGAGTAGATATCTCAAACTAGGACTTTTACACCTTATTGAATAATATTTTAGAACAAGCCTAAAAAGCCTTCCCAGTTTCCTCCACCAAATGATAACTATTTCTATTATAGAGGTTTGAAAGATATTTCATTGTCTTTGATTGTGCCATTAATTTTCAATTTGAGGTCTAAAGTATTCTTTAAGGCGACTTCCTTTTTTTGGAGTAGACTAATTGTAGCCTTACTTACTAATTTGGGCATCCAAATTTTTTTTATAGCTTTGCACAACTTCTTCAACAAGTCTCTAAAATGTTGTGGCCTTCCTCCTTAATATTTTATCCTATATGTTGTCTAGATAGGTACCTACAACAACCTATTTAGGTTTTTTTAGTCCTTCAATCAACCACTTCAAATCTGCGACCTAGACTCCATAGGTTTTTTTATCTCTTTGGCTTGTTTCAGTAAGAAGAACCAATTCATAATATGCCCAGAGAAACTCCATCTTCTTTGGCCTTGAATTCTCTTTGACTTGGCTTAATAATCTTGTAAGATGAACCCTAAAACAGGTTCATCCTTCTTATTTAATTCCTTCACTTTGTTAACCCAAGTTTGTGGCCCTAACCATAGAAATATTGACTAGCACATATGCCTAGAACTCATAATTTATTCCCTCTATGAGCTTAGCCTTCCTTTAGCTTGAATAGTGACCCTTTGGACCTAGAGAACAGAGTCTCTCTGCTTCCCACTATACCAATGAGATTGAGCAGAAAATCACAGAAGTGGCTTGTATCAAAGCCTCTATCATTCAGGATGTTATCACAAAATCAGACCTGATAGGCTACCAATCAAGTTAATATCATGTAACTGTTTCAGAACAATATTTTAGTTGAGGCTTAGCCTCCTCAAATTGAGAGGGCTTTCTCTAGGGTTAATGATTTTTGATAAAAATATAGATTGCTAACTCTATGTGGGGTAATCGAGTAGATAAATGATATATTTTGGTTGTAAACCACATTAGCAGTTGCATCATTAGGCTTATGGAGTCATATTAGCTTCAGCCAAAACCAAAAAATCTACTTAGCATGGAAGTCAAGGCATATCAGAGTTCAAGTAAAGAAATACACATGTGAAACTGTAAAACACACAGTCAGTTTGTCAATGAAGGAATTCAGAGCATCAATGATGAATTCTGAGTAACATAAGCAAACACCAATGTAATAAAATAGTAAAAGGATTCCATTAGAAAAAAAAACATGCTGGAACTCCTTATGAATCTTGAGTTGGCTAAGTAGAAAACTTTGTATTAAGTTGTAAACAATCACTTACAATAAACACAGTATTTTTGCTAAAAATGTCCAACCCTTAGCATTTCAACTTCTTCAACTTTATAGATCATTTACAACATAGGATAACCTTATCCTCATCTAGATACATCGAATTCCTACTTTTTGACACCTTGCCTAACCATGAGACATGGTATTTATTACAAAATGACAGTTGTAAACCTAATGAAAAATCCTACTACAAATAGGACTCAAACTCCTTAACTCTACTCATAAAAACCTTATCTAAATTAGATTACATCATTTTCCAACTCTATTCCCATAAGGTCGAATCTAGATGATAAGCTCTAGCACTTTATGACCTCAATGCCGATCTCCTGCAAACTAGGAAACTGTCCCCTGTTTTCTAGGCTTAGGATTCTTTGTGTTCTTGAGACACTTTAACCACCATGAACCCATGACTTCGAAGCTATTTTCTGTTAGGAAATGAAATAACGTATGCTCAAAATAATCCATAAGTGCCAGCTGTACAAAATCACCATCGAACTATCCAAAATAGAAAAAATAGACCTGCACTATGAAAACAACACAGTTTCGTAGCACTTTTCATAGCGCAGTCTTTTAACCTATTTGCCTTCAAAATTTTGGTTTCCTTCCTCTGGGATTATCTGCATATTCACTTAACACATCCTCCTTAGAAATTTTAGGTCAAAATATAGAGGTCTGTCCTTCAAAAATTGATGGAAAAGGGTGAAAAAAGCTGCTAGAATAGTTTCGTAGCGTATTTCACCCTTTTTGCACTGTTTTCACTAAGAAACTGTTGAGTGAGTAGTTTTGTCCGAAATTCTCCAAAATTCAAACCAAAATTTTTCCAAAACTTCAGAAAACTACCGGTTTCATCAAAACAAACATCCATATGAACTACAAACACCATTATCATGAGGTTTATTCTTCATTACCCATTTGATTTTGCCTTTGAATTTGTCATTTTGTAGTTTTGTTTTTTAGTTCATCTTGAGACAGTTTCAGCTGCAACTCCAAATCTCCCACTTGACCTCTTAGTCTTCTATTACTAGCTCTTAAGTGGTTATTGATTACTCTAACAAATTTAGCTTCTTTGATAGCTAGAATTGTCCATGTGAAAAACTATTCTGCACCACTTGGAATCTCAAACCTAGAAACAATTTGGCCTTCCCATACTGCTTTCATCCTCTTAAACTCTATTTTTTCAATGCTGTGCTTTCTAGCCCCCTTTCTCATCATTGCAATCTCTTGGTTTGCTAGCTTCAATCTCTCCTCAAGAAGTTGACACTCTGTCATGTGTTCCTTTCCCTTCATTTTCCTGCTGGCTGCATGCTCCACTATTGGCGATGAGAGATCAACCACCTCTTCATGGACTTTGGTTGTTTCAACAGTTTCTTGGACCTCTTTACTGCCCTCCTTGAGTTTCTTTTCATGCCTAGTTAAAGGCTTCCTTGCTTGAAAAATAAAAGCTACATTTTCACCCTGAAATTCAAGTTTTTTAGCTGACTTAACCCTTTTCTATTTGTGTTCATTTGCTCCAATGAAATCAGATTGCACAATGGGTGATTCCTCTATATTAATTTCATGAAGGATGTCATCTAAATTTCATTTTATCACTGGGCTGTCCTCTATACCTGAAACCACTATTTTTCGCTTTGATGCTACTACTTGGCTTCTTGTCACTCTCTGGATTTCCTGCTTGCTGGCCACTTGTTTTTGTTTTACCTCCTTGACACTTTCTAACCTCTGTTTTGCAGATGATGGAGTTGCTGCAACAAGCACCTATGTCTTCTCTGCTCTTTTCTCAACTTGTTTTCTTGGTTTCAACTTTACAAACCTATTTTCTCTTGCAACCACAGGCTGACTAGACTCTGCTGGTGGTGGTGAAGGAGTATTTTTAGTTTTAGGGTTTCTATCTAGGGTTAGGGTTTCCATTTCTAATCCACTCATAAACAAAAAGGAAGATCAATCCCTGCTTACTTTGTGAAGCTCATTTAAAACCAATAACTTTATCAAACCATGGTGAAACAGAGAGGTTTCACAACCATCAGACTTGGCTTGTACTTTACCAGCCATTTTGACAAGGCTCCTATGCAAGTAAAATGGAAGATCTAATGATATCATACCTGTGAAATGCAACAAAAACTTGAAATGATAAGAATAAACTTTATGGTAGCTGCCTTCACATGTAAAGTATCTTTGAATGTTGAACAACAGCTTGGCATAGGTGTCTTTGATACAACTTCTAGTTATTGCATTATTCAGGTCCATATCTACATACTCAGGTTTCATGAATTCCTTGCATGGTTCCATGTCAAACTTAAAACCCTTAAACCAAGTCTCCTGTCCCCTTGGTATTTTTATCACAGAAGCAATGATCTTAGGTGTGACTGGCACATTTAACATCCCAATTTTGTTAGTTGTTCCACTGAAGTGTAAGGAAAACTCTTTAAACACCTGAGTGTGGCAACCCTGCAGCTTTTCACAAAACCGGAGACAACCTGCTTTGCTAAAACCCTCCATCACTATTTGATCCTTAACTATAGCATTCACATTTTCAGGCTCATATCTTAGACAATGTCCCCCTCTATGGACCTTCCTCTCCTCTACCATGCTTCTTTTGAAAAACCTGTCAACTTCTCTTGAATTAGTAAAACAACCTCGCTTGAAATAAATGAACAACCTCGCTTGATAATATAGAACAACGTCGTTTGATAATGTTGAAAATAGCTTTGCTTGAGAAAATGGAACAACCTCGCTTGATTATAGTAAAGATAGCCTTGGTATAGGAAAAACATAGGCTTAAATTAACTGCTTCAAAGATTAAACAGTTGTGTGGAGGCAAATGAAAACTAGAATGACCGAATTAGGCAAGATTTTCAAATTTGAAATCTCATCTTATGACTGAATGATGCCCCTATCATGATGATGATGGCCGTGAGATGGGTAATTACTTTGAATTCGACCTCTAATTGACTCACCATACCCTTGTCCTATCATTCCTTAATGGATTTCTGACATATTCTGGCTTAATTAACATGACGGTTAAGAAACCACGCTTTCGTAGTGCACACAGTGTATTTTTCGCAATTTGTGCTACGAAAGTATTAGCGTTTTCATAGCGCAAAACCTATTTTTTGAACTAATGGTGCTACGAAACAGAGGATTCTTGGCTAATTGCAAAAATTTAGCTCGAAACTTAATGGAATGACCTCTAAATGAAAAATGTGAATATTTGATCATGGAATGGAGCTCTAAGGACTTTATTTGAATTCAAATGATGATGTTTAAACTTATAAAAACTATGACCTACCCTTAACCAAAAATTAAAATGAATTTCAAACCTGTTTGAGATCATGATAAAAAACATAGTTGACATAATGATGTTTTGAATTTTTTTTTGGGTGAAACAGGGTATGGAGGAAGCCAAGGGACTCTTAGCACAAGTTAGCAAATGGTTAAGCTTCATCACATTAATAAATCAACCAGTTTACCCCTTCTGTCAACAGGCCAATAATTTTTTCAACCAAGCCATGGCCTCTAAGGATAAGGCCCAACAGATAGAGCTCTTAGCATAGGTGGATGTCCTATCCATCCAAATCCAAAAAATCGAAGATGAGTTGAGCAAGGCCAAGACCCTACTCTGTGAACTTAAGCCACCAACACAAGCTCAGTTGGGGGCACTATAATAGATCAGTGATGATACATAAACTAAATTCAATACCCTCATGATGACTCACCTTGTCCATCCTACCATCAAACTTACTGTGTAGTTCCTCAATCAAGTAAGCACTCTCACAGGCTCATGACATGCAGCTCTCGATGAGTTCATAAGGTTAAAAATGCAGTCATTTATTATGTCCCAGAGTTGGGTCCTTCATTTAAATGAACTAGTAAAGGAGGAGCAACGTAAGAAGAAGCACAAAAATAGCAAGAATCATCGACATCACCACCAACATCGACAAACGATTGACTCAAAGATGAGTCAATGGAATATAGTTGGGGCCTAATTGGTCCTTCATTTTGAAAGCTAAGTTGTGGCATGTTTCATATATTGACCAGAGGCAACCGTTGGGAGGTTGCAAAGAAGACAACTGGAGAAGGAAAAGGGACCCGCCAAAGACTAGCTGTTGCAAATAACCGGCCAGAGAAATCAGGACTCAAGCAGTCACAGCCAAGTTGAAAGGAACACTAACATCCGAGTACGTAGACATAGTCGAGTAATAGAGGCATCCAAAAGAGGGAAAAGGCAGAGTATCCAAGGGAGAAATAGAAACAAGAATAGGGTTTAAGAATGCTAAGAGGAAAAGCCAACAGGGAGAAGAAGGGAATGCACTGAAATGTTGTCGCGAAGCCTATTGAGCCTGCACTATTATGTCTTATCTTGCTCATGTAATATCTAGTTATGTTAGTTATGTTCTATCGACGAGGCCTTTGAGCTTGATGTATTGTGATAATTTTGTTCAATTTAATGGAAGGAGGAGTTACAGGGTTATTGAGAATCTTCATGTGTGATTTGATGTAGCCTTTTAAAATTTGTACTATGACTTCACATGCACAATATAATTTCTTCTTTAATGTTTGAGCAGACTTGATAGCACCTTTGATGTTCTAGTTCTGGTTTTATTGGGCGCTGATAGCCTTCATGGGGTTTCTCCTGATACCAAATTCTAGCCGTAACTAAGTAAGGTCGCGACATGCCTCGAGTGAGACGCCTTATTCTTCCTTACTAGGGTGAAAATTTCAGCATTACGTTATACTACGACGAATCTTTTGTTGGCCCCTATGCCTAAACCCAGGGTCTCAACCCATTCATCATTTTTCCACCAACAATATGAAAGCTAAAGTATTTTTTAGAAATTTTTAGATAATGAGTTTCTAAATTATTTGGATAAATAGTCATTATAAATTCAATATGTTATATGTGGAAATTGAATATGGAAGATCACAGTATTTCTTTAAAAAACTCTAGCTAATCAATATTTTTTATATAAATATAAAATATAAAATATTAATATTAATTCTAAAATATTAATTATCTAGTTTGTGTGAAATTTAGTTCTCGTTGAGTCTTAGGTTCAAACTTCATAGAGAGTGATTAAGGAGGGAAGTTGCCTTTGAAGGAATCAAACTATCCCAAGGGGTGTCCAAGCTCAATCGAGCATAACACAATCCTCATGATATCATTCCACTAATAATTTTCCATCCAATATTAAGACTAACCCTAGGCTAAGATTAATTTCTTATTAATAATAATGACAACAATGACAACCCATATTTTAATTAAAATGACTTATAAAAAATCTAAATCAAATATTATAATAATAATTAACTTTTAACGAATGTGATTTTATTTTTAATAAAAATTTTAATTTTTTTAAATGACAAATTTTATTATAAATTAATTGTGATTCATAATAATAAAATAATGAAATATTAATGAATTAATAAATTTCTATTTTGTATTAATTATTTTAAATATAATATTTAAATAAAACAATATTAAATTAATTATAGTTATTAAAAATATAAAATAATATATTTTTTATATTATTATTATTATATAAAATAAATAATAAATAGCTATATGTTAATTTTTTAAATTTTTTTAATATTGAGAAGAAACTTAGCCTTTGGCTTGAAAGCTAGGGAAAAAGAGCTAAAGGACAAGCTAGTCTTAGGAGACATCAATCGACTATTGACCATTTGGTCACTCTTAGAATAATTGCGGAGGAATATTGCAATAGTAAAGCCGATCTCTTCTCTTGCCTTGTGGACTTTAGAAAAGCTTTCGACATTGTTCCTCGAGATAAAATTTGGGAGAGACTTAAAGAGATAATGGTCCCTCCTGAGCTGAGGATTTTTGTAATCCGTCTCTACAAGACCGTCACTGCCAAGCTTAAGACCAAAGAGGGGTGTTCTAAAGACATTAAATGCAATATTGGAGTTAAGAAAGGGTGTCCCATATCCCCTACCCTTTTTGGCATATACATCGACAAGCTAGAGGAGTGTCTAGAATCTGCAGGGTGCAAGGGAATCGAGCTTGCTGGTGTTCTCATTACTCTTCTCCTCCATGTCGATGATATCGTTCTTCTTGCAAAAATCCATGATGACCTCGACAAACAGTTCCAGATTCTTCATGGCTACTGCTCCAAGATGGGTATGACAGTTAATACCGACAAGACTAAAGTCATGATCATTAAATCCAAAAAAATCATCCATGGTAGTTTCGTGTATAATAACCAGTGCTTAGAGCAAGTTTCTTCTTATAATTATTTGAGCATTGACTTCCCTCATCATCTTAACTAGAATTATAGCATCGAGAAAATGATTATTGGGGGCTGGAAAACTTATTATGAGCTTGAAAAAAATTGCAAGTCGGTTAATATTTACATTTGGAGTAAAAAGAGGTTCCTCTTTGAGACCCTTGTCCCCCCTGTTGTCTTATACGGATGTGAATTTTGGGGTTGTAGTATATCCAGAGAGTCATGGAGGAAGATTGAGATGATTCAAAATTAATTCATAACATACAACCTTAAGATTAAGGGAAATACTCCATATCCTATCCTCTTGATCAAATCTGGTTTGTCCCCCATTGAAAGTACGATTATGTTTAGATATATGATGTATAAGAAGAAGCTTGACAACATGGAATAAAAAAGGCTCCCTAAAATTGCTTCTAATTGTAGTCAAAACCCTCACCTTCGCCTCAAGCGTGGGTGCATAAGGATGCCCAGTCTTGGCTCAACGATTGGGGAATTAAGGAGGAGCTTAGTATCAGAAGCAAAGATAATATCAAAAATACTATTACCTCCAAGTTTAAGGACAAGTTGTGGGAGGATCAGGAGCTGGAGGGTAAAAGGAAGCTAAGATATTATAAGGAAGTGATCAAACCCACCCTTGATAATCAGAATTATCTCTCTATGATGTCCAACAATAAGAAAAAAATCAAAATTTCTAAGATAAGAAGTAATTACCATGAGCTTCGGAGTGAGACCGGGCGATGGTCTATTCCCAAGACCCCTTGGAACGATAAAATCTGTCATATTTGCAATTCTAAGCAAGTGGACGATGAAAAACACTTCCTTTTAGACTGCCCGACTCTTACTCACATTCGCTCTCAATTCCCTACCATCTACCACACTTCCAATCTTCTTGACCTATTAAACCAACCCACCTATAGCGATCTTGGAGCACTTATTTCCCTTCTCTTTGACCATAGAAACAAGATTTTGAAGAATCAAACTTAGATTCTTTCTCCTCTCTTAAGGTTCGATAGACCACATTGGTCTTAACAGATGGTAACCATCATCATCATCATCATCAATTTTTTTTAATATTATATAATAGGTTCATCACTAAATGAACTGTATTAACAACCAAATGTGAATACATTGAACACTAGATACCATGAATATGATCTAAGAAATCATAATGATATGACCTTTGAGATGATTTTTGTTTAAAATTGCTTTATATATATATATAGAACACTTTTAATTATTTATAGTTTTTAGTATATAAACAATATATTTCATAAATTATCTTTTAATCAAGCAATATATTTACTTTAACATAAATCTATTTAATAACAAGCATAACAATCATTCGAGAACAATCAATATACAATTAGCATTTTTATTATAATCTTATCAATATATCAATAACATTTTTATTATAAGTGTTTTTATATAATATTATAAATTTAATATATATATATATATATATATATTCACAAAATCTAATATAAATATAGACTAGCACAACCACATTAATAAATGTAATTGATATATGTTATAGATATTTACAATTTTAATAAAAAAAAGTATATTTTTTTAATAAGAAACTTATTGTTATTTAACAACAATTTTCTAATGTATAATAATTTTTTATATAACAACTATTATTTTTCATACTTTTTAATATAAATTTTGTGTGAACCAAAAACAATCCATATTTTATTAATATCAATGTATTTTTACACGAATCGTCCAGTAAATCTTCCCCAAATTCTCTAAATTTTTGGCTCAATATCACCGAGCTTGGTGACAATGGTTTTGGTAGTTATGGTTTGGTTAGAATGTTTTATTATTATAATTATTATTATTATATATAATTTTGTTGGAAATTTAGTGAGAAAATTTAGTAATAATTTTTTAGAATAGTAAATTTAAGTTTTTTTAAAATAAGAATTGATGTTTTATTGATTTTGCCAATTTTGTGATTTTGTTGATGTTTGACCATTTCTATGTTTTATAAGCGTAAAACTGGATTCCAAAGCTACTAGTGAAATTGAATAACAGAAAATCAGTCCAATGGCCATGAGATTTGATCACATAACAAACCCTATGATTGTTTCCAAAAGCCGCGTTCCAAAGGCACCCGACCATAACAAGAAGCATCCTTATGTTGATCGTTGATTCCCCAAATATTCCGCAACCAGATGGATATGGGAAAGTTCAATTATTTCACCACAAACATGTCCGTTTGGTTGCAGAGTATTTTACCATGCCCATGTTTGTATGATTGTGGAATATTCGGGGAGTCAACAATCGACATAAACTCAAGTGTTCAAAACAAATTGATAGATTAAAGAAAAATGTATAATTAACGACAAAAACTAGCAGCAAATCAGTTGCGCATAAATTTATCTTTAGCCTTAGACACTAATGCAAGCAAGCAATGACATATTTTCTTTGGAGAACATGGAGACGAGCGAAGGAGGACAAATATTAACACAACAGATTTGGTCATGACTCGAGGAGAACTTTTTCCTCCTTTCAAACTTATATAATTTTTCATGGTTTCTTACAAACTTGAGACATGACTTTATTGCAACTAAAGAGGAGCCAAAAAATGCCAGTTATGAAGCCACTACGCCATAAGTGTATAGGGACGGGAAGGTCATAGTCACAAGGATGGTGAATTTTTTACTAATGGAGAAGTTGTAGACTATTTAAGAGCCAGAGAAAAGGGAAATATCTCTCATTGCAACATTACATAATGAAACAATATGATATTGTAGAATGAACCAGAGCTAGAGGAATAGAAAACATGAGAAAATAAATCAAGAAAAATACCAGAGGCAAATATAAAGGGACTATGATGGATTACTCAGAATCAATCATCAAGAATTACAAGGCTGGATTCAGAGAGGTGCGAAAGAAGGTAATCAGTGGAGCACAAAGGAACAATTATACTAACTATTTTATAGTTTTCGACAATAATTTGGTTTTCATATTTCCACAGGAGAACGAACAGTGTGAAGCAGTGGATGCCGAATTTTCATTACAATGGTGGATTGAGGTTGGAATCAGACTTCTCTGATTGGTGGGTCTTTCGTGTTTCAAATATGAAGGAACAAATTCACGGTGGGAATTAAACTTGCCTATCCCCAAGGATCTATTTGTACCATAGAGCCGCTTCATTCCCTTGCCATTGGTTCACACCTACTGGGGTTAAGTTAGCCAGCCAACTCTCTTGAAGTTGCTCCTTTATTATTCTAGGACCATCTTCTACCTACTAGATACGATCACCCATGTTTCTCGACACCTGTTCATCATGTAGATGCCTCCATCACCGGATTTCGAGAAAATAGCACTTGTAATCGAAGCGGAGGCTAACGCCCGTCCTCTTTCGCACTTTGACCATGTTTCTCCCCCTCAGTCTGATATTTCTCCTGGAGATTTTCAAATCTTCCATCACATTTCTCACGGTAACAAAGCCTCTCAACCACTGAAGGCGAATGAAATTCTGAAGTCCCTGTCTATGCAACTTAAGACATTCTGGGAGAAATTAGAGCATCCAAAATACATGCACTCCATGGAAAGTCGAAATTTTTATATCTATTGAGGGAGAAAATAAAACTTTGGATGTCGAATATCTAGTTTTCGAAGCTTGGATACTGACCCATATCAGTTTACTGCAGAATGGATGGGTATGTTACCATTTCTTAAGCTCAGAGGATGCTAAAACAATTCTCCACTCTCCCTAGGTTAAAGGTAGAGGATTCCTGCTTCTTCAGGAATTCCAGGCTGGCTTTGACCCTATCATTGCATCCCCCCTGTGGAAGGTTGTACGAGGCTAATATATTGGGCCTTCCATTATAATTATGGACCCACCCTACCATTATAGATGTAGCCAACTCTATTGGCATATTTTACTATTGGGATGACAACAAATTGGAATTGATGGATAAGAAAATCGCTTGGATACTGGTTGAGGTTGATCTTGGAGGAAAAATATCTTCCAGTCTATACATTATATGGGGTTATTTCTCCCTTAGTGTTACAATTGATTATTGGGGCATCACCTATATATGCCTTATCTTCCATTCGATTGGACACTTGCGCGCTTCTTGTCCGGGCCGCATATCTTCGGTTTGACATTCCCGATGGAGGTGTTTGAGTTATATTCCGCTGGAACCAACAACTAATCAACTGATTTCAGCAAGTAATATTCTATCCCCTCTTGATTTCATTCTTCCATATGATGTTTCTTCCTCCCTACAATCTTCTCCTTGCAATCTATTGGTAGAGGCTAGCATTTTTGAGTTCTTAACTTTTATTTTCCCCATTCCCCCGAAGTTCCTCCTTCCTTGTTAGGTCCCGCCCCTTCAATTGATAATCCTACCCTCAACACCATGAACCTAAATTTAATTCCAGCATCACTGGTCTCCCCTTCATCACCAGACCAAGAACTTGAGGCACTATCAATCTCAGATTCTCTCGGGATGGAACCCCTTTCCATCAAAAAAATTGTCTTTCACTCCCAGATTGGATTTAGTCCTGGAACCTCTTCCCCCTCTTCCTCATTAGTTTCATCTAATATTCGGAATAATAATATCGTTAAATATAGAAAACTATCTACTATCCTCTTTGAGGCCTCTTCACACCACAAACGTGCCTTATCTTCTGCTGAACTCCCTGCTTCTTCCTCCCTTGTTCAACGGGTCCTTAGAGCGGAAACTCTCACCTCTCCAGTTCCCTAATGATCATTCTTTCCTACAATATAAGAGGATTTGGGGCCTCTCATAAATCCCTCCACCTTAAAGGCCTTATTATCCATTACCATCTCAATTTGATTCTGCTTCAGGAAACTATGATTTCCAAGGAAATAACTTGAGAAATATTTCTCAAAACATGTCCTAGATGACATGTCTATGCTTACAATTCTTTTGGAATTTACGGGGTATTGGTGACAACCTGGAAGCACTTCTGTCTCAAATTATCGAATTTCTTGACCTATGCAATAATTTTACTATTGAGATTTTTTCGGGGCTCCTCCACACGACTTCATATCCTTAATATGTAAGTGCCCTATTCTAGTAGAAGAATTTTCTTGGAACATGTCTCTAATTTCGACATTTTGGATTTGCCTTCTCTAATAGTAGCTGAGGATCTCAAATTAACATTAGACACCAAGGATATTTTTGGGCAAAAATCGAAGGTTGATCAGTTATATTCCTATTTAAAAGATATTTTCTATTCCTTGTCTGTACGCGATATTGCTCCAACAAGGATTTTTCCTACCTAGAACAATGGTAGGACTGGGAAAGACTACATCGCCAAGTAACTAGATCAATTTTTTATTAAAGATAGTTTGGTGGTGGGATTGATCACATTATCCTCTTTTGCTATACCTTCATTCGTATCAGACCACCTTACGATAAAATTCATCAACAAAGATTATATAGTACTTATGTTTTGCTATTGAAGCAACCGGGAATGGTCCACACACCCCCATGTGAACTCTCTCAAGGATCCCAAAAGCAAGGTTCTCCTTCTCATGAAAGGTGGAGTTTACATACTTCCCCATGGTGTAACCTTTGCATTGATCTAACTGAGCAAGTGTTCCCATTGGAACTCCAGTAGAAATTTGTTTCATGACTTTCAAGGCTCCATGATAAAGATGGCCCAATCACTTGTGCCATAATTCAACCTCATCCTGGCTCACCACTTTCTCAGCCTTGCCCACCATGGAAGCGCAACCATCTACCTCCAGCTTGTAGAGATTCTTAACTCGAATCCCTATCCTTTTTGCTTGAACCATTGTTTTATGTCGCAGGAAAGCTTTTCCATCCCTAAGAACAATGTCATAGCCTCTGTCCTCCAACATTGTGACTGAGACCAAATTTTTCTTCAGACCTGGTACATGCATTACATCTTTTAATTGAAGTGGTTTACCTGAATCTCTCTGAAAGGTAATGGTACCAATCCTGGTAGCATTGTACCGCCCATCGTCGTCCATATCAATATGCATCTGGAGATCTTTCTCCTCTAAGTCACTAAAAGGTTCCTAGTCTCCCGTCATGTGAAAGGAAGCGCCACTATCCAAATACCACACTGATCCCAATGCACTTGACACCATGCATGAAATCAAGGAGAAGTCAAGCTTAAATTTCGAGGCAAGGGCCTCACCATCTGCGACTCTTGCAACTTTCTTGTTCTTCTTCTTTTGTGGACAGTTAGTAGCAAAATTCCCATGTTCGTGATAGTGAAAACGCTTCACCTTGGACATGTCCTACTTCTTGCCTTTAGAATCGGATTTAGAATGGAATTTATTCCCCTTCACCTTCTTCAAACTCACAGCCAAAGCATAATCCTCTTCATCATCATGCTTTGATGAATAGCCATCTTTGGTGTTCCGCCTGAACTCCTCCTACACCATATCTGACCATGGTCGTTCCCAATCCATAATTTTTTCTCTTCTGTTGACAGATTCTTCATAAATGTGCCAACTCTTAGGAAGTCCTAAGAGAGCCAAACTCACCAAATCATCATCAACAACTGTTATTCCCACACTCCCCAGTTCATCTCGACATTGGACAAAATTTGTGAGATACTTTGGAATGGTGTCGCCCTTTTCCATCTTGATCTTCTTGAGTTTATCTTTGAGCGCCAATTTCCTATGGTCGTTGCTACTTTGGAATAGATCTGTCAAATCCTTCCACATAGAATATCGTGTGGATTTCCCATGGAGGCTTGAGACTATGCGGTCTCGCACTCCCTCCAACATGATCCTCCTCGCCTTTGTCACTTTCTTTTTCCATGCATCAAGATTGGCAGCATCTGTAACATCTGGCTTAAGAACATATTTTTCAATGAATTCCTTCAAGCCATTGTCTTCGAGTACTGCCTCGATCCTATCCTTCCAAGAAATGTAGTTTGAGCTGCCCTCAAGTGCATACTCTATCCTGAAGCCATTGAAAGCCATTTCAATCTTGAATCAGTTGTAGCACCAAGAAAGTCTTTCTGCAAATTCGAATTATATCCAATCACAAACTCAAATCTTACTTCACTTCTAAAATTTCCTATGCTTTGATACCATGTAGAAATTATACAACACGCATGTATATCTTGGATTCACCCAATCTAACAATGTGCTAAATTTAAATAATGAATTGCTTCTAGAATATTTTGCAGAATTAAAAATACAATCACTAATCACATCAACATGAAGAAAGATCAATCACACACAACATAGATAATTTCTCGGGGAAAGATTATAGCTAAAAAACCCACTATATTATATTGTATATTATATCATGGATCATGAAACAATTACATACAAAACTCTTCTCACAAAAGCCCTTAGTACATCAGCTAATCGTCTCACATTGTCATATAAAAATTGGCAAATCTCGTAGCCAATTAACTACCTCTAGACAACCTACCTTCACTGTGTAATCCCTGTTGAATGTAATCCTAGAATTGATGCAACCTTGCCTGCCTTGACTACGCAAGTATCATGGGCACATCCAATATGTGTTTACTTGCATGTGTGAAAGTGGATAATGTCACAATTGATAGTCAAATTCCCTTTCACCTAGAACTCAATTAGGTCTCCACTGGATCTGACATGCATGCAACTAATATTAGTAAATCCTCAGTTGCATGTGAGATCACTGATTATGAATTAATTAATATTCAATTCACTAGATATTTCACTAGTGTATCTTCAGTTACAACTAGCACAGATAAGTTTAACTCACTTAACTCAGTTAAAATATTTACAACTTGCAACAACTCATGCACCACTGCACTTCGAACTCTATTACAACTAGAATTACTCTACATGTCCCACCAACCAACCTCTAGCTCGAAATTCACTAGGTAACTGATTTTTCCACTTCAGTTAACTATTTCAAGTCCACATTGAGAATATATTACAGTTTAATGTCCATCTAAATTAAGGGATAATAAAAATAGACATGCACCCAAAAATAACCCTGTGGGCCCCAACCTAGTGTAGGTGCTTAATACAACCATGTTATAGCATCATTTATCACCTTTATATACTTTATGAATTATGAATTGGCCTTGGCCAGCCCTTCCATTCAGACTTGGTCACATTTCTTAAAACACAATATTTTAAAATCCATACGCGACTCTGCCCAGTTTTTTCCACGTGCACATGTGGGTCCATCCATAGCTGACCCGCGTATGCTATTTAAAATATTAAAAAATATAAAATTTCCCTATTATTAAGGCAGGGTTTACGATTTTTCCTGTAACTTAACTACCCCATCCTGTGGCCTAACTGTTCCCCAACTGAAAATATTAATTTTAGGAAGTATAAATGCCCCTCAAGGGAATGGCCTAAAGGAGGAGAGAGAGAATGATTGATATTATAGCCTGTTATAGCCCTAATCAAGTTTGATATTTCCCCCGTGCCTCCTCCACTTTCCAGATTTTCAGGAAACCCTTGTTTCCTTTTGATGATCACTCTAATTCGATGTGACATCTTTTGTGCACCATTCATGGAAGAAGCTTTGTGAGGCTAGGGCTGGATGGTATTGCTCAAGGCTGTGGCAGATCTCAGGTGATTTCTCCACTGTTATTTTCTGTATATGTTATCAATAAAATAAGTACCATCCTGTTCGTGATGTTCATGTGTCATATGTCTCTTATACATGCTTAATAATCTTGAATAGTTTATTTCATGTTATCTTTATGAGATCATGTATGCTATTTTGCTAACATCTAGGACATATATGTTGTACAACTAGTTTTTTGTGCTTGTTTTTGGTATTGCAGGTTTCGGAGCAGGAGGAGTTGAAGGGGGTTTGAACCCTACGGGATATACTACAAACAAAAGATAAACGGGTAAGAGCTGCAATCCTCACTTTCTAGTTAAAAGCATAGAAGTTGGTAATTTGAGTCCTTCTTGTGATGGCATGCCCCTGATCTGTGAGTTTTATCAACCCAAGACCTTTGGGTAACATTTCCCGTAACAGAACTGGCGACTCCGCTGGGGATTACATCCATGTAATTCCTACTTTGGGTTGTTTCATTTGTCTTGTAGGTTCCCTGACAAGTTAATCACATTTACAGTCTAGTAAATCCTTTTCCCAACTAGACAAAAGCCCTAATCTCTTGACCAGGCCTGAATTTTTCTTTTTTCCTTATTTATGTTTACATACACTACTTCGGTTGTACATAGTCACGAATTCCCTCAGTTTTCCCCAAAATAACCCACGTATATGCATGTTTATTTGGTTACAGTTGCATATACACACGTGTTGCACACAACGAACTCTCGTATGCCTGGGAAAACTTGAAAATCTGATTTTTGAAGCCCTATCACTCTTTCCTGTATGTGGTTGGCCACTCCTATGGTTCCTTTTAAGTTTCTAGACTATATTTATTGTGGTTGAATGTCATTTTCTCTCTTGTTCTTGTGAAGAGCTAGACATTTGGTGGTTTTGCCTGTTTTGTGAAACTGCAATTACGGCTGTAGCACCAAGGTATCTTCCTGGAGTTCTTAGCTTTTCTGACCATTTAGAACAGTGAGCCTCTACTTGTTTTCTCATCTTGGCCTTATGCATTGCTTCGCTTTTGTTTTTTTCCTCTTTTGACTTCTTTGGTTTTTTTGACTTCTTGGGACTGGTCTTTTAGCGAATCTTGGAGCGAACTTTTCTTGGTTTTTTGAGTTTTTGTTCGTTGGAAGTGTGTGCTACTGGCCTGAATCATTTTCTTGGGTCTTTTTCTTCTTATTGCTTGTTTGAGTCCCGCTATGAATGTAGCATAGTTGGCTTATGAATTTTGAAGCCTCTTTGTAACTCATTTTCTTGATTCCGGTTCTTGAGTAGTTTTGTGCTTGTATTTTTGAAATCTTTTTGTTTCCCTTATAAGTGAAAAGCTAAAAAACATCTCTTGTTTTCTGTTACTTTTTCTTTGATTTCCTTTTTACTATTTTCATAAATTTTGGAGAAATTCGATTAGTTTCTTGTTTTGGTTCATTTTCTTGGTCTTGAAAGGATTCTTTCTAGATTTCTCTCTCTTTTATATCAAGTGAATTTTGGCATTTTGTATGCATAGGAGTTCTTGTTGGGACTTGCCTTGCTTGTCTATCAAAATTAATTGAACCAATTCTCCCTAGAAACTCTTTTTGCTTCATTAGTTAATGATCCTAGAATTTGCATGTCATTGGTAGTTTTTGCATTATTTGCATTGAAGCATTTTAGTCTTTTTTGATAGTTTTCTGATGTGTGTGAAGAGTGAGTAAATGAAAGGAAAAGCAAGTTTTTTCTTATTTATGTTCGTAGAACCCATTCAAAAATATCTTTTCATCGAAATAAAAACATTGCATTTTCATGTAGTAGGTTTTCATTGATTTCTTTTGTGTCAATAAACACCATCAGTTTCACTTCCATATACCTTTGACTTAAGTAACAACCAATTTAAAAAAAAAAACACTATAATTAAAATGAACTAGAAGTTTTTGTATTTGTCATTAATCATACACCAACTAGCTAGGTCATATGGCATTGGAATATGTGAGTGGAGAGTTAAATATCCAAGGCCGCTCAAACTGTTAAACATAGAAATTTTTTTAATGAGCGAAATCAAATTCTGTTAAGTGGATCAGGAAAGCTCTACCTCCAGAGAGTTAAGTGTGAGGGAGAGTGAAGGCAGAGAAGAGAGATACCCCCTCTCCTATTTGCTGAATCTTGACCTAAGACTGACCTGCCCAGCTGCCGATATGGATTGGTGCCCTTAGTTGCCTCTCCTAGGGGCCACACAGGTGACTGCAGGGGGGAATACCCATGGTAGCTAAGACAGACATTGCATGACTTTCATTAGTACTTCTGGAGGGTGCCCTTGTGAAGCTCGGGGACTTGCACTGGCAAAGGCTATTTTCAAGAGGTCAACATAGTTGTTTCTGTTACCTTCGCTAGTAGGCCTGGGGCGTAATTACCCCAGAATATTTTCAGAAGGTCCTCTTATTTCACTTTCTAGTATTTTGGTGTCCGATCCTAGTCACCCAGAGAAAAAATACCTGAAGGTCGCTTGATTGGCTGTAACTTAGGAACTTTTTAGAGTGTGTTGTTTGCTCCTAGATTTCTTAGATTCTTATATTTTTTGAGTCTAAATTAATCTCATAAAGTGGTTGACCGATCACCTCATCGATCGAGGAGGATTCGTGGGATTTCTCCTGTGAGTGTCAAGCCTTCTTCAAGAAGGCGTAGGAGTAATTCAGTGGGTGATTTTTATCTAGTGGATTCGAACACAATGAAGAGTGATCCTCTGTCTGGGCTTCTTATTTCTATGGGTGGTCCTAGTACTAGTGCTATTGTAGAGAGGAGTACTCCACTCATCTCTAGAGTACTTTTTCCAGCAGAAGAAGTTTAAGTTGAAGAAGTACCTCAGCCTCCAAAGACTCCTTCATCTCCTCTTCCTGCTAGTTTTCCTGACGTCCTTTTGTACATTGGGCCTGAGTCTCAGAGACCAGCTAGTCCTTTTCCATCATATCCTTTTCTTTCGACGACCATGCTTGGAACAAAACTTCGGCTATGAGCACTACAAGTGTTCTTACTCCTCTTTCAGTCGAAGGAGGAGGTACTATTTCCATTTCGACAATCACTTCTAGTGCTGCTATGTTTGGATCTACTTCTATTCCATCTTCCAGTGGAAGAACCCAAGCATATGCTTCTCAATCTGCCCCCCTTTCTTTTGGAATTCCTTCTAGTGCTTCTCAATCTGGGTCCTTCTCTGAATGTTGGGTCACGAGGTTTTTCTTATGGCTCAGCATTTTCTACGAACAACATTTGGCAACTGTTAGAAAATTATATATTATGGAGCAATGCAACACATAAAATATGTGGAAAATACAAGCACACAAAACAAATAAAACGAGAGAGACACAGATATACGTGGTTCACCCAGTTTGGGCTACGTCCACCCCGAACAGCCAGTCCTTCCTTTCTGTTATCCAGCAAAAATGAAGAGACAAAACCTACAGCAGATCCGCTGTAATATCCTCTGTTCTCTCTCGCAGTATCCCTCTCTGTTTCTCGCTCCGAGAATACACACATAATACACAACCACAATGCAATGCCCTCATATATACAAGGGGGTTGCCTTTTAGGGCAAAAAACCCTAATCTAAACAGAACTTCTACTGTTAGATCATTTGCCTAATGAACGACCCAGATTGACTAGAAATTACTATACTTTTACATGGCAATTTTACATCTGTTTTTAGCTTCGGGGGCGCTGCCCCCGAACCCCCGCCAAGGGGGGGCTTCGAAAAGCGCTGCCGCCCCCCCTTGGACCCCCCACAGCAGCGATTAATTACGGGTGGCGTTGTCGCCCCTTTTAAGGTACAGGGGTCCAATGCTGTGATACAAAGTAAACAAGATAATCAGGCTCCACACCCAACAGCAACCTTGTGCCTCAAAAGATCCAGGCTATTATTTTCATAATGCTGGGAATCCTTCCTATGGGGGATGGAATTCCTAGGCTCCTTCATGCTTACCATTCCTGGAAACTTTAAACTTGCTAGATCTATTAAAATTGACTAACGATCCCATTCGTTATAGTCCGAGTTGGCCGCTGGTCCCACTAAACTACCCTCAGACATTCCAAAGTTTGAAGGGAAGAATGGTGAGGATCCGGCAGACCATGTCACCACTTTCCATTTATGATGTTCATCAAACTCCCTTATCGACGATTCAATCAGGTTGAGGTTATTTCAACTAAACCTAACTGGGAATGCAACGAAATGGTACATTGAGATGACAAGGGGCAGTTTTGGTACTTTTTGTGAGTTGGCTACTATGTTCTTAAATCATTTTCAGTTGCCTGTCCGTTATGATGTCGGGATTGATCTCTTGGCCAATTTACAGCATAAAGAAACTCACATTTCTGATCATATTTATGAATGGAGGAGAAGGAAGAGGCTAATCAAAGACTGGATTCCGAATGAGTTCCTTATCGAATGGTTTCAAAAATCTCTACAGCCAGAAATCTCAAAGGATGTATCCCTTTCAGGGGTATTTTCTAAAGAGTATGCTATTTTTAGGGCTCAACAGCTCGAACTGATCTATTATCAGTTTGGAGTCCTTAATAGAATATTGCCAGATGCTCTTCCCTCCAAGCTAGATTTAGCCAAAACCAAACCTGGTCCTCATGGTGACGGACTTATCAATACGATCGATAGTGGGATGACTAACTTGCTAAATCAATTGCAACAATTATCTATACAATATGCTCCTTCTGGTCAGGCTACACCTTCAACGTCAACTCCTTCTCAGCCCTTGGCTATTAATGTCGTTAAAAATTCTAACCGCAAAGGAAATAAACAATCTGATGGGAAGAAGAAGGGATGAAATAATAAGAAGAAAGACAAGGATGGGAAGGGGAATGCGAATAGATCCAACAATCATGTTGGAGAGGGTAAGAGGGATAATAAAAAGAAGGTCAATTTTCCGTGCAAGTTGTGCACTGGAGACCATCTTACGCACCTCTGCCCTAAAATTCATGATGCTCAGCGCTTGTTAACTCAACAAGGTTCTGCTAGCTCCTAGGATATACTGACAAACCCTTTTCCCCAAGGGAAAAAATTGCTTGTTGGTGCAAATGCAAATAGTGGAGCTCCCTCTAGGGGCAGCTAGGAAGGGGAAAATCCATCAAACATATACATGATGAGTTCTCACGTAGATATCACTATGAGATCTCGTGATTATGGTGAAGCTGAGACTTAGAAAGCTGAGGGTGCTCCTAATAATTCTTAGCCACTCCATATAGAGACACCTATAGTTGAGCCTATACCTCGGATGTCAAAATGGTCTACAAAGCTTACGAAAATCAATCATAATGCTAAGACAACTCGATTTTCGAAGATTTGGCACAAAGTCCTTGTGCCATGTCTGTGTTAGAGGTACTCCAGTCGTGTCTTGCACAAAGGAGTGCATTGTTCACTACCATTGGGGCTGTTGATCCAAAGAATTCTTTGATGATCACATTTGACATGTTGAATTTCAAAAAGAGACTTCCTCATCATATGGTTTTCCAGATTAAGTCTACATATCTGAATTTTAATATCTTTCAAATAGTTATCGATGAGAGTGTTTCCACATGTGTGATGTATCTCACATGCTGGAAGGCTATTGGATCTCCTTCAATTGTCCTTTCTGCTACTCTTTTGGATGCGTTTGATGGTCATTCTCACAGACCACATGGCATTGTTCCAACTCTACCCATTTGTGTTGGGGGTAAAACGTGTCAATATCGAGGTCAAGATAGTTGATGCAAATCTAGACTACAACCTTTTTTTGGGTAGAAAATGGATCTGTGAGATGGATGCTATTGCTTCCTCATTGTTTCACATTTTATGTTTCCCTCACGAAGGGAGGATTGTCATTGTTGATCAGAATGAATATTCTCATGTATATCTAAATGCATCTGCTGACTCGACTATTCCCTTGGTGAATGAAGCCAAGAAACCTATTGAGAATTTGGGGGTTGGAATGTATACATATTTGATGGGTGCTTATGATTTTTCACCTCCTTTAGTTCATATGAATGCTATTTCGTCCTCCAGGGTTCCTACTTGGAGAGAGTTCTTTCAAACTCATTATTTTTTGGACCCTTGGACCTTTCCTTCTCCTACCTCCACATTAGAAGAAGGCCAAGTGGGTGGAATGGAATTTCCTAGGTATGTAGTTGAGATTGCCTATCAATCTATTGTTGAATCTGCAAAATCCATGATAGTTTCTCTTTCACCAGAGGAATTGGATGGAGATGTGGCTTCAACTTGCACTCTCACTTCATCTTCTGCTCAGGATTTCCTTGATACCACCATTTCATCTGAAGAGGCTATCCTTGAAGAAATGGCTGGTGTAGAGAGACCGTGGGATGATTTGCATCATCAGTGCTATTTTTTACCAGACTTGCGAGAAGTTGAAACAAGTTTCTCTAGCCTTCAGTCTTCTGGTCCTATTCACCCACTCTTGAACCATTTAGCACCAGCACAGGTATTTGCTGAAGGGAACATGGCTATCATTTTTAATACTACCCTGGTGAGCATCTCCAGAGATCCCAACATTATTGAGAATGTCTTCCTTATAGCCAAATGTTCCCCTAGAGAGATTCAGACTTACATCGATCTCTTTCAAGAATTTTGAGATTTGTTTGCGTGGTCTTATAAGGAAATGTCTGGTATAGATCCATCTATTATCCATCATGAGATCAAGACATACGAAAATGCTAAGCCTATTCGGCAGAAGCTTCGTCTAGTCAACCCTAGGAAGGCTGTAGCTATCAAAGCCAAGGTTGAGAATCTGTGAAAGGCGGGTTTCATATACCCTATTCCATTAACTGAGTGGGTTTCAAATCCAGTTCCCGTGGACAAGAAACAAGGAACGATCCGAGTTTGCATCGTTTTCAGGGATTTGAATAAGGAATGTCATAAAGATAATTACCCCACACCATTTATATATCATATCATCGATGAGTGTCTAGGGAATGAGATTTTCTCCTTCATGGATGGTTTCTCGAGATATAATCATATGACTATTTGTCCTAAAGATCAACGTAAGACTGCTTTTATTTATCCCTAGGGTACCTTTTCTTACAAGAAGATGCCTTTCGGCCTTAAAAATGTTGGAGCTACTTTCAGCGGGCTATGTCCTATGCCTTCCACGATATCAAACATATTATCGAGGCATATTGGATGATTTAGCTGCTTGTTCTCACAAGAGAATTGACCATCCTTCATACCTTCGTCAAGTTTTTGAATGATGTCAGTATTATAAAATTCGGTTGAACCCTAATATGTGTGTTTTTGCTGTCACATATGGTCGGTTGTTGGGATTCATCGTGTCTATGGAAGGGATTCAGGTAGATCCCTTCAAGGTTGAGGCAATAATTCAGTTGCCTCCCCCGTCTTCGATCTGTCAACTTCAATGTCTACAAGGCAAAGCCAATTTCTTATGGATATTTATCGTGAATTATGTCGAGAATACAAAGGGATTTATGAGGTTGTTAAAGAAAGGAGTTCCATTTTTCTAGGATGACTTTGATCAATGCTTGTTTGATGCTTTGAAAAAATCATTGACCTCTGCTCCATTACTGAGTCCGCTTGATTATAACAGAGTTTTTGTCTTGTATCTTGTTGCAGCAAAATCTACCATAGGTATGGTTCTAATTCAGGAAGATGATGCTCTTTGCAAACATGTTGTGTACTACCTTAGTCGAGGCTCGGTGGGTCCTGAACTCTGCTATTCTCCGATTGAAAAACTAGCTTTGGCAGTTGTCCATGATGTCCAACGGCTTAGACATTATATCCTCCTCCACAAAACTTATGTTTTGGATTAATCCATTTCAATTTGTTATTAGTAGGCGAGTGATTGGGGGAAAATACAATCGATGGATTGTTATTTGAAAGAGTTTTATCTCGAATTCCTGTCTGCCAAATCCAAGAAGTCCTTGGTATTTGCAAAGTTGATTTCTGAGTTTCCCTATGGAGAAGAGATTGTTTATGAAGAATCATTTCCCGATGAACATATTTTTTCTCATTTCTTCACAGGATCCTTGGTACAAATATCTCATAGTTTATCTCCAAACTGCGAAGTTTCCCTTAGCTTTTTCGAAAGATGAGAATCGAAAGTTGCGTCACTTATCTAAAAGTTATTTGATTATCAGTGACACTCTATATCATTGGGGGGTCGATTCGATCCTTAGACATTGCTTAACTATCGAAGAAGCTGAGGTTGTGCTGAATGATTGCCACAATGGAGCTTGTGGTGGTCATTTATCTGGGCTTGCTACAACCCAAAAAATATTGCATGTAGGATACTTTTGGCCCTCGATTTTCGAAGATTGTGTTGAGGTAGTAAAAACGTTTCATCCCTGTCAAGTTTATACCCGAAATATGCGCACTCATCCAGATCCGTTCTTTCTTGTCATCACTGTCGGTTCACTCACAAAGTGGGGTATTGATTATACTACTTGTAACCCGCCTTCGGCTAAGGGTCATAAGTACATTATTGTAGTTGTAGACTACTTTAAAAAGTGGGTTGAGGCTATGCCTACTTTTGGGAATGATGGTGAGACAACAACCCTGTTCCTATTTAATCAAGTCATTTCTCGCTTTGGTATCCCCAAAGAGATTGTCACTGACCATGGCAATCATTTTCAGAATAGTATGATGGCTAAATTGGCTTTCAAATTGTGTTTTTTGTAGGAGCATTCATGTCCTTATTATCCTCGAGCCAATTGGAAATTTGAATCCGTTAACAAATCCTTCAAGATAATTCTTCAACAGATAATTGATAAAGCCATATCCAATTGGCACGTCATGCTATACCCTGCACTTTGGGCATATCAGATGTCTGTAAAGACTGCAACCAATTTCACTCTGTTTCAACTAGTTTATGGGTTGGAATCTATATTTCCTATTGAATAAAAAATTCCTTCACTTAAGCTGGCAGTTGAGCTTCTTCCTGACACTTCTATTCTCGAAGAATGCCTTATCCATCTAGAACATCTCGATGAGCAGCGTCGAGATGCAGCTACGATGAATGAGGCACATAAGAAATGGGTGAAGGTTCAATAAGATAAGACGTTCAAGCCTAGGGTTTTCTCTGAAGGTGAGCTTGTCTTGGTTTATGCCCAAGACAAGGATGCCTTGGGGGCAGGAAAGTTCAAATCTTTGTGGTATGGCCCCTTTATCATCAAAAAGGTCTTGAAAAAGGGAGCTTATCCCTTGGCTTATTTTGATGGGAACAAGTTGGTGGAGCCTAGAAATGGGCTCAATCTGAAGAAGTATTATGCCTAGGCTTTGAACTAGCATCTACTTTGTTGTATATATTGTATTTTTGTACATGCGTGTTTTTCGATTTTTGGTGTGAATTTGATGATTTTGATCTGCTTTGGAAGGTATGATTGGATTATATGAGTCATTGTGGCTTTCTCGATAGTTCTAGTAGACATACCTAGAACCTGTCTTCCATAGCTTGGGTAATTCACTATCCATTTGGTCAGTTGTTAGTTTCAAGAGGTGTCTACATTGGTCCTGATTCAAACAATGTGGTAGAGTACACTGCAGTGGTCAACCTACTCTTGGAGGCAATATCTCTTGGTGTTGATTCGTTAGTAGTTTACTTGGATTCACAACTGGTGGTTTCACAATTAAACAACACCTTTCGTGTCAGAGACCCATTTTTGCATCAATTATTTTTTAGAGTATGTTTGTTACAATGTTCATTTAAATTTATTATATTCATTCATATTCCTCAATCTAATAATTGGTTAGCAGACTCATTAGCTAATCAAGCATTTGATTGGCACATTAATCATTCAATACTTTAAAAATATTAAAACATCATTCATCATTGTACATTTGGGACAATAGCATCATATAAATTACTATGTATATATGTATATAGATCAAAGTGTTCAAAATATACAAAATTTGGACCATCATGTCTTACAAAATTTGGGCTTATGCCCGATCATGTCTGTCATCAAAAATAATATTACAATCATCTGATCAAATCTAGATCTACTCCTGAGGTCCCTACCCAACATTTTTGTTCTGATAGAACATAATAGTAGTAGCTACACAGCAGAATAACCACACCCAGTCTCGTGGTACTCTAACCACCCTCCTCTCGATAGCCTCAGTAAGGTCCTATCTAGCTACCATGGGTACTTGGCGAGTCAAACTCTCCAAATTTCTCTGGATGGCATGGAGGGTCCTTCCTGGGTCTTCAACATCCACCTCGCCTCTGCAACATTTATGTCTTGGGCAGCCCTCTGGCCTAACTGGTCCCATGTCTGCATCATGATCATTAAAATTTTGTAAGTCATATTGTCCTATCAAAAACATTTTTTCATTTTACATATAATTTGAAAAATAAAAAAAATCATATAATGAAAAAATAATTGTGAAATATTACCAATTGCACCCCATGCTGCTCCGGGTGGAAGAACCAATTTAGGATTTGCTCAAAAATCCATCTCGGCATAGGGATAGACCTCCACTGAGATGACTTGTTCTACCCTCCACTGGAAGAAATCATCATCCCATGTGGTTCGGGGAAATTCACTTCCCCCTAGTCCCTTCATCAAGTCTTCCCATCAGGCTATCCTCGAATCCCTTGGGCTTCTGATAGTAGAGATGATGTTGGGTCGAAGCCCTGGGACTCTCTTAAAGAAGAATGTCAATAGAATAATGCCATATCCAAAGTGTTTTATCTTTACCTGACGGATGGAAGTCATTTTTTTCTTCATATTAGCCAATAAGGTTGTGCACCAATCATAGAGATGGGCTAAGCACTCCACTTCCAGGCTCATGTGAGTGCATGAAGCTTGGTGAAGGGATGTCAACCCTGCCACTCTGCCAATAATGAAGAGAAGGATTTTCATGTACAAATCTCGTACATCTTTGATTGGGATTTGAGTCCCCACCTTCTTTGCACCATCTACACATAAGACCTCAACATAGTCATCTACATTAAGCCCTCTAGTGGGCTTACCATGCAAATAAACTGGGTCTCCCCTCCGGGAAAGTCTAGTGATAAAATAGATGTCTTCCATCTCGATTCTCAATGGCATCTGATCAATCATAAAATAGTATTCATATGGTTCCCAATGATTGACCAACATATCGAGCAATCAAGTATTGGTTTTCATGTTTGGAATTTTTGAAGAATTTGAGTAAACCGTAGCTCTGACGTATGTCTAATGATATCTGGTCCTCCATCACTTCATTATCAATTGCATTATGCTCTATTTCTATCCAAATGATAGTCATCCTGGACAATTTCATCAATTTACCTATTAGATATTAGTTTTTGAAATCCTCTCTATGCATATGCGACTTCATTCGGACACAGTCGCGTTTATACACGAGTTCCTCATGAAGAACCCGTGTATACACAGAGGGTTTCAAAGAAAATATATTTCTTACGGTAAAAAATATAAATTTTTTCTTGAAATAGGAATGAAATTGATAAATAAGACGAGTACAAGGCTTACCTGACTGCTTTGAGCTGATTCGGTTGTTGGTTGCTCTGTTTGCAAGAAGAGGGTTTTTACCCCAGAGCTCTTTTTCCACTTCTGCACTGCACAAATGACCAAAATGTGAGTCAAAATGCTTATTTATGCCCATAATTTGAAATTTTTTCACAATTTTCGTTTGTGTCTATTTTTTGAATTTTATTAAGGATGTTTAACCTTTTGGCTTGTAAGTGTTGGGAAAAGTTAAATTTTCAGGTACATTCTGGTGAATTTGAGTTATTTCAAATTTTCCTTTGGATCCATGACTGCTGACCTGTCATGGCAGGTACTTGATTCCAAATTGCCATATAGGTTAGGGAATTCACTTTCCGTTGCATTTCTACATACTAGCCTCCATTCTGATCACTTGCCATAAGGTCAATCCCATCATGTCATGACTATTTAACCCATTTCACTCACTGATTTTTCAAAATCATGACATGGTGGTAGAGCCATCCTTTACATGGGCTTCCTAGTTAGTTACTCGCTAGCATTTGTCGCCCATGCTGCAATTTGTGTAGGCTCGAGAGACCTCTTTAGTTTCACCATGACTTATGTGTTGAAGCTTCATTCTTCTTTTTCTTCGCTATCTTTATTCTGTCCATTTACCTTAGAGGCTCCCATTGTTGTCGAGTTGTGTTGCTGCATTGCATATTGACTAATTTTTTATCTTAGCCTTTAGCCAGCTTCATTTGGACTCATGTTTAAGCCTTCTTTTGGCCATTTCTTTTTGTACAAGTTAACCATGCAATCCCTTAGCCTTTGCGACTTGACACCTTTACCCGTGGATGAAACATTCCTTTGAGTGTCACTTAACAGGTTTGGGGAGTTCGCCTTCTTAAACAATAGAAGGTAAGCACTCTGTCACAACTCGGTTTATGTTTCCGTTCTCTATTTTGGGTATATTTTTGGAGAACTAAAATTGTACTATTCTCGACCTGCAGGTACCTCTGAAACCCCCAATACCCTTAGCATTATGTTCTTGTGATTGCAATCCCAGTCTAATGCCCTTTGTTCTCACTATAAGTACTTTGGAGTCCTTCCGGGTAGCTATATTTATTGCTTCCTTATAGGACTGCTCATAAGGGTTTCAAACAGAAATGATTTAATTTTATTTATACGAGAATTAAGCTCTAAGATTTTAGTTTCAGTTTTGTAGAACAACCCTTCGAGGGCTTAATGTAAACATTGAACATTTTTTTATTATCCTTTCGCGTTTGTTGTGAGCTGCGTGCTAGTCACTTATCAGTAACTATGTTAACACTTGTTCTCGTAATGGTATTTTGTTTATGAGGGTTTTTGGAACAACCCCTTTGTTCCTTTTCTTTTTTTCCAAATTTTCCACAACAATGTAAATTCACTGTTAAATTGCAAATATTTGTTACATATAGACATTTTGGGGCGGATTAGGTTATGAATTCTGTTCTATTAAAATTCATTATTGTTCTTTGTTCGAGCATTTCTCGCTTAGCATGCCTATGTTTTGAAGTTATTGCACATTGTTTTATGTGTATATTTTTTCACAGTGATTTGATCCTCCCCACGAGGGATACTATTGTAACTGTAATTATTTATCCATCTCTTGCTTTCAATATTAGATGTTCTATGTTCTCTTATTTAATTAATAAATGTTTACTGTATTTTCAATTAATTAATTCTGGCAAATAGTTCTACAGTTTCCCATTCATTCAATTTCTTTTCCTAGTTTTTGCTTCAGTAATAATTTTTCATAGTAGGAGGAAAGAGATAGTTGACCGGACCACCTCAAGAGGGTTAATACCCAACCCTCAGTATGACTATCTCGTTTGGGGAAGTTCCTCCCTGAATGGATTAATTGTCCATCATGTCATTTGTTTTCTACAGGATTTCCACTGTTGTACTGCTAGATATCATTAAATCTTCATTCTTTTACTCTTTGCAATGAAATTACCCTTCTACAAGACTTATCTTCCAGCAAAACTATTCTAGGAAAATTTTTTATACAACATTTAGAAATATAAGCATTTATCGCTATCTATTTCTTATAACCAAGCTTTCACATTGCATAAAAAAATTATTTACAGCGATTAACATAATTATAAATATTTTATGAGAACTCATTTTTCCATTTCATTCCAACATTGTAATACTATTTTAGATAAGTAAGGCTGATGGCATATTCACAACCGTGAGAGAGGAAATGATGTCCTCATCTCCCCTCATGCTCCTCACTAGAGTAGGATTGCATAGTAGTTCTCCAGGAGGTAGACCTCAAGACCCCTATTTAGTCTCTCCTCCAACGTTAGGTAGCAGAGTTCCACTTGTTTCTACCAGCTCTGGACACTCTCTCGTTTCAGCTCTAACTGTTTCTCTTCTCTTGAACATAACCACTTTCCTTCTCTAGGATTTTCCTTTTATCCTTAAAGGAAAGGTAACTGCTAATAACTACTTAATCCAAGTACTCTGGAATGTTGGAAAACTTTTACCATCATTTTATGGAAACATACCATAATTAAATCTTTTATTCAAAGAAAATAAGGCTTGTTCATAAATGGATTAACATGCTTGATAATCTAAATCCGGGCGTTACACTATATCAACATAGTGTAAATAGCTTGGCAAGATCATGAAAAAATCTAGCAGAATTTTTTGAAAATCTAGATTACACGTGTCAAACTTTAAGATTTTAAGTGCACCTAAATTTTTAATGATGTTAATCCATTTCCACAATTAAAAAAATTTTAAAACACTCCAACATTTTGATTTTTAAATCTATTTTTTTTTTATCAAATTCAAAAAATTATTTCACTGATTAAGACAACTTTAAGGGTATCAAGATATATTGGAAAAAACAAATCGCACGGGCCCTAAGTGAATAGCCATTCAGCCCATGCCACATCAAAAGATACCAAAAGAAGAAATCAACCGAAGAAAGCCAAATAGTGGGTTCTGAAACTCATAAAGAAACCAAGCAACAAGCTGCCAATAGAGTGGGTTAGAAAAAGCAGCCAATGAGAATGGGCTTTTCGGTTTTTCGAACAAGGCAATGAAAGTGGATTTTTCGAACCAGCCAATGAGAGTGGGTTCCGCCTACGTATACATTTTAATTGATAGAAGTTGTGATTCATTTCGGGTTGAAGTTGGCTATATACATATCACTGGGCTAAAGCACCTTTACCGCATCTAGAGATAAGAAGGCGTCAGACCGACTGGGGGTTTTCGAGTGCAATCTGCATATTGAAACTTCGATTACAGCTTCGGTTCATATTGCAGTGTAAGTTCAGAACCTCTTCCTCATGCCTTTGATGTATTAGTTTTCTGATTTTGCGTTATCAAGTTGGGGATAGTGACGGGCTTTTTGGTCCACGTTTCTAACTAATTAATGTGATTTATTTTCAGAACAAAGTTTGATATATTTAATGATTTGATTCCACTAGTTACACTGAAGGTGTTATATTGGAAGAATTCCACCAAACCATCGTCAACATTTTCAATTTCTACCGTTCGTTCTGGGTACTGTTGTCATTGTTTTAAGCCGTTGATTTTCTGTTACCGTTGCCACGGATGCCGGATGGATGTTTCCATTTTGCAGCCGGATGGATGTTTCCATTTTGTAGGAGTGGCTTCTCTATTATTAGCTCGCCGCGGCCATGTTCTGGTGGCATTCTTTGGGGATGCAACCTTTGGTTGGTTCACAGAATCAAATTTGGTACCTTTCGAGCCCACTTTTTCCCATAAATCAAAGCAGACGATGTCTAGGAGCTTCTGTGATGCCGTCGACGATGCCATCGACGAGCTGGGCAGGTGTGCTGCATTGGGTTTGATGTGTGGTTGCACAAATTCCTTGAGTTCTACAGCAAGGGAGGGGCATATTGAGGTTAGTGTGCCCGGTTATGAAGCTCCAGTGATATATATGGATAGGCAGGTCAAGGAAGCCAAGGAGGGGTTTCAACAAGCGCAGATGCTTGCTTTTATGCAGAGGATGGCTGTGGCTCCTAAGTGTGGGGAGGACAGGATGATCTCAGGGATTAAGTATGCAGCCCAAGTCCGAGCATACCGAGCTGCTACTGCTGTTCCTGTGACTGATGAGTATCGACAAGCCTTGAGGCTTTCACAAAGAAGCTGTTGTCCAGACATATCGAGTAAAACTGAGCTGCCATGGAATGACTTGGGTGTACTCTGAAAAAAAGAAAATTAAAAAAAAAAAAGTGGTTTGAAATGATACGGGAACTCTATCCATATGCATTTTAATGTCTCCAGATACCTTTTAATTTTTAATTCATGCTTACAGAAAGAGTTTTTAATATGGGCTCTGGGCCATGGCTTCTTTGTACACGGAATATGAGCACATGTGAGGGCTATCAGAGAAGAAACTCTGGGATGACATATTTCGTTTTGGAGGACGCAACCTTTATACCCTGTACCTCGTTCTTTTCTGGAGTCTATGGCGTTTCCTGACTAAATTTTGAGGTCCTCAAAGAAAGAAACGAAGCCGTGTAGCTCACTCCCTCTGCTGAAGCTTTCTGGCGCCAGCTATTTCTGAATTGGGTTATTCTAAAAGTTAGCTGAACGGATGGTCGCTGCTGAGTTTGAACATTGGGACTCAGCAGGAAAGTTTTATGGTTGGGTTTATATGATGTGATCTCTCCATTTTCGATGCAGGGATCATGCTGTTTTAAATGCCTAGCTGTAATCGAAATTTTCCAAGGTAACGGTTTCGCGCTTGGTTCCACCAATGATTCAACAGAGGAAAATTTGGGGATTTCGGGAGACCAGTTGTCATCCCTATCTGATCATTCTGCTACGGAATTCTATGGTATTCTGCAGGTCTTGCATATGAGAAGCTCCATGGGTTGAGAATTGAGACATTCGAATGAATCCATGACGAATTCACAGATGAAGGGCAATGATGAAGACAAAGGCGTCAATTTCTTTGCATCAGAATGAGTACAGAAGGCTTGGAGAAGACGAAACCCCAGTGTCAGAGCAGGATGCCATCTTTCTAACTGTGACACTTTTGCTGGAGTAACTGCAACGGCTCCAACATTATAATCGTGCTAGTAAGTAAATTGCTGCAATCTTTGGTTTTAATTATATTCTACGATGAGTTATTTGTGTCCACGTATGTGACGGATGTTCAGTGTGTAAAGAGAATAAAAGACAGCGTTATAAACTTGCAACAGAAGCGACCGTTTTTATATTGGATCTTTCTGATTACTGATGAAGAATTTCTGGTCACTTGTACAGGAAGGGGAGACGGTGAATTTTGTGTAATTCAGAGTTCGGTGCAACTACGTTGAGGGCATGAGTGGGAAAGGGATGGTTTTACCGAGATCTACTGCATGGACAAATGTCAATGAGGCTTCAAGCATGTCACATAGGTGAGTTTCAGTAATGTTTACTAATTTTTGTGCACTGTTTTTTCTGAATGATATCCTCAGCAAAATCTTAAAAAATGAAAAACTGTAAGTCCAGCTGATTCGTAACTTCCTTTTATTTCTGTCATTGGAAAGATAGGTATTAAATATAGACATCTAGATTCTAGATATAGCACTAAAGGCCAGAAATATTAATGTACCTTTGAGCAGAATTTTTCTTACTGGGAAATATAGTTTTTCAGAAATTGGTAAAGAAAATGTAGGCTGGAAAGCTTTGCCTAATGAAAGTTGTTTCTCTTTCCATCTTGATCAGGATTGTCATTAGAGGTTCAAGGGGTGATGATACATACGCCATAACAAGCAAGTTGTGGATGGTTTATTTAGGTGGGAGTGAACGTATTTTCAAGACAGGGGCTAGTGGCCAAACTATGGAAGAAGCAAAAGCTATAAACTTGTCACTCTCTGCCCTTGGAGATGTTATCAGTGCATTGCAGAAGAAACAACCTCACATACCTTACAGGTACTTGAACTTTGAATACCAAAGCATGAAGAGGTTCCTGCTGCTTTTGACCTTCCTTATGCTAGTAACTTTGAAAAAACAACTCTAATCTAACAATTAGTATTCCTTTGCACTTGCAGGAATAACAAACTAACTCAAATACTCAGAGACTCTCTCGGTATCCACATTACTCTTTCTGTTAATAAACGTTATTTGGTTTGCCCACATGAAAATATATGTTATGATTTCATGCTTTTTGTATGTTGCATATAAAATATCCCATTCAATTCTTGATATTAATTTGCAGGAAATGATTCAAAGGTTGTTATGCTTCTCCATGTAAGTCCTAAGGAAGATGATCTAGCTGAGACTGTTTGTTCTCTGAATTTCGGTACCAGGACACGAGGCATACAACTTGGGAGGGAGATGTCAACTGTATGTCTCCCTATATCCTCTTTTAGGTTAAATAATTATGTTTCTTCCATGTATTCAGAAGATAGGTGACGTTATCTATGTAAGCAAATTATCTTAATACTGTATGAAATTAATAGGAGTGTATTCTGTTGTCTATGAAGGAAGACAAGGAACAGAGAAAACATGCCATGGATGATATCACACTGCATACGAGACACCTTGAAGATGAATGCGAACGAGCGATAAAGCACATCCAAACTGTTGAAGTTCTTTTAAAGGAAAAGAAGAAAGTCCTGCAGAGTGAGCTCTCTTCAGAAAATCAGATGACACAATCTTCTACTAGTCAGGAACAACATGCCATAGAAATAGAATCTGCTGACTCATGTAGTATTGTAGATAGATCTATAGAGTTAAACATGCCCAGATTTATGTCACCTACTGCTTGCAGCCGCCTCTGAGGGAGGGCCCAGGATAAGAACTGCATATCCCCATGCAAGGAAATAAAGAGAGAAGAAAGAAATGGAACGAGAGTATCTCTACCCAATTACGCCAGAGCAATGCCCAATTGCTCCAAGCCAAGTACCATTAGACAATCACAGCTTAACTCAGAGTTCAATTATAACAAAATAGTCAAGTACCCCATGGCTAAAAATAAAGGGGTGGCTGTATTTGTTTCCAAGCAATTTACAATTGATGAATCAGAATGTGTTTCAGAATTTAGGGTAAAGGATGATCACGAGTTAAGATGCCCATCAATTCCACAACGTCTCAGGGTGTCTGCTGGACCATTGTCCAAGAAATTATGCACAGCTGATGAATCACAACACCTTGAGACGGATATTAATAATGGAATGAAGCATGTTACAGTCCCAAAGAAACAGAGGTTTTCTGGATCCTATTGTACAAAATGCACAACTGATCAAAGCCAGTGTCTTTCAGAGCCTAATATAATTCATGGATTGAGGTGTTCTCCATCTACAAACAACAAAAGAACTAATGGATCACCTCCCAAGAAATTCACAACAGATGGCATCTCACAAAGTATTTCAGAGGGTTTCAGTCCTGAATGTACTGACAGTGATCAAATATACTCTGGGAAACGAGTGGAGATGAATTGAAATTATTTTATTATTTAGAGTGATTTTTCCATTTGAAATTAGGAACTTGCTTGACATTTTTATTTTTAATTTAGGATTTGATTTCTTCGGTGGAGCAAAGCCATATGCGAATCTATACATTTTAAAGTAAGGAGCAGGTTTATGGGATGTTCAATATACTTGAATTTAAAAAATATATATCACCAGAATGTTCAATATCCTTGGTCTGACACAAACCTAATCTTTTATAGCTATAAAAATTTAGTGAAAACCATATTAAAATTTTGACTGGTACTCTGTAATGAAAACCATTAAAATTTAGACTTTACTGTGTGAAAAGTGTAACTTCTAATGGAAATGAACAAATTTTATACTTTATGGAATTAATTTTAAGAGTTTAAGAATTTCGAATTAGTCTTATAAATTCCGTTAATGATGGTGATTGGTTTTTTGTAATGGTGTGCAATTCTGGGAAGCATGGAGTACCTTCGAAATAGTTTTAAAAATTCCGTTAACGATGGTGATTGGTTTTTAGTAATGATGAGCTGGAGCTGGAGCTGATTCTTTGGAGTGACGGGCTTTTGAATTGTATGCTTTTGAATTGCATTTTATTTCGTGTGTCCAGATGGATTTGTTTTATCTCCGCCTTTTTTGAATAACTGAAGTTGTTCAGATTTGTGATGCATTTCATATGGATATACGAATATGTGTAACTCCCCACACAAAAGAAAATTATTTAATAGAGTTATCGAAAATATGTATTCACGAAACAAAATCCCTCATTACGTGGCTTAAATTCCACAATTACTTGCTCCTGTTTATCTAAACTCATAAACATATATTGGGGAGAGGATGTTTTCAGTTCTTCTATACCTTCGGTGTATTCTTGCACCTTTAGGGGCAACTTCTAGTTTTAAGAAATTTTAAATAATTTTGAATTTGCCATAATTTTTTGTTTTTTTGGGAAATATTATGGCCAAAGATCCTTGTAGAATTTGTGTAATCCTTCGGTTTATGAAATATTTATGGTGGAACTCTTTTGCTGAGTATTTTCAGAGCCGTGACCATGGAAAAATTTGTGTAATGATTTCTATATTCTAGAAATACATTTCGCAATGATTTTAATCTTTTAAGATGGTTACTCTATGTATCATTATATATCTATTATTATGGTGGATTTTTGAAATATGATTACTCTATCATTATTATGGTGGAATTTTGAAAGATGCAGTTTTCTATAGAATATTTTAGAAGCAGAACATAGAAATATGACCGCTCTAATTATTGTAAATATCAATTATTTTGGTTGGTCATTTTGTATTTACGGTGATTTTTGTTTTGTGCAGCAAGAGTAAGTTGTTTACAAATCACCGGGTAAAGATATGAAGAGAATTATGTTCATTAGCTAGGCAGCTCTGAGCATCAGGAGTAAGTTGTTTACAAATCACCGGGTAACTATATGAAGAGAATTATGTTCATTAGATAGGCAGCTCTGAGGATTGTTTGTGGAAAAGTTTGTTTGTCAGCCAACGATTTGTCATTGCCCACTCAAATGAAAATCACTTTGTTTGTCATCTTGTTTCTAACAACGACGTTGTTGTTTAATAAAGTGTCTACCACAGGCAGGCAAATCCATGGGATTACTGATAAAGGAATTAATGTTAATTCTTCCGTTAAACCGGAGGGCGCAGCAGCGGAAGGTTTAACCCCAGGGCAATCGCTTCCAGATAATCTACTGGCTAACGACCATGTTTCAAAACTGCCACCTCCAATTAAATGCAGTAATGATCATTCTTCTTGGAAGGCGGAGGTACCAGGATAATAATGTGGCCCTCATCATGACAAAAGTGTTCCATTTCCACCTAATTACTGATAAGGAATGTGTTATTGATTTTTTTTTTTTTTTTGTAAATTTGGTGGTACCTTCTATTTTCTATTTATATGTAAAGACAGGTTACAGTATAATAAACATTCTTGGCCTCAACCTGCCCGCAGGAAACCAGGTCTGTTGGCCATCTAATTCCGTTAAAAGCTTGCCAAAAATGAAATTGTCTTCTTCTTCTATACATCGCATGAGCTAATTGTCCTACTGTTTCAACATGTTCAAGCTTATCATATAAACTAAGTTCAAAAACTTTCCAAAAAACCATAAAACAGAAAACTAAGAGTAACTAGCCATCTGAAGAGGACACCGGGGCTGGGTCATTGGCCCGATACCCAGGCATATCAGCCTGTTGCATGTGCTAGAGCAGTTTCTCCAATCGTCCCATCCTGTCATCCAATCTTTGAATTGCTTGATGTTGATTAAATTTAATATGCTGCAGGTTGGTGTCAATATTCTCCAACAGGTCTTTGAGGAACAGCTCTGTCTTTGGTTGAACTTTATACTCTGGAGGTTGTGCACTCTGAATTGCTTTTGCCAGAAGACATTTCATTACCCAATATGTGTGAATGGTTTGGTTGAATAAGGTGAAACGTCCACGAGTATTGCCAGGATCCTGAATGAAGTCAAGGATATCAGCAGCAGCTTCATTGTCTTCAGGGTTTATCTGCAGTTCTCTTTCCCAACCACGAATTTGGTTTCGGGTGGGAGATGCATTGCCTACTATGTAGTTCAGCACCAGATTCTCCAAATGTTCTTTGTTAGTTTTTCTTCCTCTTTTCACTGGCACCTGTTCATTCTGGATCTTTTGCTTTCCCTTAGCTATATCAGAATGGAGACAACGTTTCCCCATAATGGCTTTGGTCCTATTCAGTAGAACAGACAGAGACATAATAATAGGTATAATACCCAGAGTACTGATAAAACCTCTGCTTTCATTACCATGCATTTCGAAAATCCAATCCGAAACATGAAAAAAACAAACCTCAGAGACAAGGCAATTTATTTGCAACTGAGCGTTATGATTATGAGCGTGAGTACCAGGTTACGATCGTCTACAGCACATTTTGGATGCAAGAGCGTAAACCTTGCCGGCCACCAATAAACTGAGCATGCAACTACAGGGGTTTTGCCAGCCCTTTGTATCCTTGGGCTTCGAAGTTATAACAGACTCCAGACCAGTATTAATTAAACCGACAGCATCAGTTTGCGAACCCACCTTACTAAGGAGGATCAAAGGTATCACACGACCAATACAGACTCTGAAATTTAACCAAGGGCCCAAAGGCCAGTACCACAGAACTAAAATTTCCCGCATATTATGGCTATTCATGGTAATGGTATTACTTCTACAGACTTTAAAAATTAGACAAGGATCTCTAAAACAGGGGCGGACAGGGATTTTCGGTGGTGCTAAAGACCAAAGAAAACGATTTAAAATCCAAGCAAGGCGGGTAGTCTCTAGCCAGTTCCGATTATGCAAGAGAGGATTCATGGAAGTGAGGACAGAAACGGATACATACCTAGCCTCAGTTGCGCTCTCCCTCCTCAGCTCCCAAGCTTTTGCCCGCAGTAAGCTCTGTAAGATTTGCATGAGCTTTTTGGGCGAGGGGGGCATATACATTACCTTAAACTTGCCGTCCTTCCGGAGCGCTGACAAGCCAGCAGGGCAAGTTGTGTTCATCATTACGCTAACACATGCCACCACCCACACTGCTAATCGAATTTGGCGGTGCGTCATTATAGTTCTTAATTGTCCGTAGGGCGGTGTGCCATGAGATTGCCACCGGTTGTCCTATTTCCCTGACTCTCACCCCGATCGGGGGGATGCAGATCCTTATCTATTATCACTTGGAGGGGATATAATTCTACCTCCCAAATTGCATTGATGGGCCGAGCATCGATAACTCTATCATTGTTCTTGCATCCCCAATTTGCAAGGTAATCTGCAGCAGTATTTCATTTCCTCCTGATATGCGCTGGCACCATGTAATGAATCCTCTTCATCAAGTGACTTATTTCTTGAATGAGGCCTGCTATCCTTCAGCTTTGTGCTATTTTCTCCCACGGTGTTCCTTGTTGCAATTTTCGCAGAATATTTGTTACTAGGGCAAAGTCTCCTTCAATTATAAGTTTATGATAGTTTTCCCGGATTGCTATGCTAATACCTTGTTGAACTGCAGTTAATTCCGCTTCATTGTTCGTTGCATGTCCCAGGTCTAATGCATAAAACCGGCATACATTCCCCTGCGAATTGTGAAAGATTGCCCCTGCTCCTGCCTGGCCCGGGTTGCCTTTGGAAGCTCCGTCAAAATTTAATTTAATGAACCCTGGTTAAGGTGGTGCCCAATGATCCTCGGTAGTCTCTCTCGGTGGTCTGAACTTCCATAAGTGCCTATAAATCATTTGGGGTGTTAGATTTAGATACTCAAGGATTTTTACTTCAACACCTGTCACTTTCCAATCTTCATCTGTCCAGCTTTCACTGAGGATGGTTTCTCGAATGTTCTCAGTGGTTCGTTGCCAGATTTGTTGCATTGGAAGCTTTATGTCTTTAAAAATTCTGCTATTCCGTTCTTTCCAAGTGTTCCATATAAGGAATCCAAAGGATAGGTTCCATGCTCTATTAACCACTTGACTTTGAAACTTACCCTTTTGCCATTTTATGATTGTCTCAACTATACTGGTGTTGTCTTTGTCGGTTTGCCTGAAGAGGTTTGCCAAGTTTTGCCACTGCTGTTGCACAAAAGGACAGGAAATGAGGATGTGATCTGTCGTTTCTTGCTCTTCTTGACATAGGGAGCATCGAGAGGGACCTACCATTCCCCGTTTTTGAAGGTTCTCCCAAGTTAAAATCCTGTTGTGACTGACTAACCATATGAAGTACTCTACCATTGGCCATTGTTTTAATGCCCAGATCTTTTTCCACAGAGAATTGCCTGCCTGAGGACCTTGTTGCGATTGAATCTTATAGCCTTCTTTTATTGAGAATAGTCCTTTTGTTCCATATCCCCATCGAAGTATATCTGGTCCCCCTGCTGTCCTAATTTTTCGTGTTTTAAGTTCCTTAGCAAAGTTTCCCCATTGTTGAGTTTCTGGAGCTGTCGGCCAGGTAGTTTTGTCTTTCCATTTCCTCCACTGGTCTTGATTGTTGTGTTGCCAATAATGCTGTAGTAGTCGTTGGTTTGGAATACTTGTGAACAAGAACATTTCCCCCAAATCCAGCCTACTGAATAGTTTGTCCCTCTGCTGCCATGAGTCTTCCCAGAAGAGCGTTGTGCTGCCATCCTTAATCTCCCAAAAGCTGTGTGATCTTATCAGATGTCTGTTGAGTGATGCCAGGTTCCAGATTGGGGATCCTTTTGGCGTGATGTCTATCTTTAAATGGCCTGATATGTTTTGGGGCATTCCGTATTTGATTGTCCAAATAGTCTTCCAAAGATCTGTGCCTCCCTGCACCCACCTCCACCATAGCTTTGCTCCCATCACATTATTTAGTATAGCTGGATCCCTTAGTTCCAAACCACCTGATGCTTTTGCTTTTAGTAATTTTTCCCAAGAAAGGAGCGCCCATTTCCGATTAGCTTGAGCTCCCTGCCATAAGAATTTTTTGAATTTTCCTACCAATTTTAAACAAATTCCTTTTGGGCATGCTCTTGCAGACAGTTGGTAGATCGGTAGAGCTTGCAAGACTGTCTTTTGAAGGATAAGTCTTCCTGGCGCATTTAGTGACCTGAAAGCCCAATTCTGGATCCTAGTGTTTACTCTTTGTAAGGTGTCCTTCCAGTCTGCTATTCTGCTTGGTCCAGGGTACAGATTCATGCCTAAATATTTCATTGGGAATGATCCTCTTTGGAATCCCAGTGTTCTGGCCAGAAAGGTCTGACTCTGTATAGGACAGTTAAAAAAGTAGACATTCGACTTACCATTATTCACTTCCGTCCCTGAGGCTGCCATGAACATATTTAAAATTGTTTGAATTGCTTTGCATTCTTTTAAAGTTGCCTGACCAAACAATAAAACATCATCAACAAACTGTTGATGAGTCAATGATAAGTTCGGTCCCCATAATTTTAAACCTTGTAACTTTCTTTCTGCTAGATTCGCTTTGAGGAGTCTGCCTAGGCCTTCCGTTGCTATTATAAATAAGAATGGGGAAAGAGGATCCCCTTGGCGCAGACCGCGGGAGCTTTGAAAAGGGTCGGTCGGGCTGCCATTAACTAAGATTGAATAATGGGCTGAAGTCATGAAGGATCTTAGCCATTGAATCCATCGTTCTTCAAAACCGAAAGCTCTGAGTACCTCTGTGAGATATTGCCAACTTATACGGTCATATGCTTTCGATAAATCTAGTTTGATAAGCATTCCTCTTCGTTTATCAGTCTTAAGTGAATGCATGGCTTCCTGGGCTGTAATGATCCCATCAAGGATTTGTCGTCCTTTCACAAAACCTGTCTGTTCCGGGGAAATGAGTTTAGGCAATAAAGGCTTTAGTCTATTTACCATGATCGTTGAGATAATTTTATAAATAACATTGCACAGTGCTATTGGCCTGAACCCTTCTGCTGTTTCTGCCTCTTTGTGCTTGGGTATAAGAGTGATAAAGGTTGCATTCATTGCTGGGTATATCGTTTTTAATCTGCGTGATTCCTCTACAACTTCCAGAATGTCTGGGCCCATGAATGGCCAGGTTGAGATGAAGAATTCGCTCGTAAATCCGTCTGGTCCCGGTGCTTTGTTCTTGGGCAAATTCAACACCACCTCCTCCACCTCCTTGAGTGTTATTTCCCTTAACAAAGCTAGTTTTTGCTCTCTAGTGATCAGTTTTGGAATATGAGCGGTTACTTTTTCAATGGCTTCCTGTCGATTAGGTTGGGGTTCTGTGAGTCTGTCTCTGAAGTGATTCACTAACTCATCCTCTATGTCCTCATGTTTGATTTTCCTTTCCCTAGTAGCCGTTTTCAAAGAGAAAATTCTATTATGCTGGCGGCGTTGCAGCATGGCGTTGTGGAAGAACTTGGTGTTGCGGTCTCCTTCCTTGAGCCATTGTATCCTCGATTTTTGCTTCCACAAGATCTCTTCTTGTTTGCGTCTCTCCTCCAATTGACTGAGCGTGGCACCTTCTTCAATCACAAGTTCTGGTGTTCGGCCCTGTAGAATTATCTGTTGTTGGATTGCCTTCATCTTTGCTGATAAGTGAAGTTGTTCCTGGTGTATATTCCCAAATTCCTCTTTGTTCCATTTCTTTATTTCCTCTTTTAATTTTTTCAGGCGAAGTTGAAAGGAATGCATTTTATTTCTCCCTCTTATTTGGATTGTGCCCCACCAGTTTTTAATTTTGTCAATGAAGCCCGGGTCTCTTAACCAGAATTGTTCAAAACGGAAAGGTCGGTTGTGGGGGCTTGCCTTGATATCCACTTCTAAACGAATTGGCCAATGGTCCGACCCTAAGGTTGGAAGAATGGCTACTTCAAAATATTTGTCCTGACTTATAAATGCTTTTGAGGCAAGGAAGCGATCAAGTCGAGATGCTACCTGGAATCTTTGTCCTCTCCTGTTATTCCATGTAAACTTCCCATTGATCGTTGGGATATCAACTAGTCTTAGGTCTGTTATTAGATCTCTGAAGAGTATCATATCAGGATCTTCCCTCCTTATACCGCCTTTTTTTTCTGATAAGTCCGAGATCATGTTGAAATCTCCACCTAATAACCAGTACTGTTCATCATGTAGAGTTTTTAATGTGCGTATACTCTGAACGAAAGCAGCTCGCTCTCCTGGAATTGGGGGTCCGTAAACTGCTGATATGAGAATTCTTTCTTCTGCGCCTATTTGTCTAAAAGTTGCTGAGAGAATCCTAGGTAGACTGATCCATCTGTCTGCAACTATTTCAGCAGTGTTCCACAAAATTGCTATGCCGCCTGAAGTGCCTACTGAATCTATAGCGATTGCTTGGTAGTGCAATTTTAAAGATTGAATTACTTCTTCTAGTTTGTGTCCTATTACCTTTGTTTCTTGAATGAGCATGACCTGTGGCTTTTCCTCTTGCAATTTTTTCTTCAAATTTCTCTGCTTCCCCTTACTATTGAGACCCCTTATGTTCCAAGAGAGCACTTTCATTATGTGTGTTTGGGGATTTGTTGAAACACCGTTGTTAACGGCATTATCCTTCCTGTATTTATCAAAGATTCACCTACTAGTTGTATAGATTCTTGCAGGGTTCTTCGGCCTCTTTTCTTTGCTGGCTTTGGAGGTACTGGCTTCTTGCCTGATTTTTGTTCGTTTTCTTGAGTTTCTTTCCGAGCCTGTACTGTGAGGTAATTCTCAAATGTATCTTTATACAGCTTCTTCTGATCTTCTGGTATGAAACGGTCATCCAGATTCCTCCATTCAAACAATAGATGCTTGAGTAGTTTTTCTTCAGCACTCAAGTCTTCTTTAGGCTGTTCCACCTCCATTGGGGTCTGTTCTGGCATTTCCTTTTCCTCCTGGTTCTCTGTCTCTTCTCCTGCTTTCCGTTTGGATGACTGTGGCTTTTGGTTCTCTACTACATTCCCTGCTTGTTTACCCTCTTCGTCATTTTCCACCATTGTCGATTCCTCTTCCTCTTGCGCTGCTGATACCTCTCCTTCCTTCTTTAGGGCCTCATACCTGTTTCCTGTAGCCTTTTTTTGAAGGGTTTGCTTTGTTGCTAATCCTGGTCCATTATTCTTTGTTCTTGGGGTTCTTCTGCGGGAATTAACTGTTATGAACCCATCCTCTGTTTGCCGATTTTGCTCTTCTTTTCCGCTTGCTTGGTGTGGTTGCTGTTGCACTTCATTTAAGGGACAGGATTTGTACAGGTGGCCGTATTCGTGACATCGTCTGCAACGAAATGGGATATGTTCATAATCTAAAAGCTGTAGCCACACTTTTCCATCATATTCCAGTTCTATCATCTCAGGCAGAGGCTTAGAAATATTCATGTATACACAAATTATTGCAAACGAAGTGTATCGTCCACGGGCTGTGGACTCTGCTGTTTTAACAAAATTGCCTATCGAGTTGCCTATTCCCTCCAAGATTTCAGGGTCCCAAAAATCAATGGGCAGCCCAAATAATCGGACCCAAACGGGAGCCGCCAGAAACTGTTCTTGTTCTGGGTTGTAGCATTCCTCCCATTGGCGTAGGAAGAGCCCCGCAGTGCTAAAGAAATAGGGTCCTCCTTCAAAAATACGTTCTTTATCATTTAAATTTGAAAAAATTACTGTAAAAAATCCTTTGGCCCCAAAATTTAGATCAATGTGACCCTTGGGCTGCCATTTTATTTGAATCCATTTTAATAAATCCTTCTGCGAAGGCCAAATACCTATAAACTTACAGATCAGAGCATGATTTTTCATATAGTGTCTATATTCATCTAGCTTTGATGTAGGAATCACAAACCTCGGCTTCTTTGATGCCCTCGGCAGACATTGACCCTTCATTTTTTCTTGCCAGTCTGCTCCTAAAACAGGGCCCGTTCTTTGCTGTGCTGTTGCCTGGTGGTCTGAACGCCGCACATGATCACCACTGGTGACATTCCTGTATGTGGGTGCCGCCCCTCCTCCTGAGGAGGCCGCCATTGCTTCGAACTCGGCCGCCGAGGCGGCTACCTGTCTTACCCTACCTTACCTGCGCCTGTCCGCACTCTCCTCTCAAACCCTACCCTATTGATTTATTATTGGGTAAGTTTGTATATGCAAGCTTTGGATTACATTGAATGTAGGCAACCAATATTAAATGTGTTATTGATTTATTATTGGGTGAGTTTGTATCTGCAAGCTTGGGATTAAAGTAAATATATTATTTTGATGTGGACATATAATGGGTCAACACCACCATAAATATTGATTGCCAAGAAAGATAGACAAGCAGATAAAGGTGAATGCATGGCAATGCACGGATAATGAGGAATCATCATACTTCCATTGAAACTGGAAATCCCAAATCATTAAATTATCTTATTAAATCTTATTTTGGAATGTGTAAAGGTGAATGCATGGCAATGCATGGATAATGATGAATCATCATACTTCTATTGAAACTAGAAAACCCAAATCATTAAATTATCTTATTATCTTATACTAGAATGTGTAAATGTGAGGTATTTAAATTATTTTATAATAATATTATTTAAATTATTATTAATCATAAATATGGTGTATTTGATTTCTTTTTGTTTGTAGGAGAAATGACTAATTTAATTTTTAAATATCTTGCTAAGTTTATTAAGACATACATACTTTATCTTTTGTTTTTGAATCTGTGACTTTTTAGGAGGAAACACATGTTCTTAACCATTAAGCACACTCAAACTATGATTATTATAAATAAATAGTTTAAAATTTTAATATTTTTTATTCGTCCACCACACTTCATATTTTGCATTTTCAAAGTTAAAAAACTATATATCTTTATCTTAATTTTTTCATGTTTTTTTCAAAGCAAAAAGAAATTATAAATAAATATTTAATATATAAAAGAAAAAACAATATAAGATATAAACAACCTTTTAGAATTACTTTAAACTTTTGTCAATATTATAGAAATTTTAAATGTTAAGTTATTACATTTAAGTTAGAGGGAAAATTAGTTATTTTATAAAATTTAGAACCTTAAAAAATAAAAATATTATAGAAAAAGTAACTCATCTTAATTTAAGAAATTATAAGTATCTTCTTATTTTGACCCGTGAAGAAAACTATTATTACTAAAATAAAAACCAATTGTTATTAGCCTCAAAGTAAATCATGATATTGAAATTCTTATAAATTTTGTGATACAAAAATGGGTTATAAATGGAAAAACATTATCCCCGAATTTCAAAATATTTGTTAATATACTACTGCTTCTAAATTTTTTAAGTCATAAAGTTAGAGTCACACTTGAATTATTATCTTAAAACTTTTAAACATATTTGTTATAATACCAAACTTTATACATTTTTAAATTATAAAGTAATAATCACTCTTGAATTTGTATCTTAAAACTTTTAACTAAAATAATGAAATTGGCTCTGAGTCCTTACATTTTACAAAGATCTTGGTTTGGGTTTAAGAGCATTTCTTGGTTGATTTTACAATTTTGGGTTTAAAGAATTTTTTTGGAAGACATTTCTTAGAGGCGGCGTGATTTTGGCAAAAATTGTAAAAAATTTCTTGGACGTACATTCAAAAGACATTTCTTGGAGGTATGTACGTGTTTTGAGTTGAATTAAACCTTTTGAGCTTTGTTTCATTTTTATAAGACATTTTTCTCTCGAATTTTTTAAAGTAAGTGTTTTGGATTGGAATATGTAATTTTTGGAAAAAATTTGCACTGAATTTTTTTAAATTAAACCTTTTGTGATATTTTTTGTAATTGAGTTATTGTCTAATTTTTTGAAGGAAATTTTTTGAAATTCATACCCTATTATCATGGAAAATCGAAGAACTTGTGCAAGAAAATATGATCGAAAAAGAGACCCTGAGGCACGTAGAGAAGAGACTAGACAATCTCGCAAAAGAAAGTTAGAAGCCCTCTCAAATATTGAAGAGGAAAATCAACCTCAAGCAGAAATTGAAGCATGTATGTAAATGTAAATATTATGATCTATTGATATATATTTAAAATTTTCCTAATGTAAAATGTGAAGCTTAATTTTTATTTGATGAACTAGTTTGAAAAATATTTTGTTTAATGTAAATAGATAGAGATATTCCTCAAAATATTGAAGAAGAAAATCAACCTCAAGCAGAAATTGAAGCAGGTATGTAAATGTAAATATTATGATCTATTGATATATTAAAAATTATCCTAATGTAAAATGTGAAGCTTAATTTTTTATTTGATGAACTAGTTTGAAAAATATTTTGTTTAATGTAAACAGACAGAGATATTCCACAAAATATTGAAGAAGAAAATCAACCTCAAGTAGAAATTGAAGCAGGTATGTAAATGTAAATATTATGATCTATTGATATATTTTTAAAATTTTCCCAATGTAAAATGTGAAGCTTAATTTTTATTTGATGAACTGGTTTGAAAAATATTTTGTTTAATGTAAACAGACAGAGATACTCCTCAAAATATTGAAGAAGAAAATCAACCTCAAGCAGAAATTGAAGCGGGTATGTAAATGTAAATATTATGATCTATTGATATATTTAAAATTTTCCTAATATTTATCGACATAGTTATTAATTTAGTGATTTATTGAATATGTACTATTTTTTCGAATATGTACAGATGAAATCACTATCGATAATGAGATGTTAGAAAATTTTGACACTCACACATATGGAGATAAAAAACCTGACCATGTTATACGATATCGTGTCGACCGCATTTTTGAAAAGCATTTCTTAAATGAGCGAGTGACAGTTCAGGCTCAAATGTTGAAAGGTCTCCTATCATCAAGGAAATTAAAAGAAGCGACGACACTATTGGGTATTCAAAAATCAACCAAAGATAAAAAAATGAAGGAAGAGGTGATAAAAAATATGAGTAGTGCTATAAAGTCAATTAAGAGATCTAGAGATAAAGATGTTTCAAATGTACGTAGAGGAATACAGATGGTAATGGTTTCACCAAGTACTCAAGAGAATCGTTTGATAACATCTATGGCACGAGCACTGGGAACCTTGCGAAAAACTCTGCACAAACATCGAAAATTTCGACTGCAAATAGATGTAAATGATGAACTCACTTGTTGGAGAGCTATTTGTAAGCAACCATACAAAGATAGACTTGGAGAAAATGTTAAAAAAATAATATATGAATATTGGAAGAACAATTCGCGTGTTTCACCAACTGCAAGACATGTGATGTGAAGAAGAATAGCACGAAATCAATACAAAGAACATGAAAAACATCTCTTGGAAACCACTCAGATAGAGTTATTCAACAAGTTCAAAGAAGAGAATCGTCAAATTCATGTTTCACTCAGTGTTTTTGTTCAACAAAAACCATGGTATGTAAAACCTATCACCGTACGCGACACTTGTTGTTGCCGTTATCATGTGGAATTTGAGTTATATTATGACACATTCCTTGATTTCGGTAGAACATTATGGAAGGATTCACCTCCTTCCACTATCCGTGAATTCATATCTCAAATTCTATGTGAAAGAGAAAGCGATGAACTATTTTACAAAAAGAAATGTGTTGGTGGTAAAAAATGCGATGATTGTGGAAATTTGACTAAATTTCAAAACAAATATCATATTGATGTAAATGATCAATCATTGTCCAACATGAAAGTGAAATGGAAGAGATATGAATATATCGGTACATCGATTCAAGGTGCAAATAGTGTTAAAAGAATCGAATTACGAGAAGACGAAATTTTTCTGATAGACTTTTTGAGAAAGTTTGAGGCAGAAATTTACAAATAAACCAAGCATTCCCATAGAGCTCGATGGAAAGACTTGCAATTCAAAAAATCTCGTGAATTTTTTCCACCAGGGACCATTTTGTCAGTGATTGATTTTGCAGAAAACTACACATATGTTCCACAAAAATAAATTCAGAGTGAATACTATCATTCTGACCAAGTCTCCATGCTTGTCCATATTCTATATAGACATGCTGAAAAAAATGTCGATCATATAGAAAGCACAAGTTAAAATCGACATATCATTAAAGAATATCACTTTTATATCAGTGACGCTCGTACACATGATACATGTTTTGTACAACATTGTTTTGGAAGAATTTATGATTCATTGAAAAATCGTGGAATAACATTCAATGAACATTGGATATGGTCAGACGGATGCGCAGGTCAATTCAAATCTGCACGATCATTCTTTTGGCTATGTTGTCTTCATAAGAAAACCTGCGTTAAACATTGTTGGAATTTCTTCGAGATTGGCCATGGAAAAGGAGAACATGACAGTGTAGGAGCATGCATAAAACAAGTACTTTGAAGATATCAAATGAACCACTCTGCATGCCGACTTGTGAATGCTAAAGAAGTTGTTCAATGGTGCATCGCTGCTCTAAGCCATGAAAAAAACACATCAAGAGAAGTGCGAAGGTACATTCAATTTAATTTATATTGGAAATCTAATTTTAAACATTGTACATTTATCATGCAATGATTATTTTTAATTGTATTTTGATATCATATTTACAAATTCTTTTTCTAATTTTCCATATAAAGGTTTTTATGGCATATTGGAATCGGAGACGTAAATAGATCAATTGGAAATGACGTTGAAACAATAAAAGGGACTCGAAAATTGCATTCAATTCAAACAAAGTTGTCCACAAATGTGTTTGCATTGGATAAAAAAAAATATTCTTGTTTTTGTGATGTTTGCATAGACAGCACAAAATCCAATGACGTCTGTGAAAACAAAATGTATGTGAACGATTGGAAACATACAGAGCTAAATACAAAGGGAAAAATGTCTGTTGCAATGTTTGAAGAAATGCAATCAGAGGAAACTACAATATCATTCGATGGTGATCGAGTTTCTGATCTTGTTAGAGAAGGTAACATTTGAATTATTTTCTAATGATTTAAAGATCTAGAAATAAATTTAAATATGCATAATTAAATGTTAAATTTATTTTATTGTGCAGGAGATGTTTTTGCTGTAATTGCACCTATTGACAACGATGAAAATGTTAAGTATTATTTGATGTGTTGCACTGAACGAAAAAATAAATTATTACAAGACTATAATGATCACGGCTTTCAGTATGACAGAGGGTCTATTATACTGAAAGGTTATTTTTTCAGACAAACTCATCAAAGTGGAGACTTTTTTTACTTTGAAGACTATGAACCTGATTCCATAAGTTGTCAATATAGTCACTTGGTGTGTGCAGCACGCATAAAGTTGATATAAGTTCAATCAAAGAAAAAATCGAAAATTAAGAAATGGAAAATGTCAAAATCCGATCATGAACGGATTATTGAGGATGGAATTCCATTAGAATTTTTTTGAGTGAAGTGTCCAACAATTTATTATCTTTGGATTAAATATGTTTTAGAACTTCCAGTACTCAACTAAAAATTGAGCTGCTTATGTTGTTTCTGGTTTGCACATGTTACAAATTGTTTGGGTACAAGCACGTGCTCTAGTATCAACTGAAAATAGTTTTTCTATACATTTGCATTGATGAAAAATGTTATATGTATTTGATATATATATATATTCTAGAATGAAATTAATTGTTCTTGTATATTAATTGTTCTTGTATATGTTTTTCGACCGTATGGTACAAATTATTTCACTTTATTTTGTAAGGTCAGATTCGGTCCCCATATGGCCTAGCCTCCAAGGGACGAGATAACAAGTGGTTGTCCCCACTTGCTCGAATCTCAGCTTTTAACTACAATTTTACTGTTTATGGCAGGCATCTTACATGATGTCCTAGCCAAGGATACATTCTCTTTGTTTCAAGTTTTCGGTAAAAGTTGTCACCGAATGACCTACTAGGATATTATAAATACTAGCTTTGTAAGATCATTTGGCATTCGGAAAAATTCGAAAGTCTTAGACTGTCAAACAATTTAAAGTATCATTCACCCTAGGGAGTGTAAAATATTCAATGTAGGTTGGTGATGATGCTCACTCCTGGCTTGAAGCAGCTCCAATGACCAATTATTTAATGAATTCCAATGCACTAGACCAAAGTTGGTGACCTACTTGGTTTTTCACCCAAGAAATTCCAAGGTACTCTTCTTACCTTTGGCCCCCAAAGCTACAATGGAGTTATAGGAAGGTGAAGAATTTTTTTTTCATCGATAGGAATTTGGTCACATCCCTAATCTCCCCTTATCAAAAAGTTCCTATCTACTACATTATCCAGCATGTACTCAAGATCACTATTTCGTAATTAGAATATCACAATATCATAAGTTCTCACAAAAATACATGGAATGCCATTACGACACTCATCTAACAATGGGGAGCTCAAAACCTAGAAAGCTCCTCGTCCCCTTAATAATAATGTGTTTAATTTAGTATTTTAGGTGAGGATTAGGTGTGAATCTTGTTTTCACATACAAAAATAATTAATTGTTTAATTCCATAAATTTTATTATTCACCAAAATACATGTCATATCCACTATTTGTCTCTCCTACAAATTCCCATTATTTTATTAAAATATGATTTTATCTCACCCAACTATCACATGTTCCTAAATTTACTCCTAATTGTTCCCTCTGCCCTAAATCTACTCCTAATTGTTCCCTATGCTGCTTTTCCCTTACTTATTTTTAGAAAGTTATTTTCCTAGATCCATCATAACTATGGATCTATCAAGCGCCAAGAGGGATCAAATATCTAGAGGTGCAAACCTCTTTTTTGAGTGCAAAACTTGAGGAAAGGTTTGCACATCGAGAGATTTGATCCCTCGCGCTTAATAGATTCATATTTAAGATGGACCTAAGTTGGTTTCAGTCATGTGCAACCAAGGAAAAACTATCGATAATATGAGAAACATATGATTAATTTTATCAATAATATGTAAATACATCTAATATTAATATAACCATTTTAAATATGCTAAATATGTTTGAGATTTATCAAGTCATTTTAATTTTAAATTCTCTTAGTTACCTCAATTTGTTGAGATGATAAATATTGTAGAATAACTTTAATAATGGAAAATGATCAAATAAATTTTTTGAATGCAAAGTGACAATGTAATAATATTGAATGATAGAATGTGAATAATTAGAATGTAATCAATTACAAATTTCATTTATTGTGATCAATCTTAAACTATTTTCTTCTTCTATTCTCATTGTCACCCTTATTAGTTTTGTCATCATTCCGTATCGATTATATTAAAAAGAAAGAAAAAATCATAAATCATAAACCATTTAAATATTTAGCTCGAACTCTTGTAGTAAACACCATACCTCAAGTCTCTCTTGCTCTCCAATATTATTAGGTTTAATTATTATAACACAAAAATCGTTCTACATTGTCAAAAAAAAATTGCACTTACACTGAAATCAATGAACACTATTAATCCAATGACTTTACAAGTAATGTACCATCATACATGCAATTATATCAAATTAGAAATCAACATATACAATGAAATCAATGGGGATTGTCTTGTTACAAGTAACATTTCAATTTACCACATGTGCAAATGTGGGTTGAAACCATCCAAAACTTTAAGTTGTAGATTGAAACCATCCAAAACTTTAAGTTTTAAAACCCTTTTGATTATATATTGTGCAACATTAAAACATTAAACATTTAAAGTTCATTAAATATCACATGCAAAATGTAGATTGAAACCATCCAAAACTTGAGTTTTAAAAACTTCACATGCCATGCCAATTATAATTCAATTATCCAACAAAAACATTTAACATTAAATATCACATGCCAAATGTAGTTTAGATGACAACATTACTTCACATTCACATGCCAAAAGTACTAAAACCATCCAAAAATTAAATAAAACAAATTATATAATAAAAATGTAATAAAATATGTCCAAAAATTGTAAATCTCACTTGAGTATCAAACTGTATCAAGTTTAACAAATTTTAAAACCATCTAAATTTTAAAATCAAATCTACTATAAATGATGTCCATCAAATGGAGGATCTAGCGTCTGGGTCTCAGTCCGTGCCCTATCCTGTGAATAGGAAACCTACATACACAATGCACATGTACTTGAACATTAAAATTTGAAGTTTTAAAAATGAATGAGAATATATATATCTAGAACTTCATGTGAAAAACAAAATATAACAAAAAAAATCATGCAATACCTCGTAAGGTTCCCTCTCCATTTGATGAATAGGTTCTCCCGTAGGAACATCTACAGTGGTAAATTGTACAATATACATGTACAGTTAAATATAAATAAATAAATAAATATATATATATATATAGATATATATATATATATATATATATATATATATATATATAATTTATATAAATTAAAAACTTTCAAATGAAAATGCACGTGTACATATATAAACTTATTTTCAATAATATTAAAAAAAGGAACTAAAGACAACTTGTTCAAATGCTGTGGATGTTCCTATCTCCGTCGCTAGAGTCCCTGGATTAAAGAAATCTTCTATAGGAACCTAAATTCAAAAAAATTTAAATAACTCAAAATATAGATCTCTCTCTCTCTCTCTCTCTCTCTCTCTCTCTCTCTATATATATATATATATATATATCTCAATTTTTAATGGAACTTTTTGAGGTAGAATATATATATATATATATATATAACTTTTAAACATAAATTTTAAACTTGTGAAAAATTGTCCATACTTGTGGCTCATCTCCCAATGAAGTAGAAGGTACATCTCCTAAGGAAGAAGAAGGTACCGCCATCCCAAAAACATCAGACATAATCGGTACCTGTTAAAACATTTTATCAAATTATATATATACATACATGTACATGTTTGGCAACAATTATTTATTTTAGAGTCACTTAAAAAACACTAACATACATGTGCCAACATATCATGATGGTCAGACCCATCTGCATCGTTTGAACCGTAGGTCCCGAACGTAACATTAACATTTTCATCACGCATCATGCCTGAGAACTGCAAATGGTGTTTTAACATATAATCATACATTTTTGTTAGATTAATGTACACATACAAATAAATGTATACATGTACATATACATGTATTTATTACAAATTGTACACATGTATATGTAAAATAATTTCAAACCCTAAGGTCACTAACACATACCATTCTGGTGCCCTCTTCCTCATGAAAAATTAGGTCTTGCAGACCATTGCGACAATTTATTACATATGTTCGAAGATCTTCAACATTCATGTTGTAAATCTCCTCATCTGTACGATAAACAAAATTGGCACGTGCATTTTCACGTGCTCTTTGTCGATTTAAAGAAAGATCGATTGCACTCAATCCGCTATGAACATTTTCGATCATAACATCTCTTACTTCTCGACTTATTTGAGAAGTCGCATCCATCTCTGATCGCAGAGTTTAGACTCGAAACGGTCGACTCACCAATGGCGGCTCAGCGCAAGGCAACTCCACATCTCGCTTAGCGCCCTTACGTTGATATAATCGACCTCTCCCCGGGCCAAAAAATTCTAAAGGAAGGTCATTGTAGTCGGGTTTCATACCCAAAAAAAATTCTGCATAAAACATTTGTGCAAAATAAACAAGAACCTCATCGTTCCATGGAAGCCTTCCAAAGGCCGCAAGATGTCGATCATACAAATAACTAGCTTTGTCTGGGTGCTTGAAATACTGCACCTTCAACATTTTTCTTTTTGGCCCTTCCTTATAATTAAACATTGACTTGGCCTCTGCTCTTGTAACTTTTTGTTTTATGTCCTACCATTTATCGGGACCTATCACTGTTTCTTTTCTCTTTCTCATCAGTTCTACAAATGAATCAGTCGTTGGCCCCAAATTTATGTACACATTTACCATTTCACCCAATGAATGTGTAACTATTTCAAGGCTTTGTCTACTCTCAGCAGGTAGAGACAAAGCCATGAGATCTCTTTGCAATTTTGCATGAAGGCTTTCACACCTTTGTAAGGTGCATTCCGCCATGTTGGTTTCCCATGGTATATCAGTAATCTCAGCCGGATAAGTTGTGCTGGGTTGATAGCCTTCTTCTTGAATGTAGTGAGCTTCCCTGCATTTATTTTGACCACTAGCTCGAACATTTTCGGCCTCTGCATCAATATATATAAAATTTCATATATTAGAAAAAACACGTGTAAAAAAATTTGTACAAATTTAATGAAAAAATATTGAAATTGATGGCAACCTTGATGTTGTTGGTTAAAATCTTCTCCAACATGACCCTCCTGAGAACCAGACCCAGAATGATGCTACTGAGAACCAGACCCACAGTGACCCTGTTGAGAACTAGCAACCATTGATTGGCCTTCGGGGGAATAAATATCACCCCCTTCCCACAACCTGCTACCACTCATACCTCGACTGGTTGAACCTTGGCCACGCTCCATGGATGGAGTAGAAACCCTTCTCCTCTTACCTCCTAAAAATTAAAATATGAAACTTATTAACAACTAATTTAACTCACAAAGTTAATAAAAAAATAAATTCCATATGTACACACATGTATGGAGATTTAAGATTATATTTAAATACCGTGAACATCCCCCGATCCCTGAACCTCCATATGGGATTCTGCTGATCTTCGTCGTTCATCCTCCATGATATATATCTATTGGTCGACATTTACACAAAATAGATTTCAAAAATCAATTTGTAATTTAGTGTACACAAATTATGTAGAACACAACTTTCAAAGCAATAATTGATCATGTGTGAAACTAAATTTAATCGAAAAAGATATTATAAAAATGATAAGTTCACCAAATTGTGCTTTACATGGTGGGAGCACACTTGGTATAAAATTTACTACTTATACACTTTAGTTTGTGGAAGAAATGACACATGTACATAGTTTACCTTAAAGTTGTTGTGTTTTATGGATATTAAAATGAAGAACTTCTATTTAGATCCATTCCAGAGATTGACTGTAGAGGCATTTACTAGATATGTCACCTTTCATAAAAGATGAGATCCAGAGGCTACCTGGCCCTTTACAGACTCTACCTATAGAACTTGTAGAAGTAAACACTAGAGGCATTAACAATATCAAAGAACGTTTTCATGCTCAGACATGGGAATGTGTCTCTTTCCCTATGCAAAAAAATAGTTCAAGGCAGTTAATCTTCATAGACATGTCATCAAGCAAGTCAATGTGATCATCCCCAACTTACTTTTTATGAAATTAGGCTTGGAATCCTCTACAACCTGGTGGATGGAGTTGAATGGGAACTAGGTTGAAAGGCCTTTACAAAATACATGCTAGTGAATAACACTTACTAGATTATGCCAACAAATAAAGTGGGAGAAATGTTTTCTCCTCGAGGTTGTCCAATTGGGTGTGTAATACCAACTTCACCCATTTCCTCACAGGTTTCTCTCTTAGGTTACAAATGTATTCCACCTTATTAGTTATATATTTTTCAATTTCCCGAGGATTCCTTGATTTTTCTCTCCTACCATCTCCTTCTCTCACTCCCCAAATTATTGTCATCAAACATGCCCCATTGAGGATCTAGAGCAATGTTTGCACCATACTTAGAATTGTCATTGCTGCTAATTGAAATTGGAGTCATGCATACTAGATTGCTTGCTTAAGTGGCTCTTACTTGGACAATATCCTGAAATAAGTGTGACATGATGGTCATATGAGGTTGGAAGCTACTTGGTGTAATTTTCCTTAAATCTTCAAAAAAACAGAGCAAAAATGTCATTTTCGATCATTTTTTATTAGCTTCTGCATACAGCAAATGTTATCACAATTGCAACACAATCATGTTCCATGAGCATGAATTATGAATGTTGCAAGCCAAATTGCAAGGAAATTTGCATTCATTTAGGCAAAACAAGGCTATGAAATTAAGGTCCATGCTAGAAAAAATTATGCAAATAAAGTTGCTAAGTCTTCATACTTACCATGTGTTTCAAAGCCATAACGAAGGTTGGCTTTGAGAGTGTCCTCTCAAAGCCCTCTCTTGAGATGAAATTTAATTCAATGTCTCTTAGATTTGCAAGGTGGAATTGATAGAACTATTTGATTTCTTTACCATAAATGGGAAGACAAGACGTCACAAGATTTTGGGAAGGTCCACTCTTGAGCGAGAGCCTCATGATTACAACCTAATCATGAGAATCAAATGGGAGTGCATCCTTATTTTGAAAACAAATAGGATTCTAAGCTACCTAGAGCATCATTACTTCTTAGGGTTGCTTGTCTCCCATAAGGATTCATAGGAAAATAATTGTGTTGATTGTCTAGAGATATATGTATGTGCGTGTTTCATTATGTTCTCTATTTCTTACGTTGTGTTTCATTATGTTTTATATTTCTTACATTTCTGCCCTCCTATTTTTCTTTCCACTCAAGGTTTATAAAATAACATGAGAAGCAACATGAGACTTGGAACAGTCATTTTCATTATCTAAGAATGAATTAAAATGGCCTTGTATGTCTTCTCATTTTAGAGCTCAAATTTTTAGGAAGGATTTAAGTATCCACCTTTCAAGAATCACTAGAAGAGGTTGATAAAGAATATAGGAAGACAAAAAACTAACCAGTGGTGTACTAAATGTATTTCTTGGGAGGTAGATTGGCATATGGACTTTTGGTAGCTAGAACTTTTCCAAATAAGTGAATGGATTTGAAAACCAAACCTCTAGTTTATTTTGGTTTAGACAAGGTCTAGAATTTGAAAATTGAATTCCCTCTTTCTTCCTCTTACATGTCCAATGATCGGAATCTGGATTGAGGGAAAAAAATTTCCTAAATAAAATTTTTTCATTTTATTTGTACACGAGTTTTTAAAAGCTAATTAACTCATAAATTTCTCACAAAATACACTTAAAGCTTGACACAAACCCCTTCCCAATTGTCTAACTTAAAACGATCCTAAACACATTTTTATTTAACTAATGAGGGAGATAGCCCAATAAAACTAGTTTGTCCATATTCAAATCAAGTTGGTATCAAAGTACAATTTAGCTCATTTTAGTCAAGGTTAGTTAGAAGAATTAGCTATTGGTTTATGTCTTCAATTTCCTCTCAAAATTAATGTGTACGTGCTTTTGAGAGACCCACTAGACCTGAATAAGGTCCAAATTTTTGATGAAAATGTGCTATGAAAGTAAAGGGTTAAAGGAAAACATGTACAAGGCATAGTTAATACAAGGCATAGTTGAGCCAAATGTTGTTGAGGAAGGGCATAATTATTTGGGTCTTGGTTATGGAAAACATGGAGAATGCTCCAAAGCCAAGGAGGCACATGAAGCTGTTCCAACAAGGAATTTTATTTTGTGTTCATTACCTCAAGCATGTGAAGTTTGTGTTCATGATGAATGGAAAAGTTTGACACCCACTTTGCAAGAAGATGTTAATAAACATGCAGCTAATGAGAATTTAAAAGAAGAGGATGTTGAAAGCTCTATCTAGTCATTAAATTCATTGCTAGTATTCAGAGGAGAGCCACTACCTCATCAAATTCACCTAGGACTCAAACCATTATTTTTAAATTTGAAATATCATGGTGTGTTGTTTCAATGTCTGAATCCACAACCCTAACATAAATTGTTTTATTCTTTTTTTGCAAGATTTATTTGGTTATATTAAAAGTCAGTTGAATCTAAAATTCTTGGCTTAGTGACATGAACCAAACATATTGTACATATTAAATGAGGAATTTTGCTCTCCCAATCATTTCTAAATCACCCATATCACCAAGAAAACATGTTTTAAAAGAACATACTTTGGTATGGGAAAGACCTTAGGTTTCAAATATTATCAGAAGGTTTTTGATATGGTTGGGAGAATGTGAAAAATAGAATCCATAAACAAATTATTTTTCAAAACGTATTACTATCATGTTGACTAGGTCATGGTATGAGAGAATAACATTTTAGCCCCATTACTCAGGCATGGAAAGCTAGCTACATGTGGAATTTTAACAAGACTCTAAAAGATCTAAAATCACAAACCTCGTTAATGGTTGACAGAGTCAAATATTACACCTAGTTGGCTATCACGCTATGTTAAATACTTGGCCATTAGGAGGAATAAGAGTTCCATTTTGTGTTATTGTATTTTGTTCCATAGTTGAAAATACAACTAGGAGTGTGAAGTTAGAGAGAAAAATGTATGAAGTTAAGTTTTTATAGCAACCTTACACGCTAAAAGTCTTAGCTAACTCTAGAGAGATTTTCATTATCTATATGGAAGGCAAGAAGGATTATAGATCCCCTTAAGTTTAAGCTTATGTAGTTTGTCAATTTTTATCATATATTTTTTGGTAAGGGTAAATGTTTTTTTATCTATAGTACAAGTCATGAGTTCCCCAATTTTACCTTATGTAAAGCATGATTCTAGGATTACTACAATTTGTACTTGGTTTTTTATTGTGATGATGCCCTGTCTCAATCACTTGGCCATCTCTCGATGGATAGTTAAATCTTTATAACAATACTTAAGTAATATTTATCTAAATTTGTATTATGTGAAATTATGTAAAAAATGGTATACTATTTTTCATAAAATTGGGTTGAGTTTATCATATATTTCAATGAAAGTTGATTAAATATGTTTTCTTTGAAAGGATCTAACAATTTTGTTAAGGTATGAATTTGCAATTTTGTGTGGCTCTCTATCAACCTTCACTTCCTCATTTCTAGAAAAAATCTACTTGCTCATTCGTATACCCACTTTCTATTCAAATGCATGAGTTTTGAACTCTCGGTAACTATCTTTTTCCATGCAGGAAAATTATATGTCAATATGTCATGCTTCTTTAATTTATCTTTTATAGATGACCGGAGCATCCCTTTTTAATCTATCCCTTTTGACTTCAGATATGTGGGCAATACTCATCCGCATATTTTTCTATCATAAAGCAGTGAGTAAAATTGTATTCCATTTGTGTCAATGTTAAGGTTAAGCACATGGATTAAAGTTTTATATTTAAAATACATTGCCACGGTGTACATTTATATCTAAAGAGTCCAAAACCTCATTCAAGACCATATGTTTTTTTGATGTAGTTTGATTGGTTATATTGCATTTATTTTGCAGTTGTTGTTGTGGGCCTCACCATCTAGTGATTTTAGGTAAAAAATTATTTACATGGAATTTTGAAGTATCCTAGAATGTTTATTATTTATCACTAATAGCCTTGGTGATTTATTTTTTTGTTTTGATGCTACTTGGTTACCCATATTTAATAGTTGTTCATGTTTAATTCATTGTTAAGGCTTTTTATTGGCCTGTCAGGATGTATTTTTCTCAAATCCATAATGGCTAAAAGAATTAAATTTATCTATGAAAAATAGAGGTCATATGGAAAACAAATTGTTTGCAAGTGTTCTTTTGAACCCATAGAACTTGCAACCCCAATATGGATACAATACTAAGTAATACATAGCCTCCTCATCTAAATTAGCCAAGGATTTGCAATACTATATTTGAGTTGGCTAGCTCTATTTCAGGATATTATAATGTTAGATTATTATTTCTATAGATTTTAATTATGGTAGTAAAATGTTAAAAAAAACCGGAAACTACAAATAATATTATTCTAGATATATGTAAAAAGGACATGGTAGATAAAATCAAACAATATTAAACTTTTCATAAATAGTTTAGATAAAAATACATTTTCTAATTTTGATTGTAAATTCCAAGGCTTAAAGCAATAATTTTTCTAATATTTTTTTTTTAATTAATAAATAAAAAAGAAGCATTTTCAATCAAAATCACATCCAACATATAATAAAAATAATAAAAACAATTTAAAACTTCACACACTATGACATTACTATGGCAAAGAGCATAAAAATATACTAGTAAAAAATCCTTTTCTATAATAATGGAGAGCTTCAAATATACAAGAAAAAAAAATCTTTCAGCCTCCTTGTATCCCAAAGAAAGAGTTGCTCAAACAATCATATTTTAAACAATTAAAACTTGGAGAAAATCATCTGTGTTTGAATTTCAATTATATAAAAAATTATTCAAATATAAGAAAAGAGTTACTCATACTCTAAAAGTTTAAATAATATTAACTTTAAAAAAATATATATTTGGGAATGAACCAAATTTTTTTTTTATAAATTTCATTTACAGTAACTTAAATCCATATTAACACCTCTTGATAAATCTGAAATCAAATTAAATCTATTTTAATTAATTTAATAGTTTAAATTCCTATTTGTGGTGTGCTAAATAGAAATATTCAAAGCGAAAGTTACAACTTACAAATATTACTCAAATATATCACAAAAGGAAATAGAATAACAAACATAATGGACAATATGAACCAAAGTATTATACCTTTATTGATATGGATGGATTCTTAATTACAAACATTTGAGTAAAATATGATGAAGCTTTGGGGGAACTTTAATGAAACACTTTGTGGAAAATATCAAAAGAGTTAAGAAAGTGGCTGCTAACTAGTCTAAAAAGAAGGCAACAGAAGATAAAAAGGATCTTTTAGAAGTAGAAGAATTCATTTCTAGGCTTTTTGATAATAATGTAAATGCAATTTTTACTGAAAAAGACTTGCAGTCTTTGAAAATTTTGGAGGGGAGAAAGCAAGCACTATTAGAAAAGGAAACAGTTTAATGACGACTTCAAAGTAGAGCCATCTAGTTCGCTGAAGGTGATAACAACACTAATTTTTCCAGAAACATGTAAATCATAAAACCTGCAACTAAGCTGCAGATTTGGAAAAATATTACAGCCATGAAACAAGACTTTTATAATTTGATGAAGGAGAGGCAGATGTCCAAGTTGTCATGAACACAATTCAAATTTCAAATCCCTTCATGGTGTCAAGAAAATGGTAGAGAAGAGGGTAATGAGCATGTTTAAGCTGAGAGTTATGTGGAGAAGCTAGAGGCAAGCGTCATATAGATAGAAAAAAAGGAATAGAAAAGAAGATGATCCAATCCTCCAAAGTAGGCTACCTACTTGCACACTCTTTTTGAAATTTTTGCAAAAGAGTCGAATGGCTCAACAAGTGCTCCAAATAACATGGGAGAAGATGGGCTATCCACTATAAAGGTATTTTCATTCATCAATGTGCAAAAGTGGAGCAACGATAAATGGCTAATATCAAAAATCTGTAAATAAGGGACGAATTGTACATTCAATCAATGTACATACAACATACAAATTATAAATGTACATACAGAATGAGACACAAACTGTAAAACAGGAAGCATTGTAATGATGAGCATGAGACACAAACACCAAACTGCAACTTGCAAGAACTCTATATATAGATTCCCAGAATATATGAATTATAGACTCCCTGAATAAGTTTTGTTCGAGAAATTATGAAAGCGAGTATGCTGAAGGCTATTACCAATAGGACATGGACATGTGTTATTGGGTACCATACTCTGGTAAGATAGATTTTTTTCAGTATGAAAAATACCTTGGTTTTCAAGTATAAGTTATGTTTAACAAACTGAAACTAAATAGTTAGTTTTCGAGAAAAAATGGAAGTCCTATTTGTATTAAGGTGGCAATTGTATATAGGAAGTACTACTCATTTGAAGATTGTGTTAAAAATAAGCCATTACAACAAATATATCTTGCAATTATAGACATTCCATATACACCAATTCATGTATTCTCTAAAATATACAAAGTTGACACCACATCAAAATGTCCTTCTCATTTCTCACTGGATATAAGCATTCTACTCCATACATTTAAAACAATACAAATTATCCAATCCACTAGGCTTTAATAGCCTGTGATTAACCTATAGTGTATGAAAAAAACAAACACAAAGCTTCATTGGAGAAGCATAATAAGTTGCCTGAATTTCATATCTAGGAAGTGGTACTATAAATACATATACCGAATCATCTCCCAGTGGTTCTATTATTACATGTGTCAATCAAGTTTAAATCACATTTTGGATAACTTGCTAAAATTCGTCAAGATGAAAAATCGTTTGTAAGCACACCATCACAACTACAAACTGATTCAGGTAATGACTATTGCAATCGGTTCACTATTATAGAAAAAGGACTGGATTTTACAATCATTGATATAAATCTGATAGTAAATATTCATTGCATATGAAGCATGGAAATGAACGACATTTGTATTATAGCAAGGTCAACCCTAACGAATTGAAGCACAATCTGCACCACCCAACTCACAAGAAAATCGAAAGACCCTTGAAGAACAAATGGATTAGAACAGTGCGGACATTCGTTCATTCTCCACAGAAAAGGATTTTGAAGAGCGCGGACATACTCGGCGGAGTCGAAGAGCATGGACGTGACAACAAACAACGTGGCCAGGAGGAACAGAGCACCAGCGCGGCCAAGATGAATAGAGCACCAACGACAGGGACAACAAAAATCGCGTGAACAATGAAAACGGTAAACATACAAACTTCGCGGGCGATTTATTTATAGAAAATAGTTCAGTCGAACTATTTTAAAAGTAAAAGTTTGACCGAACTTATGTTGCCGGTTTTCCAATCTCCGGCAAAAATTCTGTTTTCCCGCGCCGTCACTGTGCCGTCAATCTAAACGGAATCACGAGTTCGGCCGAACTTTCTAAGAAAGTTCGGTCGAACTATTGCCGAAAAAAAATTTCGGCCCCCGATTCTCACAAAAGTGTAACCCAGCTTCACGTTTTTGCCCATATATTATTTATTTTATGAAGATATTAATCATCATCTTCCATTTTTCTATTGATTTATAAGTCATATATCAATTTTTCTATCGATTTATAACTCATATACATGATAAATATGATGAAAATAAAAGAATTTTGGTTTCAATCTAAAGAGTTATTTCTATCTATTTATAACTCATGTTCATGCTAAATATGATGAAAATATAAGTTTTGATATTTCATAATGTATTAGTATTCATGATAAACAATCTTAAGTAAAAAAGATGCACACTTAGGTTTCAATATGTTAAATATGATTATGAGAGAGATAAAACACATTAATAAATTTATATAGTTCATCGAAAACTTTTACACAGTTAATTTAAGAACGATAAAAAAATCTAACCATGATGTAATTCTATTGTTAATATTATTACCTTCTAAGAAATTAGATACATGGAAAGTATATAATCATATTTAGCTAATATCTATTATTAATATATCAACATGCACTAATAACAAAAAGGTATTGAAATAAACAACACCCAATTGTTTCTACACTGAATATTGTCAACTAATTTGCAAGAGAAATTTAGAACATGCCCCAATAACAAAAAGGTCTTGGAATACACTACACCCAATTGTTTCTACTTTAAATCTTGTCAACTAATTTGCAAGATAAATTTAGAAAAAAAAGGTATTGCAAGACAACAATTCAAAATAATGTGGATCATCTATTTGAAAGCATTAGAATAATTCTAAATGTTTAAACAATTTCTTAAGAAAGATTATGTCCATGTTAGTTATAGAAACAAAGAACCAAGGAGCAAGTAAGAAAAGTATCAAGTCAATTTTCAATAACCTTGAGGTTAGACACAACATTGAAATCTTGAGAAATATTATATGATTGGGAGAGTTTAATTAGAGGGATGAAATCACGTTGTATTTCCTATGATGGTGATTTTTACAGGCCATTTTTTCACATCAACCCAAAAGGCCTATAAATTGGATCAATTAATATCCATGAACACTTTGTCATGATCCCTTCACAGATCCTTAAGCATAATTTCTCCGAAAAATCTGAGTTTATGGGATTGATTTCTCAAAGCACTATTTTTAGCAGTAAAGCTCCTTGCACTCTTGGTCACCTATGTTCAGTGCATGTTGCATGCTTGTTCACCTGCATTGACCAACACATATTTCTCTCTTCTATAGGTGCACTGGTTTTAGAAATTTGGGAAAAATAAAAAATATCTCTGAAGCTTCCTCTTCTAGAAGCTTACAAGGTGGTTTTAACTATTTACCTCAAATAGATAGTTCAAATTCCTATATGATCCTATCTTGGAGACCTTATCTCTTATCCCTTGAGCTCATCCTCCCATCATATGTGCATCTCAAGCTCATAATGGTAAATTCTAAACTACCACACTCATCCTATAAATTTATTGCCTCCCATAATGTCTGGGTTGGTTTTTCGAGATTTCTAGTGCCCTCGTGTTGCTACTTTGAACCTAAAGGAGTAATCACATTCATGCATTAGTGTTGATCTTGAAGTGTTCTTTGTGAAAATTAAGGACAAGTCAACTTAGGGAGACATATACAAAGTTTAATTTTATTTATGGTTGTAAACACTCTCCTATATTTATTAATACAAAATTATCATGTTTTCCTATGTTTTTTATGCTATATTTGCACTCTTGTATTTCAATTCCATGTTGATTCATTGAATAAATATTTTATATTGTGATATGTGGATGTTGTGGAACCTTTTATTGTTTTAGTGGTGTGTGCAGGTTCTAATTATAACACTTGAAGCTAGAATTGGAGCTTACAAGTGAGGAGGAAAGGGTGGCTTGTTACAGATTTGAGGCAAGATTCTTTCCCATACTCTAGATTATCTAAGGAAAACTTCATGTTCTAGATCATGCCACTAGATCTAGGGAATTCACCTTTGTCCACAATCGTGAAAATTCTGCATAAAAAAATTGGAGACCATATTGGGGATCAATTCTTCCCTTAGTGGTTTTCTTGACCTTACCATATTTTTCACCTATGAAAGCGGCCTTAATTGACTCACTCAAACATTTATTTGTTATTTTTTGTAGCATCAGATGTGTTCTAGCCATAGAATTTGGTGGAAAGGCTAGAATATATGAGATCTCCAAAACCCATAAATCGTTTCTAGAAATTCCTCTTAGAAGTGCCTCAATCATATTATTAACCATTTTAAAAAAATATTTCCTAAGTCTAAACTTTGGGAATATGATTAATTAATAAATATTAATTGAGATAAAGTGTGAATTACCTAGAAACTCACATGGATCAAGAGGAAATTAATTTGGGCCATTGATTGTGTTTTAATATTGGTTGTTGGTGCTCCAACAGAAGGTTATATGAGAAGTCGATGGGTATATGGAGAGTACACCAGTGCAAATACACAGTTGACCAGGTAGTTTGATTTTCTCAGTGGTGGTAATTTAGAAAAGAAGATAGTGTCAGAGGGTTAGAAGCAAGTGGAAGAGGAGGGTAGTCACATTCTAGGAGGAAATTTTCTAGTTCTAGAAGAGGCAAAGGAAGGAAGGTTGAAATCCACACAGGATCTGCGTAAGCATTGCGTAGAGAGTGATGCAAGAGGCTCAACGTGGAGGATAGGGCAGTAATTTCGGAGGCAAAAATTAGTTGTGGGGTGAAAGAAAATTCTCACAATAATTTTTCCGTTAGTTTCCTTAGATTATATTTTTAGTTGAGCATCTAAATTATTATACTCAAAATTGTTGTTGAAGAATAATAATAAAACCCTCATTTGCTGCATCTGTTTTCTTACATTGGGTTTTTTTGGGTACAATTGTCTAAAAATAATTGTGTCAAAATTCTTCTGTGTGTGCTAGAATTTCTCAGTTCTTAGTATTTTATTTTGCACAGTATTTTATGGTGAAAATTGCGGTTGTGATTTTATTCATTGTTTGTCATAGAAAATAAACTGCATAATTAAATTTACAGTTAGAAGACTAATTTATAGTTGTTGCAATAGATAAAAAATTCATATGGTATCAGAGAAAAAATGATAATCTAAAGAGCTTAGAAGTGAACAGAAGGAAATCCATTGTTCAATGAGAGAAGCAAGTCGAAAATCCTAGGGGGCATGACAATATTTTACTAGGAGGCTGAGCTACTTGAGGAAACTTGATTTTTCAGAGCATAAAAAATTGATTTTTCAGATCAAGTGATTCCAGAGGTAGAGGGAGAAACTCAAATATTTCATTGGGCATATCTCTAGCTAGACACTGAGGGTTTTTACAGAATTTTCTAAAGAAAATCCAATGTCAGGTGAAAGAGGAATAACACCCTGTAAATTCTTCAACATAACCATGAAAATAATTGACATTCAAGAGGCTTCAGAATTGTCTTTAGGGTTGGAAGACTAATTTTCTTTCTTGTTAGGATAAGCTTCGCAGGGTGACTGGTATATAGACAGTGGAGGATAAACTCACATGACAGGGGTTAGAAAATATTTCTCTAGCTATAAGAAGGAGTAGATCGACTTCCATATTACTATGAGAAACCTAACGAAATGTACTCCAGTGGGGAGAGGTACTATATATTTTCAGAGGGAGGTAGGAGAAAGAACCAATGCTAAATATGTTTTTCTTGTGCCAAGATTGTGTATGAACCTAATTTCAGTATCCCAGTTACATTATAAGGGGTACAATATTCACTTCATAGGAAAGAAAGTTCTGTCAAACACCTAACCTAGAAGAAGGTAAGACAAGTTGGAGTTTGAAGTAATAGATCATACCGGTTACAAATTGACTCTCCATTGACACTAATAGGCAGTGCCAGAAGCAGTGGGAAGGAGTTGAATGAGTTATAACATAGGATAATGGGACATCTACACCATGGATCACTTAGGATGCTGAGAGAAATAGTAAAAAGAGTTCCAGAACTTGGCACAGAAAATGATGATGTGTGTAGAGGATGTGTACTTGGGAAGTATGGTAAGGCGACATTTCCAAAAAGTCACAACAAAGATAATGGTGTGTTGGGACTCATACATTCATATATTTGTGGCCTGATGTCCACTAGAGCTCTCAATGGTGCCGAATATTTAGTCACTTTTATTGATCACCAATCCAGGAAAACCTAGATCTACTTCTTGAAGAGTAAACATGAGCTCTTTGATCATTTCAGAGAGTTTGAATCTCTCGTGGAGAATGTGACTTGGAAGAAGATCAAGGTGCTTCAATCAGATAATGGTGGAGAATATATAGGTAAATAATTCACATATTTGTGTGTGAAGGAAGGCATAAAGAGAGAATGGAAAACTCCATATAATCCACAACAGAATGTAGTAGTAGAGTAGAAAAATAGAACAATTGTTGGAGCTGCAAAGGCTATGCTATATGACCATGATTTACCCAAATTTAAATGGGAAGAGACATGTAACATGAAAATATATATTTAGAACACGACTCCTTACAGAGCATTGGGGAGAAAAATTCCATAAGGATTCCTCATAGGGAAGAAGCCAAAAGTTAGTCACTTCATAATTTTTGGCAACAAACTTACTTATTGCCACGTGCCAGATGAGAAACATACCAAACTGGATCAGACTGCATATAAGGGGTTCTTTTTTGGGTATAGAGAAACCTCTAAGGCATGCAAGATCTACATTCATAGAAATAGGAATATTGTAGTAAGGCGAGATATGAAGTTCATGGAGGACCAAGCTTTCAGGAGATCTCGTGAGATGCATGTAGGTGATCAGAATCAATCAACAAAAGCTCCTTTGGTCCAGCAGTAGGGGGAGCCAATGGGATAGGCAGGAGGACAGTCAAAAGAATCGAGTATTATGACTAGTACCATTATTTCCTCAGGTGCGGGAAATTTGGGGAGCTCTCTACAAATGGAGTAGCAAAGGTAGGATGAGGAGGAGCTGGCTGAACCTCCCACGACTAGTGGTCAAGCCAACAAAGAGGTTCATCAAGCATTGAGATATTCATATGATTTTATTGGAACTCCTAGGATGAAAAAAAGAAAGGGTAAACAACTAGAAAAGTACCAAGCATTGGTGGCTCAGGTTACATAACATTCCATCTTTCAGGAGGTCACACAACATCAAGTGTGGGTAGATTCCATTTTAGAAGAGTATAGATCTATCATGACAAAGGATGTTTGGGAGGTAGTGCCTAGGCCATAATAAAAATAAGTTGTAGGTTCGAGATGGATCTATAAGATCAAATATGTTGCAAACGACAATGTGGAAAATTACAAGGCTAGGTTAATGGAAAAGGGGTATGCACAAAAATAAGGGATAGATTATGTGGAGACCTTCACCCCAGTTTCCATATTCAATTCTATTTTATCAGTTATATCCCTAGTAGCTCAGATGGGATTGCCAATGCGCCATATGGACATCAAGAAAACCTTCTTGAACAATGTGATAGAAGAAGAGGTGTACATAGAAAACCTAGAGGGCTTCGAGACTCATGAGAGGCGCACTCATGTGTGAAAATTGAAGGAATCTCTACATGAAATTAAGCAGGCTCTAAGGGCATGGTATGGTAGGATTGACACCTACTTTGGGCAAATGGGATTCGTCAAGAGTGACGAAAATCCCAACCTTTACTATTTGATGATAGAGGGTGAGACAATCATCCTATTTTTGTATGTGGATGATATATTTTTGACAAGATCATCAGGGCTCATAGAGGAATGTAGGAGGAACCTCGAAGTAGTGTTTGAAATGAAGTATTTAGGGTTGATGCACTATTTCCTGGGATCATAAGTGTGGCAGAAGGATGGGGAGATATTCCTTGGGCAAGGAAGATACGCTATAAATATTCTAAAGAGGTTCAAAATGCAAGATTATAGACCCATGTCTACGCCCATGATCACCATCTGGAAGAAGATAGATGCATTGGATGACAAGGATGTCGAATCCAGCTTGTATAGGCAACTTATTGGGTCTCTCATGTATCTGGTCAACATTAGGCCAGATATTTTCTTCGCAGTAAATACCCTAAGTTAGTTTATGGTAGAGCCAAAGAGGGTACATTGGGAAGCATCTAGGCATATTTTTAGGTATGTTCGCAACACAATCATGTATAGGTTGAGATATACTGGAGGGGATGACGTCAGACTTTGTGTGTTCATCAATGCATATTGTGTAGACAGTTTAGTGGATAGGAAAAGTACCTCTGTGTACTTCTTTAGTGTTGGATCCAAGATGGTTTCTTAGTGTAGGATGGAGGAAGAAGTTAGTAGCACTGATATATGCAGAAGAATAGTATATGGCAGTCGATACATCTACATGTGAATCTATATCGCTGCGAAAGCTACTAGTTAGCTTGTTTAGGGAAAAGGATGGAGGTGGCCAATGTCTACTATGATAATTAGAGCTATGTACAACTCTCTAAGAATCCAATGTTTCATGACAGGTCAAAACACATAGATATTCAATGCCATTTCATCAAATATTTTGTTCAACGTAGAGTATTCCAACTACATTATGTCCCCACATAATATACTCATGAAAGCTCTAGAGAGAGATAAGTTCGTCTATTTCAGAGAATGGATGGGTATGGTGGAGAAATCGTTTCAATAGCAGGGACATAATACTTTGGATGATTATTAGTTGCAGAAGCAGCATATGAGAGGGCGTTGCAGTGAAGATGCAAAGTTGGTAGCAGTACAACAGTTTTAGTAGCAGCACATATGTACATATATCATAGTTTCATAGTGGTTGATGGGAAATATGGCTAGAAATCAACAACGTGACAGGAGATGGTGTAGAAATAGGGTGTTGCTCCTAGGTGTGCAGTAGTACTATAAAACATTCCTAGCTAAGGGGGAGTGTTAGTTTTTGTAGAATTGTATGTGTTCTATCCTTGAAATTTGGTGGAAAGGCTATAATACATTATATCTCCAAAACCCAGAAATTGTTTATGGAAATTCCACCAAGAAATGTCTCAATTATATTATTAACCGTTTTTTTAAATATTTCCTAAGCTTAAACTTAGGGAATATGGTTAATTAATGAGTACTAATTGAGATAAGGTGTGAATCATCTAGAAACTCACACAAATTGAAATGAAATTAATCTGGTCCATTAATTATGTTTTAATCTTGGTCTTTGGTCCTCCAACAGAAGATTATAAGAAGAAGTCAATGGGTAGATGGAGAGTACACCAATGTAGATACTCAATTGCCTAGGAAGTTTGATTTTCTTAGTGGAAGTAATTTAGTAGAGAATATAGAGCCAGAGGGTGAGGAGTAGGTGGAAGAGGAGGTTAGCAGCATTTCGGGAGGAATTTTTCCAGTTCCTAAAAAGGCAAAGGAAGGAAGGTCGAAATACCTGTTAATTTTTCATAAAGCAACATTGTTCTTTACTTTGATAGTTACATTTCATCATTAACATGTTGCATTCACCACAAAAAAATTGTCGTTGTACAGATATATGTCATTAACCATCATAAAATGAAACTATGCGGAAATAAAAATACCATCACCATCATCATCATCTAAGCAATGGAAAATAAAAGATCAAAGGAAGAGAAGCATGAACACATAGAGACACTAGGATTGGTCTGAGACCCTGGAAAAAACCACTATAAGGAAAATCCTTGGAAATTATTCTTCTTAGATATTCATTGAATGATTCAGCAACAAGAGTAAAATGATCCATGAGAACATATTTATAATGCAAAAAACAAATAACATACAAGCACTAAAACCATACCCATACTTCTGCATGAAGGAAACTGAATCTGAGAACTGAAATGCACTAACACTGGTTGTAGAAAACTGATGAACATGACTGATACTGAATGAGGACTGAAGATAAATTTGCAGAAAAAACAAACAGATCTGATCTATATATCTATAATACCAAAAATTGATATGAAATTTCACCAAGTGATCCCAAATCTGAAGTCCTAGATTTGAATCCAAGAGACGTCAATGATCTCTCTTACGCAACTGTGACTGAACGACTGATGTCTGGAAGCACTGCACAATAAAATAAATGTGAACCATATCATATCTCCCCAGTAACTCTCTGAGCTGCAGCCTTAACATGGTCAACCCACAACTTTGGGGTTCTGAGATGCTACCACAACACTTTGTGCCTGTGGATCTGCTTCATATCAGCCTGATCTGAATTTTGTTACAGGGACGCACCATTAAAAAGATGTGCTAACAGATTTGTCACCTTGGCTGCAGGCACAACACACCTTAAATACGACTTTGCTGACCTAGGCCACTACCTAGGCCTTTTCAGCCTGCGGCTTCAGCCCAATAGACCTAGATCTGAAATCTGATTTGAATCTACTATGTGCCAATGCGCGAGATCCTTCTGACGTACCTGTGTGAGCCAAGATATAAAGATCGACAAAATAAACTGATAGATTAAAATCATAGATTGCTTGAGAAAGTGTGCGAATGAGCTTGAGGTTGCCTATATTTATAACTTTGTGAGTGATCACTTGGGGCTTTGACTGGATAAGCATGTGGTTAGGTCGATCCATAAAATATTAAATTAATTCATAACTTAACTTATGCTTAACCTATTGGGGTGATCTATAGGTCAATTTTGATCCTCTCGAAAAGAGAAATTTAATTAAATTATTATCTTAATCATATGAGTTTTCTAATGTTGAATTTTAACTTAGTTTCAAAAATTAACACTCCCTCTCAAGCACGAATAATTCTACTTTGAAATCTATGATTGTAGTTCTCTACATTATGGAGTCATCACGGCTTAACACAATATGTTGATATCTGATCATCTATTAATATGCCATTTTGATATTCATGTACCAAACATATTTTTCATGTAGGCATCATGCTGCGAACCTTTCTCATTAGAAATTATCAATGTATTGTTCATGCGTATTTATGCTTATCTCTTGACTCTTTTTGCTTTTATGCTGAACATTCTCAAATCTAGAAGAAGAAGAATTTGTTACCGGAGCAGAGCTTGGGCCACCACCCTTCATTCATTAGAATATCATTTTGGATTATTTTCCATTGGGTTACTACCCAGAATATCATCATCAGATAGAATATCAACATGGAGCACATCTTGTCCTGTAACAACATCAGGAAGCACATCTTCTAGAATCTCATGGGGGAGCTATACCTCTACAACCCCATATTTAGGAAATAGGATACCCATCCATGTAGGGGAGATCATATCAACCCTGATGTCACATCGGCGAGCTCACTCTCAACCCAGAATCACATAGGGTTATTTCACATTGGGGATTTCACTCTCAACTTGGAATCACATAGGGTTATTCCAACCAATCCTATTGAATATTGATCTTCCCATCGATGACCCTAAATAGTCATGTGGTAGAACACCTACATCATAATCCTGCTTGGATGAGATACCCAACTTACTAAGAGGTAAATATCACATGCCTCCAAGCCTTCTCAACCATTGGCCAAATAGAGAGAGGTATTCCCAACAAGCCCTGCTTGTGGGTATGATGCCAACTGGGGTATACTCTGCAATGCCCAATGTTGGGGGAGATACTCAACTTGTTGAACCATACAATGATCACACACATCCCATGAGTGATAGATAGGGAATACGCCCTATTATCTAGAGTTCCCTCAACCTCGGGAGCCCTGTATCTCAATTCCTCATTTTGGGAGCTCAAACAAAGATGAAGAGTTGGGTCAGTGTCCTCGATCATCGCTACTCTCATATTGTGTTTGTTGATTCTTGTACCTACATGAAATCAAATCAAGTGTTATTTTAGAAAATACATAATCATGTAAATCGTAGCAACATACCAATAACAACAAGATACCAAAGCCATCCTCCCTCTCATGGAGGTGTCAATTGTGCATGGATAATATAATCATCCTCCCTTTCACAAAGGTTTCAATCACAACCCTAAGCTTGCCTCGAACAACTACGTTGTTTAAAATGAATAGAGAACACATAGACCCAACTATATGCATTTTGGATTCTCTGTCATCCTCGTGTATCCATATCTTATCCAAATCATGCTCGATTAGCTCTATAAGGATCTTATACATCATGCCTTACAACTAGTCTTGCTAGCGACATTGTACCTGACCTCGGTCGTGTTGTGTACCTCTCATCCAAGATGTCATGGCATATATCATACTAAGGCAGCATCCAAATGTTCTCATCAATACTAATCCAAAACAACATTAGTTCATTAATGTAGCTACATATCATGGGAGAAATATCTCAACCAAATAAAAGATGTTTGGTGGAAATTCTTAGTGAAGCAACTCAATCATTAATTCAATCATGTTCTATACACATCATATACAGATTAATGTTCAAAATAGAACATCAATGCTTCAAACAACTAACATATGTCATATCACATTCAATCTATATTTGAAATTGAAATCATATTATCCAAGGATTTACATTACACAAAGAAATTTCAACAGTCTTTCTATATGGAATTTATTTCCTGAATTCCAGAACTCAATTTATCATGCCATAATACATCATTACGATATTCAAAATTCATCTCTCTCTTACATATATTTTCAGAGGCTTATCATCTGTTAAGGATACACTTATCAGTATGTATAATCAAAGCCATAATAAAAAATCAAGGCCATATGTGGTAGTGTATTCGATGCATGGGTGGATGAAATACACTTTGCTTAGTAGGGAAGCTGGTTACCTACATAAGAGTCGCATGTCAAAATGGTTTGTCAAATGTTAGTGGAACAAGTTCAACATGTAATAAGCTAAGCTAGAAAGGAAACATAGCATGCTACATAAATAATGAAGAAAAAACAAAACAACATGGACAAGACACATGCTCAATAGAGAAAACACACTAATAACTCAACAATGGAGAGCTTCTTCCTTTATTACGTGATGGTAGTAGTAGAAGATAGAATTATAAATCTCTTGTAGTGGATCCTTCGAGCTAAAAATCTCCAATATCCAAGACAAGGGGTTCTCTTCCCCTCAAGTTTTCAGCAAGCCTCTCGTCCCTCTCAAAGGATGGTAGATTGATGAACATGTGGTGAACTCGTCTCTATTGGACTGAGATGTTGGGTGGCCAACAACTGAGTCCTTCCAATCCTCATGTTGCTGGACAAAACAAGCTAGTTTTCTATGGATAAATGTTGTCAGCATAATAATGTGTCTCCCATTTTCAATTTTTCCCTCCTTCTCTTGGCCCAAGATGGATGGTGACACAAGAGTGGGGGTATGATTCCTTTGTGTGCTGCACTAAAGCCTCAAGGTGGCTTAAAGGTGACTTTACTTGGCTAGGTTGAGTGAGAATATTTTTGACCAAGTGTGCCAAGTGGTCTCAGATGGTGACATTATGTCATCCTTAGGACTGCACACCTATCGAAGGGATAGCCACGCAATGCGCAACTATAAAAAAAAAGTCGCACTACGTGCCAGGAGCCAATGTTGCCTATGTGCGGTCCATAAATTTTGTCCTTTAACCTTAGGAAAAATAAAAATTTTGGCTCCTCCTAATCTATTTCTTCCCTGTAAACCTTTATCTCTACCTTCTTCTTGACATTTTTAATGTCTTCTTCCTGTACGATTTTCCAGTGTCCCCCTAATGTATGAGGTCTAGGAGGAACTGTATAGCTGAAATACATTATGGTTTCTTTTCAGTGTGATCCTTTTGAGAGAGAGAGAGAGAGAGTAACTTTCTTTGGAACTGAGTTGAGAGACCCCTTGACTTGAGTAAAAAAGACACCATGCTCAGTTGGAAACCTGCAAGAGATAGAATGAATAAAATATTTCTACAAGGCGGTCATGTCCCATGCTCGTGATTTTTTTAATAGTTAATCTTATCTGACAGATAGTGGTTTTTCTTATGCCACTTATTGTAGTAACGTGCTGCTAGTTGACAATGATGGTTGCTGACGCCCTTGGGAATGTTTTTCTTTGAAATAAAGTTGAATTTTGTGCCCACATGCATAACCAGGGCATGACATGTTTTTTTAGAATGAGTGTTGATTATATGCATGAGTCTTTGATTGTTGGGGACCTTCTTGTGTAAGAATTTCTAGAAGAGATGCTTATAAATTTACGGGTCTTCGATAAATTCTGACAGAGTGCAACGGTTATGAAGTACGATACCATCTTAACATGAAAGCTTATCTTGAAGTCAAATTTCAAGAGGATCGATGACATCAATGGGAAATGATGATTCCCATAGTGCCATATAGGGATGCCCCTATTGATGTGAGGATTCATACAAGGTACTACCTCCTTCTTAGAAAAATGTTTGTTGTAGTCGACAAGAAGGAGGCATCAACCGACCGAAATGAGTACTAATGCAAGGGACCAGGGTTTCTGATGTAGCAGGTCGTGGTGTCATGGGTTAACTAAGCATGATGATGAGAACTAGTTATAAATAAGGATTGTAGTTAAGTGGCCTGAGGTCAGAGCTGTAAATGTGAGTGGCAGCAGTCATAAAAATTTCTTGTGAGACATCCCTGAGGTTGGTAAGACATCCAGGGTGGGTGTATGGTTGCTATGAGTGTCATGGTTGGGTGTGGTAAAAGAATTCGTAGCTTCGACCAAGGGTGAATAGGGACTGCTGCCATGTGACAAATGTAAATGGATGGGTGGGAGTGCTCTCCTAAAAAAAATTTGTACACTTGCCAAAATAATATAGAATGGGTTTGGATGTACAAGCACAGAGAAGGGTGCCCCTATAAACATGAAATAATTTGTCACTCTGGTGTGAGGAGTCTGTTTTGCTGGGGGTGGGGGGTCCATTGGTTGGTCTCCATGCGAGGGTGATGAAGAGGATGAAAAATGTCACAGATGGGCTATGCCAATGGGGGTGTGATAGGCCAAGAGTGAGATGTGGTGGTGCGTTTTTTTATATGCTTGTGATAATGCTAGCCCGGGAAAGGGGTTTTAACATGACATAAGTAAAACTTGACTTGATGTATGATGGATAAATGAACATGAAGTGCTTCTCAAGCTTGGGTTTTTATGGCTATGGCTCCAGACTTTTGGTGTATGTTCTACATGAGTGATGGATGCCATGGGGGGTAAGGCTCTTCCGACCTGCAACGGTGTTTATCATGTGCAAGGTGGGGTGATGATAAACATGGTCGGGTGAATGAAACCTATGGTTGATTTCTTTGGAAAAATGATGTCAGGATATGCAAAGCTTCTTTGGGGAGCCTTTCATGCTAGGGGTAGAATGATACCTTCTCTTTTACCTTTGTTGGCTGGGACATTTGGTGATTCGGCATGTTTGTAATACCTGCAACCAATACCCCAAGTAAAAGAATATTTTTGATACAAAAATATTTGAAATAATTTGAATGTAAAGCAATAAGCATTAGGGGAATTTTGAGGTCTAAAATGGGCCTCCTAAGGAAATTATAAAATAATAGTGGAAAAAATCAAATAAGATTTGATGACATCATCAATTTTTAGAGGGAAAAATGAAAAAACTACTTTTTCAACTCATATTTTCAACTTATCTCCCAAATTTTTTACTCAAATTTCGAGCGGGAGTACTCGTTGGATGCGAAATTTAATTCCTCATCCAAGGAGTACCCATGTTGCATACTTTCGATGGGTCCTACTACATGAAAAATGAGAAATACATGAAAAACATGATTGTAATCACGTTTTTTTTTTATGTATTTCTCATTTTTCGTGTAGCATGGTCCCCTGAAAGTTGGCAACATGGGTACTCCTTGGATGAGGAATTAAATTTTTCATCCAACGAGTACTCCCACTCGAAATTTGAGCAAAAACATTGGGAGATAAGTTTAAAATGCGAGTTGAAAAAGCAATTTCATTATTTTATTATTTTTTAATATTTTTACACTTTTACTTGAAAAATGGTGAATTATCCCCCATGGTTGACATCATCATCTTGAATCTTATTGGTTCTTATAAAGTGTATTTTTGTTGTACATTTTTCTTAGGAGGCCCATTTTAGACCTCAAAATTCCCCTAATGAGAGGGCATACGTGTTGTGACTGAAAATGACTTTTTCTGAGACGTGGATTTATGGGGCCTAGTTTGAACATAATGAAGCGTCAATAACTTTGTTTCTTGCAGTTTTGTGATTGGGTAGTCTGAGCTCCAGTTATGGTCTGTTTAATAATGAAAAAAGGGAGATATATGGGCCAATATGGCTCATTTCAACTCATTTGTGTCTTTTGAGGGTATGAGGTCAAAGTTGAGTCCCTGTTCCCGAGCTTCTCTTGTTGTTGCAATCAACCTGAGTACCTAGGATTCTTGTCATCAGTGTCAGATAGGATCCTAAACATCGTGATTTTCATTTTTGTCATTTTCTTGGGGTCCATGAAAATATCAATTTGTATGGACTTTATACCCATTTTTAGGTCTGACCGCACAGGCAATCAAGGCTGACCCATGCATCCTTGCGTAGAAGGTAACTTTTGCACGAGGCCTTTGTGCCCAAGAAAAATTGTGTGCGATGGAACACACATATGTATCTGATATAGACACGTGGTCATCACACTTAAGCTTTTCTCAGGCGCAACGGATTCCATTTTTAAAAAAACTTTTAATATTTTTTGTTGAAAAAGCTAATTTTTTATTTTTTCTCTGGTGACAAGATGTTGTGGCAGGAGAGAGACTGGCCTGATCTCTATGCAGCTATGGCCCATGACCCCAATTCTCAGGGGGTTTTGGCTTAGTATGGGTTACTCAATTTTTTAGAGAACAACCTATTGAGATCGCAAGATGGGTTACTGAGATACCTGGTTCGCTGCTGGAACAGGAGATGATGTGTTATGGTGTTGCATCGCAGACACATCGTGATCTAGCTAGATACTGACATTTACTTTGTGACTAGTCTAATACCTCAAGGGGAGGCTCTTCCATATCCACTCCCAGTTGGGGGAGTGAACATCTGCTGATGGGCCTAGGATCACGATGGGCTTGATGTGATCACTCAAGGATGCATCTATGTGAGCTCTGTGACAAAATTGGATGAGAGGGTTGTCCTGGCGATTATAGTTGACCTATGAGGGTTGACCATGCTTCATCGAGTGTCGGGCCCACATATTGTAGTTTTGTGCCGATTACTTCTTTGACTGGGCTCGCTATGTCTACCATGGCATTGTTACATAGCTGGACAAGGTCTAGAGGGGGACCATTAAGGTCTCCCTTATGTAAATATCCTCTGCAGAATCATGTATGGGAGGGTATTGATGCTTCAGCCTTTTGTGGCAGTGCCCCTGGGTCATCTAAGGGATCCTAGGATGTGTCGGTGGGCACCTATGATGCCCCGTGGTGGAGGAGGAGAGGCAAGTTGCTACTAGGATGCGAAATTTGAGGCATGGTTCAAGTCAAACCCGTAGATTTTTTTGGACTACCCATACTCTGCGAATGACTTCTGGGGGGACCAGGATATGGGTCTTCCTGTAGGTTATGCATGGGGCCCGATAGGTATGACTTTTGATGCTTTTCTACATTTGGAGGATTTTTATTATATATAGATATATATGTCTTTGATGGTGACATTGATACTATTTTTGGTTTCTCTTGCAGATGTGGGTTCGGCAGGGCATCCTACCGCCTGCTTGGTGGTTTATCAGCCTTTGAGGAGGGTCCCAGTTGGGGTTGGTCAGGCCTTGGTTAGGGATCGGGAGGCGTAGGAGGCCCTTGATGGGAGGGCAGAAGCACTGTAGCTACTAGTGGGGATGCTTCTCTCCTTGCCCATGCTGAGGCGACCGAGGCACGGATAGTGGTGGTCGAGGAGTAGTTGGTTGTTGCCAACCTTAGAGTGTTGACGGGAGAGACTCAGTTACTCACGCTCGTGTTGTAGGTCTAGCTAACTCATGGAGTCAGTTAGAGAGTTTGACCTAAGGTATGCCGACCCAGGGTTTTTTTTGATGAATTGGATGACGTATGGCTGTAGACCGTGATGGCTTGAGAGAGGGTGCATCGCCTAACTTTACGTCGGGTGACACTTGTGGTTTTGGCTACTACACCTATACTGGCACTGGGTGCAGCCGTGGGTCCAGAGGAGCCACTAGGCAAGGCTCGGCCCTAGATATTTTTGTATGGTTATGGAACGCACCCATTATGAGGATGCTTCCCTATTTTGATTACATGTATATTTTTGGCTAACATGATGGTCAGGGACCTGTTTTGTATACTGGGACTCATATATTTTTTGATGTATGTATGTGAGATGTATATTTTTTTGGCTCTTATGATGTGTGTATGGTTATTATTTGTGTTTATGATGGATGTTATGTACCTATGATGGATATTTATGTTTTATGCCCTACCTCTTTATGGATGATGGTTTATACAAGATGCATTCCAGTCTAGGATATGGTTAGCTATGCGATTGGCTGTCTAGTTTTGATTTCTTGGTATATGTGTAAACGTAATGTGATTAAAATGATGACTTAACCATCGTGCATGCAATTATTTCCTAAATAGGTGTGAATCTCGTACTTCAAAATCTTGGTCTAACTGTGATATCACTAGCTGGGAATCAAGATATACATGTAGATCGTGAATGCCCTAGTTGGAGACATCTCTCAATAGCCTGATGACTACATCATATTTTGCTTGATTATTGGTAGTTCATTTGATACATACTCCGTTGGTGAGAAACAATGATCGGTGAGGAGAGTATATGGCCCAGGCGGATGTTGCTAGATTTTGCGACCATCGTGAGGCTCCATAAGTGAATCCAAAATAGTGGACGGGGGAACGATCCATCTATAAAATAAGAGAATTTTTTATAACAATACCTCAATGATTGTGATCATCTCAAAAATTTGTGTTACATGCATCTTATATCTAAGGTTGAGACTTCCTGCCCTTATGGGTGAAATTTTTTGAGGTAGAGCCCATTGATGGAGTTATCTAGGCATGTATCATCGAGCTCAGATAGAATGTATGTTCCTTTTAGGAGGAAATTTTTTATTATGTAAGAACCCTTCCATAATGTTTCAAACTTCTCGGGTCCTAAGGCTTATTTTTCAACATTGTAGCGGAGGACTAACTACCCCTATGAAAATGAGCAAGGGGTGATGTTGCGATCGAATGATGCTTTTACCCTTTTCTTGTGCACCTCATTATGTTGGAGAGACTCTTATTGATTTTCATTGACAAGTTCTAACTGTACTAACCATTCTTATAAAGGCTGGGTATCATTGAGGAGTTCGATAATTGCAAGTAAGTTGGGTATTTTGCGTTCAATGGGAATCATGACCTCCACCTTGTATACCAATTGAAAACGTGTGAATCTTGTTGAATATTTAACCGCTATATGATATGCCCATAAGGCTAAAAATACCATATGGTGCCAACTATTTTTATGTTTGTTTACCATACATTGTAATATTGCTTTGAGTACTTTGTTAACAACTTCTACCTAACCATTCGATTGGGTGTAGTATGGTGACGCAAAATGGTGTGTCAATCCTAGATGATGGGACAACTGCTAGAATATTTCATTTTCGAAATGCTTTCCTTGGTTGGATACTAGCTCCTTAGGCATACTGAATCACGCGATTACATGGTTAAAGAGAAACCCATATGTAGGCATGGCTTCTACCCACTTGGTGAAATATTCGATGGTTACAATAATGTATTTGTGGTTTCTAGATGATGTAGTGTTTCAAGTCATAAAGTCAATTCCCCATTTGCAAAAGGGACCTTCTACAATGACTGGGTGCAGAGGAGCGGGAGGTGCTCTTACCTTGTGGGCAAAGTGCTGGCATCGCTTGCACCATTTTACTGCTTGAATTCAATCATGGAATCGGGTGGGAAAAGAAAAGCCACCCCACAATACTTTTTGGGCAGTGGAAACCCCTAACAAGTGACCATTGCAAGACCCACTATGACAGTCATTTAGGGCTTTCTCAGCTTGGTTATGTGTGAGAAATTGACATAAAATAGTGTCAATGCCTATTTAATAACAGGCATCGCCCATGAGAAAGTATCGGGGGAGCCTGATGGCATATGTACCTTTGGTTGTCATGGGTGATTTATGGTTTGAAATTTTTGGTTCGCAAGAATAGGAGGATGTCATCGTACTAAGGGTCCTCGGTCATCACTAAGAATAGATGTTCATCTAATAGTGAGTTGTTAACTTGGGATCATTGACTCAAAATTGGAAGGCCATTGATGAACTCAGCTAGGATTAATGCTTTTTTCTCTTTGGGAAGCTAAAATGCAGGTCGAATTCCTATAGTATGACTACCCATCGAGCATACTTATATTTCATCAGATGACCGGTTAGCAGATATCTCATGGGGTTGATAGTTTTTATGACTGTTGTATTCCTTAATATGATGTAATGTCAAAGTTCTTGTACTACATGTACTAGGGCTAGGGTATTTTTTTCTTCTGGTTCGTGTTTTAAAGCAAGGCCAGATAGGTTCTTACTGACATAATAAATTACTTGCCCTTTATTATATGCCTTGTCTTGGACTAACACCTCAGTTATGGCTATGTCTGATGCTGATAGATATAAGTGTAGTCTTTGTCGTAATTGGGTGGACTGATCAAAGGGGCTGAAGATAATGCATCTTTGAGTGCCTCTAATAACTTCTAAGCACGATCATCCCATTTGAACGAAATGTCCTAACGAAGTAGGTGTAGGAAACCATGCACACAAGTGGCATAGTTGGGGACAAAGAATCGTAAGAAGTTGGCTTTCCCATACAAGATTTAAAGTTGCTTGATAATTTTAGGTGGTGGCACTTCTTTTATTTCCTAGACCTTAAGGGGGTCGACTCTGATCCCTTGTTGGGATACGATGAATCCTAATAGTATTCCTACATTAACATAGAAGACACACTTGAGAGGGTTCAAGAGTAGGTTGTAGTGTCAGCATCGTTGGAATACCAACAGTAAGTCCTCCAGATGGTCACTTCGTTTCTTGGATCATATGGTGAGGTCATCTAAGCTAAGATGAGGTGATCCAGGTCATGGAAGATATAATTCATGGCCCATTGGAATGTGGCTCCACCATTTTTAAGACCAAAATACATAACTTGATATGAAAATGTGCTCCAAGGGGTAGTGAACATCATTTTGTACCAGTACGTATGTCATATTTGAATTTGATTGTAACCTAAAAATCCATCCATGAAGGGCAAGGCCTCATGACTGGCGCAAGAATCACTGACTTGGACGATAAACGGGGCCGGGTAGTTTTCCTTGGGACAAGCTTTATTTAAATCTCGAAAATCGGTGCTGACTCAGATGGTGCCCTGTTTTTTCATGATGGTACATGGTTGGAAACCCATGATGTGTAAGTGATTGGGTAGATGAACCCGAATTTGTGAAGCTTTTAAATCTCTTTCTTGATTGCTTCTACCTTGGATGGGTGTAATTGACACTAATTTTGGCGAACTGGTGATACGCCAGGCTAGGAGTCAATTTGGTGTTCTACGATGGTGGCACTAAGCCCTGGGATTTATGAATAACCCCGTGCGAAGATATCCATGTACTCTTGTAACAATTTTGTATAAGAGCCTACCTCCTCTGGGGAGCATGCTGCCCTAGCAATATTTCTTCAGTTTTACCTAGTTTTCTTGATATATTCACTTTACTTGTTAATGAAATATTCAGCATATTCCCTTCTCTGAATGAATCAGGCACTGGGATAGGGTTTTTAAATAAATCTAACTTCCCATATGAAAGGAATTCTTTACATTCAATGGCATATTTTTCTCGGGTTTTTTGTTGGAAATATTGTCATTGATGGCAAAGGAGCAGAAAAAAGCATCACCATTATTATCATTGAGGACAAAGGAGAAGATTAGGATCATTTGGAGTATAAAGGAGAAATAAGGAAAAGAAGGAAAAATTATGATGGAGGAGCACAAGTGAGGCAAAGGAGCAGCATTATGTAAAAAAGAGGCAAGTAGCAACAATGCGCAGCAATGTGTATCAAAGAGACAAAGGAACAAGGAAAAGGAGCAGCATTAGAAGTATAATCTAAGGTAGAGGAGCAACAAAGAGGCAAGGAGAAATAAAGAGGCATGGAGCAGCTTTAGAATTATTACTTAAGGCAAAGGACTAGCAAAGAACCAAGGAGCAGCAAAAGTGGAAAAATACAACATAATGCAGCAAAGATGAAAATTGTGCAGTGCAAGGTCGATTCATGCTTATCTATGTTCACAAAATTTCAAGAGTTGGGCCATTTTATGCATTCAAAATAGTGCAGGTTAGGGTCAATCCGTTTGAATTCATGTTCAGAACAGTGTTCGTTGATCGCATATCGCAATCGAAGCAGGAGGAATATCGCACAAACACAGAAGTCACAGAAAATGCAAAGTGCGATATGATCTCATGGCAAGGTGATGTGGAGATGCCATGGACCTGACCCTCGTATCACAAATCACATGTCGCAAGAGGTTATAACTAAAGATCAGAGTGAATTTGCGATAAGAATCTGCGATGGAAAAACTGTGATAGGAATATGTGATAAGTCTGTGGGACCCATTCGCATATCGCACATCACAAAGCTCAATAGGAATAGCGGTCATGAACCATTTTGAAATGTCAAAATTCAAAGTGCGATAAGGGGTTGGATGCGATGCAACTCAGAACTATGATTTAACATATTTTAAATCTGGAAGTATAAGGTTTCTATTTAAGAAATTGCATTGGAGGATCAGAAGCTGTATATAACACATACCAAAGGAAACACCAAAATATGATATGAGAAAAGATGCAATGCATTTTCAAAGGTAAATTCTAATATATTTTAGGTCCAGGGTTAGGTGTATTTCCTTAAGAAATTGCATCGAGAGAACGGAAGGCGTCTATAACATATAATACATAGGATCACTGAAATGTGATATGAGACCAAGAGCGATACAGTTCGAAGTTAAAATCTAATGTATTTCAAGTCTGGGGCTATGTATTTTTCTTTAAGAAAATGTGTAGGAAGAGAGATATATAACCGAGAGCAAAGGAAATGTCGAAATGTGATTTGTGAAGTGGACATGATGTAGTTCAGAAGTAAGTTCTAAAGCCAAGTTAGGTCCAGGTTATGCTGATACATTTGTTATTAGAAGAAAGTATGAACATAGGCAGTGGACTTGCATAAGTGACCCGACACAGAGAAAAAGGGATAGTAAGATGAACGTCGTAGTAATAAGGATATTGGCACCATGGGTTGAGTCAGGCTCAGCAAAACCTCCGAGAAGAGTCAGGTGTTGAGAAAAGCAGAAGGTGGAATGCTGCAGGCAAGAGAAGGAAGGAAGATAGGCAGAGTCAGGAAAAATGAGATATGGTGGCATTGTTGGAAACACAATAGTTGGGTCGAGTCGGGAAAAAAGGCGTTTATGCAGAACTATTAGAATATAACAGGAGAAATAGAAAATACAATGACAACAGAAATAGAAAAGACAATGACACAAGTAGAAAATACAAATACACAGCAAGGAAAAAACTGAAAGGGGAAGAATCAGAGAAAGCTGATAGAGATGTTGTGCAGATCAAGAGCTGATATGAAGTAGAAATGGAGGTAGAAAAGGTAGCAATGAAGAAGGAGGATAACAGAGCTGATATCTAGGTAAATTAGCATTTTATTTTCATGATGAGTGAAGGGATTTTTGTATCGTTTCATGCTGTAGCTTGATAAATTTCCAATTGGAGATGGGTGAGGTAGGAGCCTCCTATTGGTTATAGCCTGCAGAAAATTTATGGGAGTTGGAGCTTCCTTGCAAGTTGTAGCTTGCAAAAGTTGAGGTAGAAGCTGTTAGCCACCTATAATATTTTGTTATACCAAAAGGTGGCTAAGACTTTTTGAGCCTCCAAGGAACAAATTTTATCACTAAAAATTGTTGGCTCTTGAAGACTCCTTGAAGGCCTCATGCCTCTATCTGAAATCTTCATTTACTATTTCCATTTCATGCTATGAAATTCTGCTAATTTCATAAGAAGAGACTGCTGAAGAACCATCATTTTTGCCCTTCTCCCACTCAAAAGTAACCTTCATATGCTCCCCTTTTTCTCTGTAAAATCCCCTTTGTTTTCATGATTCATTTTCTCCCCTTCATGAAAATCACTCTTATTAAGGTTGAAGACTCATTCTTTAGCTTTACCGAAACCCCTCAAATAACCCATAGGACTTTATAATAAAGAATTTATGTTATAAAGCCCTGCCTTTCTAACCACTTCCCCTTTTTCATACCCCGCCATACGTTATTATATAAACTTTATTATAAAGTTCATATCATATAATATATGGCCCACCGCTTATCGCAAATCGCAATGTCGCATTATCGCATTTTCCATGGGTTGCTCAATCGACCCATCGCTAAAACTTGCGATGCCATCAATCCGCCCGATCGTATATCGCAAAATCACATTTTGGTTTCATTTGATTTAATTGATCCATCGAAAATATTTACGATGCGATCAACACATCGCATATATCGCTCCATCGCATTTTCCCTCGCCATCGCACTTTCCACAATCGCGATCGACCCCGCCAGGCCCACCGTACGATACCCCCGCCATTCATATAAAAAATTCCTTTTCCCTTTGTAAGTCGAAAAATGTCATATTTCATTGTTTATAAAGGTTTTTCCCATTAAATCCCTCCATCGTGCAAATCGCAAAATCACATTTTTATGTGAAACCCTTGATCACTCATCACAAATATTTGCGATGCGATTTTGCGATCTCTTTAACCACCTATGAATAAAATCTCCACCGTTGGATGCAGCCATCCAACGGCCATGATCTTTCCTGCCTTCTGAAGCAGTTTAAACCTAAAAATGCAGGATTTCTTAATTGTTTTTGTGTTTTGCAGGTGTTTTAATGGTTTTCCATTATATAATGAAGGAAAGCCGAGGGTTAGGAAAGACGTTTCCTGCGCCTTCGAGCTATTAAAAAGAACCATTCACAGGTTTGAATTCAATGATTTATTAATGTTTCATGGGCATTGATGCCTTTAGAAGCCCGGCGTAGCCTGCACATCGACAAGACACTGTTTTATTCAAAAAACAGTTAAAGAGTATAAGTTTGAAGACAGAGCACAGCAGAATGAGTATTGAAGACAGTTTTATGGAGATTACGGCTAAGAAAGTTATCAAAAGCCTAATCCCCAATCTCAAAACACAGTTTAAAGAAAACCTAAAGTGTTTTATCAGACAGAAAGCCTCCACCGCCACATCTGAGGCAAATTAATTCGTCAGCTACCACAGAGCCACCTGTTGCCTCAAGCCTTTCAAAAAAGAGGCCAAAGTTATTGAAGAAAATCAAATATTCGCCTCCAGTGCAACCAGGGAGTTACTTCTTCAAGGAAATCAATGCAGAAATATCTGCAGAGTTACTCCAAACATTACGCAAAGCCTCAAAGTCAAATAAAGCTCCCACCGAGCTTGATTCATAAATGTAAAAAATTAATACAGAAAACCACTCGTAAACTTCTTCATCGAGCCCCTCAAAAGGCCAAGAAGTCTTGAATCTGTATTAATTGCCTTAAGAGATCTTTGATTAGATTTCACCTCCTCATTCTTCTATAAATACCTCAGTAGAAGATGAGAAACTGTTGGTTGAGTTGCTTACAGAGCTTTGAAATACATTTGAGCCTAAAGTTCTGATTGTAAATAGTGTTCACTGGCCCTTGGAGCTCTGCTTGTGATAGATTAGTTAGGCTGAATAGTGAAGATGATTGCTGAATTGAAACATTGGACTTGAAGACTGTAACCGGTTTGACATCAATATAAAAGTTGTTTCTTGGGATCCTGGTCTATGTCATCGGTGAAGTGCATCTCTCTTTGTTATTGTTTTCCTTCTATGTATGCCATATTGTTCATATTCCTCTGTAAAGAACAATTTAAACAGGGTTAGGATCTACTGTATATCAGTAACCTTCTCTGGCTGAGAAATCTTTATCTTAATGTTTTCCTCAAATTTGTTTATTTAAGAATGATTCAATACAGTTTAAACAGTTAGGAATGTTGGCGTTCCCTCGTCCTTCTGTTGGCTTAAAACATTTTTCTTGAATGTGATTTCCCTTATTTGCTATTAAAGTGAGACTAGGGAAGATATGGTTCGCCCTGATTCCTAGATTCTTTTCTCCAAAGGCAGATTCTGAAAGTTTCCCTTGGTGTTGACTGAAAGCAGACTAGGTTTAAAAGTACTTTATCTAATCTTAAGCTACACTTTGTTTCTCTTATGTGTTTTCATACTTTCTGAAGGTAATTATGTGGATTACTGGATTGTTTTTCAATTAAGCTGCTTTAATACAAACTTGCCCAAGAAGTCAATGGTTAGCCCTGCACTTGGTTGGTTTTAAACAGTTACTTAAGAGGATTTTCTTGTTTGGACTGACTATAAATCCTCTGAGAAATTATTATCAGTTTCCACCCCTCCAACACTTTATTGTTTCCATCCCATCACTCTAATCTCAATAATCTTGTGGTATAGATGACTTGCCCCTTGGATCACTCTTGATGTTGTTGTTCAATTAAAGCCCTGTTATGACTCCATAGCCCAATGGACTAAAAACCAGCGTTATATCTATATTTTAGCCATAGCTGTTCTTCCCTCTTACAACTTCTCACCTCTGAAACTCTTCACATTCAGGACTTTTCACCTCAAACGGTACTCATGCTCAACCATCCAAAACAAAACAAAACCCTTGGACTTCATAACTAGCCTAATACCATTACCTTAAGCTTTCAAAGACAAATCCATATTTGTACATATTGGAGAGATCCCTCTCCGGATTCAGGAGGGCTAGATCCTAGAATCCCAAAGTTGGTTGAAATGATGTTAACACTGTGATCGGACTTTTGCCAATCTTGCTTATTACAGAGACCTAACATTTCTGGCAACTCCACTGGGGATATTTTTGAGTTCATAGTTGCTTGGCCAGATTTTATAGAATCTTTAGTTTTCCATACAAACAGAGAAACTCAGAAAATCCCAAAAATATTTCAGATTGGAATTCAATAAACATGGTGGTGGAACCATAAAACATTTTACCTCCTTAGGAGCTAAAACTTTTTCCACCTGGCGACTCCACACTCTGAAGCTCCTAGAAGACCAAATGACTCCATTGGTAGAAGACTCTGAACTGGTTGACTAGACAGAGTGACCTCTTTTCTGATTTACAAACATGGATTTAGATATAGATCCAGAAGAAAAATATATGCTCATGATGGAGAGAATAATGTTCATGCTTGGAAAAAGAGTGGATAGGTTTATAGCCAATATGAATGTTGGTTATCAAGAAGAAAAAATGCTTTTCTCTAAGCAAACAAAACCTCTGCCGCTACAAGACATGTATGATGAACATGAAGAAAATAACCAAGAAAAATTTCTAATCATGATGGAAAAGACGATGTACATACTTGGGAAGAGAATGGATAGGTTGATGGCTAATATGAATGTTGATGATCTAGAGCAAGCTAGCCTTTCCCTTGATCAAACACAAGCCCAATCACCTCAAGACCAAGACTCTGACCAAGACATGTATTATATTCAACACTCTATAAAAGATGATGAGAAAACTTACAAAGAAAGCAATGAAGAAGGTTGTCAAGAAAAACTTGATTGCCTACCTATGTCTTGTACTATGCTGATAAGAGAACTTCATGACCTAAACGCAAAAAATTTTAGTGACACAAGTAAAGTTCCGTTAGGAGAGGCTCAAGAAGACATCAAGCCTCAGAATCAGCCAACATAAGACAAAGAGGACTGTTGTACCTCTGTTCTAAGCAATAAGAAAATTCCTTCTCTCATAACAGTGAAAGAGATTGATCTAGTATTGAACAGACATTCAACATCCAAACCTTCATTTGAACCAAACGTTTCTGCTCATCTACCTACTCCATCTTGTTGTCTTGATACAAGAAATAAACTTGTAGATCAGCTAGAAGAAAAGCAAGCTGATATCCCAATATGTTTGACTGATGAAAATGTTTATTCTGATAATTTTTCAAACTTTAATGAGTCTGATGGTGATGATGATTTCCAAGCAGAAACTAATCATGCAGGGCAACGAGCATTTGATTGGTGTTACGAGTTTCACCATCGACAGCTTGAAAGCCGCAATCATCCATTTCGATCCATCATAAATGGCTTTCACATGATTGGGACTCAGCAGACTTTCGGCTCAAAGGATGAGGAAGGAAGAAACAAAGAAATTTTTGAGCAAGTTGAAATAAAGGAGCTTTCTCTTGAAAAAGAGGAAACCTTTAAATACTCCACTGCTCAAGAATATAATAACCTCTTCATAGATTTTATTTCACTGAATCTAAGCATACTAGGGTTACCAGAGGACAACACTGTCAAATATGATGAGTCCTCCAATTCAGAGGATGATGAAGATGAAGGAGAAAAACAAATAGAAGACTATCCTGCTGTGGATATATCATCTTCTCAAAAAGAAACTTCTCCCTTCACTAATATTAGTCTGTCATTCAAAGAGCCTGAATTTATATCAGAAGCAAGCATAGATTTAAATAAAGAAAATATTTCACTGTTTGCTATTATGCAGGTTAAGGATGAAAAAGCTTCCAAACAACTTCCTGAAGATATGCTCCTCAAAGCTCAAGTCTTGGAAGCTGACAATCTGCCAGACATGGAGGACCAAAAAGAAGAGAACCTTCATCTTTTCTTTGTTGATCCTCTGGAAGAGTGTGTGGATACCCCAAATGGCTCAAATTATCAAGCAGTGATCCTTTGCAAGAGCCAGAGACATGAAAAGCTGTCACCTTCTGTGATAGTTTTTATTTTGAAGATTAATCTTCAAAATATACTATGGATACCTCCGACAAGCAGCCAGAGTTTCCTCTTCTTCTTGACATTACTCAGCTGGCTGCATTGGCATTTTTGTATCATATGATAAATGTAAATACTCCTTGTTTAGAATAGGTTAGATAGGAATGTCAATAAAGCTCAGTTCTGAGCATGTAGCTAGTTGTTGTTTTCTGCTTTGAAGAAAAATCAAAAATACAAAAACAAAGAAAAGAAAGAAAAGAGGGCAGATTGTCAAAACAAAAAGGTATAGCCCCATACCAAAAAAGAGAAACAAATTTGAAAGTGTGCAAGCTCAAATACCACTCTTGAATAACACACTTCTAGTTAGTCAAACTGTCTAATCTTGAGTAATTAGCTTTAAATTTTCTGCTGATAGGATAGTGAATTCGATTTCCCAAACTACTTAATCTTGGCTTATCAGTAGATAGATTAGGATAGGAATTGAAGGTTCAAACATGTTCAAAATATGAACCAAATTTTCCAAAGGGAGATGACTCAAATCTGTTTTATTTTCTGAGTCAAAAAAGATGTAAATCTGGTTCTAATCAGCTCAAAATATGAACCAGATAACAAAGGAGGAGCAGCTCAAAACGAAGTTAAAACAGAGCTGAGAAGAGAGAAGGCTATGATGAGAAACTTTCAGATCTTAAGCCTTCCATTTTGTTTTTATTTTTTGCAAATAATAATCTATGTGCAACTTGTTTTTATGCCATATATCACAGCAAGTCAAACAACTTAATCTTGACTTGACTGTTTTTAAATTTTTGTTGTAGAATTTAGAGAATGAAATTCTGTTGGACAGTTTAATCCCAACAGACAGTAGATTAGGTAGAGAAATATCTGAGCTCAACTGTTTAATCTGAGTTCAGGGAGAAATAAGGAGTAGAAGTAGATTAGTTTTTATGTTTTCAAAAGAATAAAATTTTGTGAAAAGAGTTTGCCAATCCTAGTGCACTCTGATGAAGAAAAAATGTTAGATCAGTAGGATTGGGTAGGTAGAAAGTTGTATTGATGAAGTCCAATATTCTTTCATAACTGATATTATTTTTCAGAAGAAAAACAAGATCATCTAGCAAACGAAGAGCAATCCATTGGATCAGGCACAAGTCAGCGTCCCAGAGAAATCAAGTCTGAATTTTTGATGCCTTCAAGAAGGCACCATCCCCAAGTGGAGCCACTGTTAGCCACCTATAATATTTTGTTATACCAAAAGGTGGCTAAGACTTTTTGAGCCTCCAAGGAACAAATTTTATCACTAAAAATTTTTGGCTCTTGAAGACTCCTTGAAGGCCTCATGCCTCTGTCCGAAATCTTCATTTACTATTTCCATTTCATGCTCTGAAATTCTGCTAATTTCATAAGAAGAGATTGCTGAAGAACCATCATTTTTTGCCCTTCTCCCACTCAAAACTAACCTTCATATGCGTCCCTTTTTCTCCGTAAAATCCCCTTTGTTTTCATGATTCATTTTCTCCCCTTCATGAAAATCACTCTTACTAAGGTTGAAGACTCATTCTTTAGCTTTACCGAAACCCCTCAAATAACCCATAGGACTTTATAATAAAGAATTTATGTTATAAAGCCCTGCCTTTCTAACCACTTCCCCTTTTTCATACCCCGCCATACGTTATTATATAAACTTTATTATAAAGTTCATATCATATAATATATGGCCCACCGCTTATCGCAAATCGCAATGTCACATTATCGCATTTTCCATGGGTTGGTTAATCGACCCATTGCTAAAACTTGCGATGCGATCAATCCGCCAGATTGCATATCGCGAAATCACATTTTCGTTTCGTTTGATTTAATTGATCCATCACAAATATTTGCGATGCGATCAACACATCGCATATATCACTCCATCGCATTTTCCCTCGCCATCGCACTTTCCACAATCGCGATCGACCCCGCCGGGCCCACCATACGATACCCCCGCCATTCATATAAAAAATGCCTTTTCCTTTTGTAAGTCGAAAAATGTCATATTTCATTGTTTATAAAGGTTTTTCCCATTAAATCCCTCCATCGTGAAAATCACATTTTTATGTGAAACCCCTGATCACTCATCGCAAATATTTGTGATGCATTTTTGCGATCTCTTTAACCGCCTCTGAATAAAATCTCCACCGTTGGATGCAGCCATCCAACGGCCACGATCTTTCCCGCCTTCTGAAGCAGTCTAAACCTAAAAATGCAGGATTTCTTAATTGTTTTTGTGTTTTGCAGGTGTTTTATTGGTTTTCCATTGTATAATGAAGGAAATCCAAGGGTTAGGGAAGACGTTTCTTGCGCCTTCGAGCTATTAAAAAGAACCATTCATAGGTTTGAATTCAATGATTCATCAATGTTTCATGGGCATTGATGCCTTTAGAAGCCCGGTGTAGCCTGCACATCGACAAGACACTGTTTTATTCAAAAAACAGTTAAAGAGTATAAGTTTGAAGACAGAGCACAATAGAATGAATATTGAAGACAATTTTATGGGGATTACGGCCAAGACAGTTATCAAAAGCCTAATCCCTAATCTCAAAACACAGTTTAAAGAAAACCTAAAGTGTTTTATCAGACAGAAAGCCTCCACCGCCACATCTGAGGCAAATTAATTCCTCAGCTACCACAGAGCCACCTGTTGCCTCAAACCTTTCAAAACAGAGGCCGAATTTATTGAAGAAAATCAAATATTCGCCTCCAGTGCAACCAGGGAGTTACTTCTGCAAGGAAATCAATGCGAAAATATCTGCAGAGTTACTCCAAACATTACGCAAAGCCTCAAAGTCAAATAAAGCTCCCACCGAGCTTGATTCATAAATGTAAAACAATTAATACAGAAAACCACTCGTAAACTTCTTCATCGAGCCCCTCAAAAGGCCAAGAAGTCTTGAATTTGTATTGATTTCCTTAAGAGATCTTTGATTAGATTTCACCTCCTCATTCTTCTATAAATACCTCAGTAGAAGATGAGAAACTGTTGGTTGAGTTGCTTACAGAGCTTTGAAATACATTTGAGCCTAAGCTTCTGATTGTAAATAGTGTTCACTAGCCCTTGGAGCTCTGCTTGTGATAGATTAGTTAGGTTGAATAATGAAGATGATTGCTGAACTAAAACATTGGACTTGAAGACTGTAACCGGTTTGACATCAATATAAAAGCTGTTTCTTGGGATCCTGGTCTATGTAATCGGTGAAGTGTATCTCTCTTTGTTATTGTTTTCCTTCTATGTATGCCATATTGTTCATATTCCTCTGTAAAGAATAGTTTAAACAGGGTTAGGATCCTACGCTTATATGATGCTCCTTCTCTGGCTGAGAAATCTTTATCTTAATGTTTTCTTCAGATTTGTTTATTCAAGAATGATTCAATACAGTTTAAACAGTTAGGAATGTTAGCGTTCCCTCGTCCTTCTGTTTGCTCAAACATTGTTCTCGAATGTTATTTCCATTATTTGCTATTAAAGTTAGACTAGAGAAGATATGGTTTGCCCTGATTCCTAGATTCTTTTCTCCAAAGGCAGATTTTGAAAGTTTCCCTTGGTGTTGACTGAAAGCAGACTAGGTTTAAAAGTACTTTATCTAATCTTAAGTTACACTTTGTTTCTCTTATATGTTTTCATACTTTCTGAAGGTAATTATGTGGATTACTGGATTGTTTGTCAATTAAGCTGCTTTAATAGAACTTGCCCAAGAAGTTTATGGTTAGCCCTGTCCTTGGTTGGTTTTAAACAGTTACTTAAGAGGCTTTTCTTGTTTGGACTGACTATAAATCCTTTGAGAAATTATTATCAGTTTCCACCCCTCCAACAGTTTATTGTTTCCATCTCATCACTCTAATCTCAATAATCTTGTGGTATAGATGACTTGCCCCTTGGATCACTCTTGATGTTGTTGTTCAATTAAAGCCCTGTTATGACTCCATAGCCCAATGGACTAAAAACTAGCGTTATATCTATCTTTTAGCCATAGCTGCTCTTCCCTCTTGCAACTTCTCACCTTTGAAACTCTTCGCATTCAGTACTTTTCACCTGAAACAGTAATCATGCTCAACCATCCAAAACAAAAAAAAACCCTTGGACTTCATAACTAGCCTAATACCATTACCTTAAGCTTTCAAAGAAAAATCCATCTTTGTACATATTGGAGAGATCCCTCTCCGGATTCAGGAGGGCTAGATCCTAGAATCCCAAAGTTGGTTGAAATGATGTTAACTCTGTGATTGGACTTTTGCCAATCTTTCTTATTACAGAGACCTAACATTTCTGGCGACTCCACTGGGGATATTTTTGAGTTCATAGTTGCTTGGCCAGCTTTTATAGACTCTTTAGTTTTCCATACAAATAGAGAAACTCAGAAAAACCCAAAAATATTTCAGATTGTAATTCAATAAACATGGTGGTGGAACCATAAAACATTTTACCTCCTTAGGAGCTAAAACTTTTTCCACCTGGCGACTCCACACTCTGAAGCTCCTAGAAGACCAAATGACTCCACTGGTAGAAGACTCTGAACTGGTTGACCAGACACAGTGACCTCTTTTCTGATTTACAAACATGGATTTAGATATAGATCCAGAAGAAAAATATATGCTCATGATGGAGAGATTAATGTACATGCTTGGAAAAAGATTGGATAGGTTAATAGCCAATATGAATGTTGGTTATCAAGAAGAACAAATGCTTTTCTCTAAGCAAACAAAACCTCTACCGCTACAAGACGTGTATGACGAACATGAAGAAAATAACCAAGAAAAATTTCTAATCATGATGGAAAAGACGATGTACATACTTGGGAAGAGAATGGATACGTTGATAGCTAATATGAATGTTGATGATCTAGAGAAAGCTAGCCTTTCCCTTGATCAAACACAAGCCCAATCACCTCAAGACCAAGACTCTGACCAAGACATGTATTATATTCAACACTTTATAAAAGATGATGAGCAAACTTACGAAGAAAGCAATGAAGAAGGTTGTCAAGAAAAACTTGATTGCCTACCTATGTCTTGTACTATGCTGATAAGAGAACTTCATGACCTAAACGCAAAAATTTTTAGTGACACAAGTAAAGTTCCGTTAGGAGAGGCTCAAGAAGACATCAAGCCTCAGAATCAGCCAACACAAGACAAAGAGGACTGTTGTACCTCTGTTCTAAGAAATAAGGAAATTCCTTCTCTCATAACAGAGAAAGAGATTGATATAGTATTGAACAGACATTCAGCATCCAAACCTTCATTTGAACCAAACTTTTCTGCTCATCTACCTACTCCATCTTGTTGTCTTGATACAAGAAATAAACTTGTAGATCAGCTAGAAGAAAAGCAAGCTGATATCCCAATATGTTTGACTGATGAAAATGTTTATTCTGATAATTTTTCAAACTTTAATGAGTCTGATGGTGATGATGATTTCCAAGCAGAAACTAATCATGCAGGGAAACCAGCATTTGATTGGTGTTATGAGTTTCACCATCGACATCTTGAAAGCCACAATCATCCATTTCGATCCATCATAAATGGCTTTCACATGATTGGGACTCAGCAGACTTTCAGCTCAAAGGATGAGGAAGGAAGACACAAAGAAATTTTTAAGCAAGTTGAAATAAAGGAGCTTTCTCTTGAAAAAGATGAAACCTTTAAATACTCCTCTTCTCAAGAATATAATAACCTCTTCATAGAGTTTATTTCACTCAATCTAAGAATACTAGGGTTACCAGAGGACAACACTGTCAAATATGATGAGTCCTCCAGTTCAGTGGATGATGAAGATGAAGGAGAAAAACAAATAGAAGAATATCCTGCTGTGGATATATCATCTTCTCAAAAAGAAACTTCTCCCTTCACTAATATTAGTCTGTCATTTAAAGAGCCTGAATTTATATCAGAAGCAAGCATAGATTTAAAGAAAGAAAATATTTCATTGTTTGCTATTGTGCAGGTTAAGGATGACAAAGCTTCCAAACAACTTCCTGAAGATATGCTCCTCAAAGCTCAAATCTTGGAAGCTGACAATCTGCGAGACATGGAGGACCAAAAAGAAGAGAACCTTCATCTTTTCTTTGTTGATCCTTTGGAAGAGTGTGTGGATACCCCAAATGGCTCAAATTATCAAGCAGTGATCCTTTGCAAGAGCCAGAGACATGAAAAGCTGTCACCTTCTGTGATAGTTTTTATTTTGAAGATTAATCTTCAAAATATACTATGGATACCTCCGACAAGCAGCCAAAGTTTCCTCTTCTTCTTGACATTACTCAGCTGGCTGCATTGGCACTTTTGTATCATATGAAAAATGTAAATGCTCCTTGTTTAGAATAGGTTAGATAGGAATGTCAATAAAGCTTAGTTCTGAGCATGTAGTTAGTTGTTGTTTTCTGCTTTGAAGAAAAATAAAAAATACAAAAACAAAGAAAAGAAAGAAAAGAGGGCAGATTGTAAAAACAAAAAGGTATAGCCCCATACCGAAAAAGAGAAACAAATCTGAAAGCGTGCAAGCTCAAATGTCACTCCTGAATAACACACTTCTAGTTAGTCAAACTGTCTAATCTTGACTAATTAGCTTTAAATTTTCTGCTGATAGGATAGTGAATTCGATTTGCCAAACTATTTAATCTTGGCTTATCAGTAGATATATTAGGATAGAAATTGAAGGTTCAAACATGTTCAAAATATGAACCAAATTTTCCAAAGGGAGATGACTCAAATCTGTTTTATTTTTTGAGTCAAAAAAGATGTAAATCTGGTTCTAATCAGCTCAAAATCTTAACCAGAGAACAAAGGAGGAGCAGCTCAAAACGAAGTTAAAACAAAGCTGAGAAGAGAGAAGGTTATGATGAGAAACTTTCAGATCTTAAGCCTTCCATTTTGTTTTTATTTTTTGCAAATAATAATCTATGTGCAGCTTGTTTTTATGCCATAGATCACAACAAGTCAAAAAACTTAATCTTGACTTGACTGTTTTTAAATTTTTGTTGTAGAATTTAGAGAATGAAAGTCTGTTGGACAATTTAATCCCAACAGATAATAGATTAGCTAGAGAAATATCTGATCTCAACTGTTTAATCTGAGTTCAGGGAGAAATAAGGAGTAGAAGTAGATTAGTTTTTATGCTTTCAAAAGAATAAAATGTTATGAAAAGAGTTTTCCAATCCAAGTGCACTCTGATGAAGAAAAAATGTTAGATCAGTAGGATTGGGTAGGTAGAAAGTTGTATTGATAAAGTCCAGTATTCTTTCATAACTGATATTATTTTTCAGAAGCAAAGCAAGATCATCCAAAAAAAGAAGAGCAATCCAATGGGTCAGGCACAAGTCAGCGTCCCAGAGAAATCAAGTCTGAATTCTTGATGCCTTCAAGAAGGCACCATACCCAAGTGGAGCCATTGTTAGCCAAATATAATATTTTGTTATACCAAAAGGTGGCTAAGACTTTTTGGGCCTCCAAGGAACAAATTTTATCACTAAAAATTGTTGGCTCTTGAAGACTCCTTGAAGGCCTCATGCCTCTATCCGAAATCTTCATTTACTATTTCCATTTCATGCTCTGAAATTCTGCTAATTTCATAAGAAGAGACTGCTGAAGAACCATCATTTTTTCCCTTCTCCCACTCAAAACTAACCTTCATATGCTTCTCTTTTTCTCCGTAAAATCCCCTTTGTTTTCATGATTCATTTTCTCCCCTTCATGAAAATCACTCTTATTAAGGTTGAAGACTCATTCTTTAGCTTTACCGAAACCCCTCAAATAACCCATAGGACTTTATAATAAAGACTTTATGTTATAAAGCCCTGCCTTTCTAACCACTTCCCCTTTTTCATACCCCGCCATACGTTATTATATAAAATTTATTATAAAGTTCATATCACATAATATATGGCCCACCGCTTATCGCAAATCGCAATGTCGCATTATCGCATTTTCCATGGGTTGGTCAATTGACCCATCACTAAAACTTGCGATGCGATCAATCCGCCCGATCGCATATCGGGAAATCGCATTTTTGTTTCATTTGATTTAATTGATCCATCGCAAATATTTGCGATGCGATCAACACATCGCATATATCGCTCCATCGCATTTTCCCTCGCCATCGCACTTTCCACAATCGTGATCGACCCCGCCGGGCCCACCGTACGATACCCCCGCTATTCATATAAAAAATGCCTTTTCCCTTTGTAAGTCGAAAAATGTCATATTTCATTGTTTATAAAGGTTTTGCTCATTAAATCCCTCCATCGTGCAAATCGTAAAATCACGTTTTTATTCTAAACCCCTGATCACTCATCGCAAATATTTGCGATGCGATTTTGCGATCTCTTTAACCGCCTCTGAATAAAATCTCCACCGTTGGATGCAGCCATCCAACGGCCACGATATTTCCCGCCTTCTGAAGTAGTCTAAACCTAAAAACGTAGGATTTATTAATTTTTTTTGTGTTTTGCAGGTGTTTTAATGGTTTTCCATTGTATAATGAAGGAAAGCCGAGGGTTAGGAAAGACGTTTCATGCGCCTTCGAGCTATTAAAAAGAACCATTCACAGGTTTGAATTCAATGATTTATCAATGTTTCATGGGCATTGATGCCTTTAGAAGCCCGGCGCAGCCTGCACATTGACAAGACACTGTTTTATTCAAAAAACAGTTAAAGAGTATAAGTTTGAAGACAGAGCACAACAGAATGAATATGGAAGACAATTTTATGGGGATTACAGCTAAGACAGTTATCAAAAGCCTAATCCCCAATCTCAAAACACAGTTTAAAGAAAACCTAAAGTGTTTTATCAGACAAAAAGCCTCCACCGCCACATCTGAGGCAAATTAATTCCTCAGCTACCACAGAGCCACCTGTTGCCTCAAACCTTTCAAAACAAAGGCCGAAGTTATTGAAGAAAATCAGATATTCGCTTCCAGCGCAGCCATGGAGTTACTTCTGCAAGGAAATCAATGCAGAAATATCTGCAGAGTTACTCCAAACATTACGCAAAGCCTCAAAGTCAAATAAATCTCCCACCGAGCTTGATTCATAAATGTAAAACAATTAATAGAGAAAACCACTCGTAAACTTCTTCATCGAGCCCCTCAAAAGGCCAAGAAGTCTTGAATCTGTACTAATTGCCTTAAGAGATCTTTGATTAGATTTCACCTCCTCATTCTTCTATAAATACCTCAGTAGAAGATGAGAAACTGTTGGTTGAGTTGCTTACAGAGCTTTGAAATACATTTGAGCCTAAAGTTCTGATTGTAAATAGTGTTCACTGGCCCTTGGAGCTCTGCTTGTGATAGATTAGTTAGGCTGAATAGTGAAGATGATTGCTGAATTGAAACATTGGACTTGAAGACTGTAACCGGTTTGACATCAATATAAAAGTTGTTTCTTGGGATCCTGGTCTATGTCATTGGTGAAGTGCATCTCTCTTTGTTATTGTTTTCCTTCTATGTATGCCATATTGTTCATATTCCTTTGTGAAGGACAGTTTAAACAGGGTTAGGATCTACTGTATACCAGTAACCTTCTCTGGCTGAGAAATCTTTATCTTAATGTTTTCTTCAAATTTGTTTATTTAAGAATGATTTAATACAGTTTAAACAGTTAGGAATGTTGGCGTTCCCTCATCCTTCTGCTTGCTTAAACATTGTTCTTGAATGTGATTTCCATTATTTGCTATTGAAGATTAGACTAGAGAAGATATGGTTTGCCCTGATTCCTAGATTCTTTTCTCCAAAGGCAGATTCTGAAAGTTTCCCTTGGTGTTGACTGAAAGCAGACTAGGTTTAAAAGTACTTTATCTGATCTTAAGTTACACTCTGTTTTTCTTATGTGTTTTCATACTTTCTAAAGGTAATTATGTGGATTACTGGATTGTTTGTCAATTAAGCTGCTTTAATAAGAACTTGCCCAAGAAGTCTATGGTTAGCCCTGTCCTTGGTTGGTTTTAAACAGTTACTTAAGAGGATTTTCTTGTTTGGACTGACTATAAATCCTCTGAGAAATTATTATCAGTTTCCACCCCTCCAACACTTTAATGTTTCCATTCCATCATTTTAATCTCAATAATCTTGTGGTATAGATGACTTGCTCCTTGGATCACACTTGATGTTGTTGCTCAATTAAAGCCCAAATATGACTCCATAGCCCAATGGACTAAAAACCAGCGTTATATCGATATGTTACCCTAAGCTATCCTATTTTCTTGCAACTTCTCACCTTTGAAACTCTTTTCATATAGATCTTTCCGCCTCAAACAGCAAATCATGCCCAACCATCCAAAAACAAAACAAAACCCTTGGACTTCATAACTAGCCTAATATCATTACCTTAAGCTTTCAAAGACAAATCCATCTTTGTACATATTGGAGAGATCCCTCTCCGGATTCAGGAGGGCTAGATCCTAGAATCCCAAAGTTGGTTGAAATGATGTTAACTCTGTGATCGGACTTTTGCCAATATTTCTTATTACAGAGACCTAACAGAAGCCTCCTGTAGGTTGTATCCTATAAAAAATTTATGAGATTTGGAGGTTCCTTGCAAGTTGTAGCATGCAGAAACTGAGGTAGTAGCCTCCTGTAGGTATGTGCCTGTAGAGAATCAGTTGTGAGAGGGAGTAGGAGCTTGCCTTTGCATCACAATAATAATAATATGTGGTTTTATCCCTTATGGGTTTGCACTTATATATGGTGTCTATTTTCTTGATGATTATGTGTTGATGTGATGTTTTAATCTGCTTAATTAATTGTTGTCCACACATTCAGTTTGTTGATTCGTTATGTATTAAGATGCTTATAAAATTAAGTAGGTAATGGGTTTAAAGAAAATATTTTTAGTGTCCATGAATGTACTAAACTGATTCACCCCCCCCCTCATTTTAGCTAAGAGTTCATCAATTAGTATCAGAGTCGGTTCCTTTGGTGTAAGCCGAATAAGTTGAATGATATTTGGTTGAGTCATGGACTATCAAAATGTACCCATGATGAGTATATAAATATTTCCTGAATGGAGAGATAATGTTAAAACATATTTAATGGTTTATGAACCTGAGGTATGGATGCTTGTATGTGATGGTTACTGTTGATCAACAGTTGTCATTGATGTCAACCCAAGCAGCACCAGGGGCTAACCCAATATTGAATGGGAATTTTGACTTACCAAATTAATATATTCTGGGTCAATAATACTTTTGATGGTTTCTACTTGTCGAGATGTTTTCGTTGATATATGGCACGCCTTGAAATTCTTCACGGTTTGAGAGATTTTCATGTTTGAAGTTTGTACCCCCAGTTAGTGGGCTAAAACCCCATGGGATTGGAGCATGGGTCATTCATAAGTCATAATTAATATTTTTTAAGCTCCTAAAATCCCTCCCACGTTCACTTGTTGAAGCTCCTCTCAACTTAAGCATTTATATAAATTGTGATCTTCATTTCCTCCTTAGGTAAGGGATTCGGCCATATGAAACATGTCATCGTGGCATTTTCACTCTAACTTTTTTTATACGAAGGTTCAGAAGCTGAAATTTTTATGAGACGAAGAAAAAATCTTGAGGAAGCTGCTGTAAAAATTTCAAATAAAGGTGCACAAAATTTTTGGAGATATGATCTGTGGAAGTCAGGGTTTTTGTAGGCTCCTGAAATTCATCTCAAAGAAGTGACCTTGGTAAATTCGTCATAACTCTCTCTCTGAGTATCAGATCGGAATTTCGTAAAAATTGGAGGATATTGAACATTTTTTTATTTTTTCTCTGTCAATTTCAGAGCCAAATAAAGAAACAGTGACACGTGGCACGCCGTACAAGTGCGCTCTGCTGAAACAATCCATAATTAGGGCATTGTGAGAGATTGGGTATAACTCTCTCTTGAAGAATCCAAATTGGATCAGACCTATGGCATTGGAAATTTGACTTAGAGGACTATTACAGGACCAAAAATCAGATATTGAGGATCTGAAATACTAGAGATACACCAGATTCAAAATCGAGCTCCTAGAAGGCAAGAAAAAGCTATATCATGCATTGTCAAGGGTTGCAAAGGACCAGACTTTCTACGGTAGAAAAACAAAGCAAGGTGCATCAAAGGGTAGCATGACAAGAGCAACAACCAAGGTTCATAACAGCAGTAAGAATTTCATCCTATGAAGTCTTCAAGTGGGCAGCACTACATATAATCATTGTAAAGGCATCATTGTACTAAGTCATTGTAAATATATTATTGTAAAAATTGTACTAGTGTCTATCTGCCAAGGGTTGAAGAGGCAGTGTTGGGAGTTCTAGGATCATCATTAGGTGGTTGTATCAAAGTTGGGGTTATGTTCTAGTATATCTTCTTCTTCTACATCATTTTATATCATTGTAAAGTGGACCATTTTCCCTGGTACGAAAGTCCATTCTTCTTTTATTCTTCTATAGGGTGGTAGGGTGGTGCTAGGGTGAGTTGTAGCTGATTGGGTTTTTGGGCATCCATTCAGTTGACTACTGAAGAATCTCGAGCGTTGGAGCGTCCATCCGTTGGGAGCTTCGGAGAAGAATGCTTTTCTAGATTCTAGGAAGTTGGAGTTTTTTTATTTTTTCAATTGGAGTTAATATTAAAGAATTATTAGAAACTAAATAGTGGTTGTTGTGGTCTGTGGAGTGGGTTTCCACCTTAAAACTATGTGCATTTTTGTTCCTCTTGTTTGTTGCTATCATTGTACAAACACCGATAATAATTGAAGATTAACTAATGCTCTAATTGAAAGGAATACTAATTCACCTCTCTCAAAGATTTCCAACAATTGGTATCGGAGCTTGGTTCCTTGAATAGCAGTTTAACAGTTGGAAGGAGGTCACGGGAGCATACCAAGAATGGTGTACCTCTATTCAATGAAAATAATTATGCACTATGGAAAGGAAGAATGGATGTCTATCTCTTGGCGCAAGGTTACTAAGTATGGGACACTGCTCAAAATGGATTTATATCAAATTCATTGATGAACAAGGTAAGAAGAATTTGGTAAATGATGCAAAAGCAAAGAATATTATTATCAATGGACTTATTGAATCGTTTATCATAAGGTGTTGGGTTGTAAAACCGCCAAAAATGTATGGGACAAGCTTGAGAATATATATGCAGGTGACTCAAATGTCAAAGAAGCAAAGTTTCAAATCCATAGAGAAAAATTTCAGCAACTCAGAATGAAAGAAGATGGAAACATTGCTGCATAATTCCAATACGTTGATGAAATAACCAATAATTTGGAAGGATTGGGAGAGCTAGTTGAGGAGAAGATTATTATATGAAATATTCTTAGAACGTTACTAGGGTGATTCAACCCAAAGGTATCGGTTTTAGAATACAATGCAAATCTGGACAAAATCAACAAAGAGGAATTACTTGGAGTTCTCATAACATATAAAATGAGACTTGATGAAGAAGAGGGTAATTCACATCTAGAAACTGCGTTCATTGCATCTAAGAAAACCAATAACAACAAACAACCTTCAATTGAAAAGGCATGCACCTGCAAGTGTGAAGAAAGGGGAGATGATGAAGAAAGTCTTTCAGATGAAGAATATGCTTACTTTACGAGAAAACTAAAATTTGGTAAGGGAAATTTCAAAGGTAAACTTCCATTGATATGTTTCGGCTGTGATGAGGTTGGGCATTTCACAACAAATTGTCCGAACATAAGTGATGGCATCTCAAAAGGAAAGAAAGGCTTTAAGAAATTCAATAAACAAGAAAAAAAGAAAGGATCTAATAGGAATTTTCTCTCTAAAGAAGATAACTCATCATCCGATGAAGACAGTGACAACAAAGAAGAAGCCAATGAGAGAGTATTGTTTATGGCCAAGCACCAAAAACCCAAGCGCAATAAAAAAGGGTATCAAACAACAAAGAAGAAGGATGGACCATAGAATAATTTTATGAGGAAGCAATAAAGCTTATAAAAGATCTCAAGGCGGAGAAGATCCGTTCACTACTCAAGAACAAGTTCAAGGTCTCAAAATTGAAGTTGAAGAACAAAAATGCATTGAAGAGTCACTTCAAAAGAAGTTGGAAGAAAGCAACCAAGAAAGGGAAGAATTAGAAGCAAAGTAGTCTCGCCGCGTGAGGAAGTGAAGAAAGGAAAACTATCCAAACTATGCCAATAGCTCAAGGGCATTGGAAGAACTCATCAAAAATCAATGATCTTACAACGACAACCGCACGGTTACAAAGAAGAAGAAGCAAGACCTTTCTACAACAAAATACAATCAACCTATGAGATCCACATGCATGTAGACTTCATTGGACAAGATCACAAGAATAGCCTTGGAAGACAACTCACAAAGATTTCCATCCAGGTACCAACATATTTTTTATGGCTATTGTTATTCATGTGGAAAATTTGGTCATAAAGTTGTAGAATGTTGCACGTACCCTAGGAACCAATACAATTCTAGGAGATTTGTCAAATATGAACCTCCCAAGGCTCATTGAAACATCAATAGATTTGAACATTTAAGAAATAATATTTAATGTTACAAATGTTGAAACTTTGGACACATAGCCAAAGACTGCAAACTTGAAAATCCTCCAGAAGAATCTTCGAAGCCATAGAACGAAATAACATGGAAGAAGAAGATTGATAATTTTTCTCTTGCTCTCAAGGCTCAAAACAACAAAGATGTGTGGTATGTTGATAGCAGTTTCTCAACACATATGATTGGAGATAGAAATAAATTTGTATCTCTGAAAGAGAAGAAGTATGGAACCGTGTCCTTTGGAAATTATGGATCTTAAAATTCTATAGGATCAGGTACCATCACTCTCGGAAGAAAATATGCTCTAGCCAAGAATGTTCTATTAGTTGAAAACATGAATCACAATTTTCTCAGTGTTGGAAAAATGTGTGATCAGGGACACACAATACTATTCAACTCCACAAAATGTGAAATCAGGAAAGGCAGGTATGGTGAAATTGTGGCTACAACAAGTCAAGCTCCAAACGACATATATGTTTGGATGAAGCAACTAAAGCATGTCTAATAGCTAAAGAGGATGATATAATATTTGGTAGCAATGATGATCGACTGAGTAAGAAATTTTCTACAAAGATGAAAAGTGATTTTGAGATGTCTTTACTTGGTGAGCTGACATACTTCTTAGGGCTTCAAATATGTCAGCAAGAGAAAGGAATATTTATATGTCAAGCCAAGTACATCAAAGAAATGCTCAAGAAATTAAAAATGGAAGATTGCAAACCCATCCTTACTCCAATGGTAACAGGTTGCAAATTGAGCATAGATGACTCATCTAAGGATGTGGATCAGAAGTTATACATATCTATGATTGGTAGTCTTCTATATGTAACAGCCTCTTGGCCAGATGTTATGCAAGCAATTGGACAAGTAGCAAGATTCCAAGCAGCACCAAAAAAATCACATATTAAATATTCGCCAACATTGAATTATCTTCACCAGAAGCTTGGGATTCTCCCAAGTTCTCATTATATTTTCTTTTTTTTTCCAAAATATAAAGGGGGAGTGGAAGTAGATTACAAGTCTGCAGGACGGTTGTGTGTCAGGGGGAGTGGAAGTGTGTACAGGTCTGTAGGATGGTTGTGGTTCAGGGGGAGTTACCCTTTGCCATTGATGTCAAAGGGGGAGAGAATGTTGTAGGAAGAGGTGTCATGATCGCAGGGGAGTACTTGTGTTTCCATCAATGCCAAAGGGGGATATTGTTGATCAGTGGTTGTCATTGATGTCAACCCAAGCAGCACTAGGGGCTAACCCAATATTGCATGGGAATTTTTACCTACCAAATTAATATATTCTAGATCAATAACGCTTTTGATGGTTTCTACTTGTCGATATGTTTCCGTTGATATATGGCACGCCATGTAATTCTTCACGGTTTGAGAGATTTTCATGTTTGAATTTTGTACCCCCAGTTAGTGGGCTAAAACCCCATGGGGTTGGGGTATGGGTCATTGAAAAGTCATAATTAATATTTTTTAAGCTCCTAAAATCCCTCCCACGTTCACTTGTTGAAGCCCCTCTCAACCTAAGCATTTATATAAATTGTGATCCTTATTTCCTCCTTACGTAAGGGATCTCATTATCCTAAATAGGTCATCATGGAATTTTCTTTGTCTTAATTTTTTCTAAAAGAAACCAGAATCAGCCCCTTGAAAGAGGTGAAGCTGAAATCTTGAGGAAGCTGCTGTGAAAATTGGGATCAAGGTGCACAATATTTTTGGAGGTATGATCTGTGGAAGTAAGGGTTTTTGCAGGCTCCTGAAATTCATCTCAAAGAAGTGACCTTGGTAAAATCGTCATAACTCTCTCTCTGAGTATCGGATTGGAATTACGTAAAATGTGGCAGATAGTGCACAGTCTTTAATTTTCGCTCTATCAATTTTAGAGCCAAATGAAGAAACAATGACACGTGGCACGCTGTACAAGTGCGCTCTTCTGAAACAGTTCATAATTAGGGCATTGTGAGAGATTGGGTATAACTCTCTCTTGAAGAATCCAAATTGGGTAAGACCTATGGCATTGGAAATACTCACCAAAGGACTACTCAGACCAATCTTAACCTCAGATATTGAGGATCTGAAATAACAAAGATACACCAGATTCAATATCAAGCTCCTAGAAGGCAAGAAAAAGCTAGATCATGTGTTGTCAAGGTTGCAAAGGACCAGAATTTCTATGGCAGCAAAGCAAATCAAGGTGCAGCAGAGGGTAGCATGACAAGAGTAGCAACCAAGGTGCATCACAGCAGCAATAAGTTCATCATATGAAGTATTCAAGTGGGCAGCACTGCATACAATCATTGTAAAGGTATCATTGTATTTAGTCATTGTAAATACATTATTGAACAAATTGTACTAGTGTCTATCTACCAAGGGTTGAAGAGGAAGTGTTGGGAGGTCTAGGATCATCATTAGGTGGTTGTGTCAAAGGTGGGGTTATGGTCTAGTATATCTTCTTCTTCTGTATCATTCCATATCATTGTAAAGTGGACCATTTTCCCTTGTACAGGAGTCCATTCTTATTTTATTCTTCTATAGAGTGGTAGGGTGGTACTAGGGTGAGTTGAAGCTCATTTGGTGTTGGGGCATCCATTTAGTTGACAACTGAAGAATCTCGGGCATTGGAGCATCCACTGGATGTTCCAAGTGGAGCCTGGAGAAGTAATTGTTTCTAGATTCTAGGAAGTTGGAGCTTTATTTTCAATTGGAGTTGAATATTAAAGAATTATTAGAAAAGCATTAGGTGGTTTTTGTCCCAGAGTGGGTTTCCACCTTAAAAACTATGTGCATTTGTGTTCCTCTTGTTTGTTGCTATCATTGTACAAACACTGATAATAATTGAATATTAACTAATGCTCTAATTGAAAGGAATAGTGATTCACCCCCCCTCTCAATATTTCCAACAGTTACTACAAATACTTTCCCTCTTTTCAAGAACAACATTGGAATTCCAAGGAATAATGTGTGATATGTAAGAGTATTCATAACAAGGATCTTGATTCAATAATGGATTTAAATTCGGCAAAAGAAATATGGAATGGATTGCATCTCATTCATGAAGGAGACACTAGTGGTTGCATTATCAAGAAGGAGAAGATACACAAGAAGAAGAATAAAAATTTCTTTCAAAAGCAAAAAGGTCAATCAAATGAGATACCTGTTAGGGTGAATGGATGTGATTTCCAAGAAGAAATTACAGTTGAAGAGCAAGGAAAACTTGACACAGCCTTGAATGAAATAGAAAGGTTGAAGAATGAAAACAAAGACCTTAATACACTAGTGCAAATATGTGATGAGAGAGAATATGAGGATAAGGAAGAAATTTTTGGTCGGAAGGCACAACTTGAAGAAGCAAGGAGATTAGGAAGAGTGATTAATAACCAGCTCAAGGAGAGAGATATACAATATGAAAGACTAGAGTCTAAAATTATTTCAGCTAGAAGACAGCTAGATGAAAAGAGCATATTGTGTGAGCAGCTAGAGGAGGAGGTTGTCTCCATGAAGAAATCAGTTAAGGCAGACAAGTGCATATAAGAGAAGGAAGGTACATGCTCATGCTCTAATGAAGAAGAAACCAAATTCAACAGAATATTGGATAAAGGCAAAAGTAAGTACAAAGGTAAACTTCCATTTAAGTGCCTTATTTGTGGAAGAGTGGGGAACTATGCTTCAAAATTTCCTCATAACAAAATAGAGAATCAATCAAAAGGGAAAGAGAAAATAAATTTCACCAATAGGTAGAAAGGGAATGGATTTAATAGAAAAACATTTTATGCTCAACAAGACAGCATTGCATCTTAGAGTTTAGATGAATCCCCAAATGAAGAAGGAACATCAAAATTCATTTTGATGGCCAAGGAATAACTTGAGGAAGATCTCCTGGAATTTGAAGAAGAAGGTGAGGTAGATCTTGAGGGGGAGTTGGTGAGTTCCCTAAAGGAAATTGATCGAATCAAGCTCAAGACTAGAAAATAGAAGGAAATCCTTCTAAAATATGTAAAAGAATAACCAAACTCTAAAGATTGTATTGAGTTGAAAATTGAACTAGAAGAAGCAAGGAAAGTAGAAGACATTTTGCTACAACAAATAAGAGAGAAAGTCAGGAATGCGGAAGATTGGAAGAAGAGGTGGTGAGCCTGTGGAAGAAAATGGAAAAGGCTCAAACTGATTTAACAATGAACATTCAATAGTTAAAAGGTGTTGAACAATTGGACAATATATTAAATGCACAAAGATCTCTTGTAAAGGTTGGGATAAGATATGAAGGAGAATCCAGCAAGTCGAAGGAAGATGATAATAAAGCTATTACATTTGTGAAAGTTGTCCTAAAAGAAAACATTAACTCCTATAAATATGAGAACAAAAATGTGGGAAACCCTTCAAATCCTCATGAGTTGCAGCAAAAACCCACTACAAGGAAAGCCTGGGAAACAAAAGGAGTGAACAACCAAGAAAAATTCTAGCACAGATCAAATGGCTTCCAAAGACAAAATTTTCATATGACTATATGGCTATATCCCCAAACAACCTTCTCTGCTAGATACATATACTACTTCCATGGGTATTTCTTTTGTTGTAAAAGGTTTGGTCACAAAGCCATGGAGTGTAGAATGTATATAAGGAGTTTGGATTATGGAAACTCAATGGGAATTAAGAACAATGGTGGATACACTCGTGTACATAATCCTTTCCGAAATACAATGAAATGATTTTTCTGTCATAAAAATGGGCACAAGTATTATGAATTTCCTCTTAAAGATAGTTATCCATATCCTCGGGAAATTTATAGAACAAACAGTTGCATGCAATGGAAAAGGAAGATAAATAAGTTTGATCTGGTTCTAATTGCTTAGGATAAAAACAATCAATGGTATGTGGACAATGGCTGCTCAAGACATATGACCGGAGACCGAAGCAAGTTTGTAACATTTGATGAAAATAAATCTAGCAATGTAACATTCAGAAATGACAAAGAAGGAAAAATCAAAGGAAAAGGCACAGTCAGCTTGAATAATGGAGAAGGAGTGGCTCAGTATGTACTGTTTGTAGATGGTCTGAAAGCCAAGCTACTAAGTGTTAGTCAAATTTGTGATAAAGGTTGTGAGGTCCTTTTCAGAACCCGATATTGTGAAGCTCAATGCACCAGGTGGAGAATCATATTTCATGCTAATAATCAATGATTTTATAGATTAACATGGGTGGAATTTCTTAGATACAATTCTGAAGCGTTTGAGAAATTTAAGATATTCAAGGCACTGGCAGAAAATAAAACTGGATGTAAACTAAAATGCATTAGATTAGATACAGGAGGTGAATTCAAAGGTGATGAGTTTGTGGACCTGTGCAATGAATGTGGGATAAAGAAACTATTTATTTTTGTAGATACACCTCAACAGAATGGAGTGGCAGAGAGGCAAAATAGGTCTGTACAACATATTTCCAGAGCCATGATGCAGGAAATAAACATGCCCCAAACCTATTGGGTAGAAGTAATACACACAACTGTTCGTATCCTCAACAAATCTCATCTCAGACCAAATTGTGGCAAGACTCCATATGAACTGTGGCATGGGAAACCGACATCAATCAAGAATTTTAGAGTCTTTGGAAGAAAATTATTCATAAAGAATAATGATGAAAAATTGGGGAAGTATGATGCAAGAGCTGATGAAGGAATATTTTTGGGATATGCATCAAAGAATAAGGGTTTAATGTCCTACAATAAGAGGCTACATAAAATTGTGAAAATAATTGATGTGAGATTCGATAAAGAAATACCAAGCAGAACCAGAAGTAAAAACTTTGTCAATCATCCTGATCATCATCATGATGATAATAAAGAAACTAAATAATAGAACAAGACAACAGAAGATACAGAAATAAACTCAAAAGGTCCCTTAAGACACACTCAAAATAATTGTCTAGAAGATCAAATCATTGGAGACCAAAGTGCAATAGTCCAAACAAGAAGACAACTAGATGAAAAAACTGAGGAAGTGTATCTAGCCATGTTGTCACAGATAGAACTGAAGAATTTCGATGAGGGCAGCAAAGGAAAAAATTGGATAAATGCTATGAACATAGAGTTAGATCAGATTGAGAAGCACAAGGCCTGAGAGTTAATACCAAGACCAGTTGGGAAAAATGGCATTGGCACAAAGTGGATATTCAAGAATACGATGAATTAACAAGGGAAGGTAATTAAAAATAAATCTAGACTTATATGTAAGGGATACTCTCAAATCGAAGGACTACACTATGATGAAACTTTTTCCCCTGTAGCAAGAATGGAAGCAATTAGAATGTTTCTGGAATTTGCATGCCATCATGATTTCAAGGTATATCAAATGGATGTGAAGTCTGCCTTCTTAAATGGAGATCTAGAGGAGGAAGTCTACATGGAACAACTTGAAGGTTTTTCCTTAGTAGATAAGTGAAACTATGTTTTCATATTAAAGAAAGCTCTATATGGTCTCAAACAAGCACCAGGTTGGACAAATAATTTCAAAAACAAGGATTCAAGAAGGGAGTAGTAGACAAGAATCTATACATAAAGGCTGGTGAATATGAACTATTAATTGTATTAGAATATGTAGATTACATCATGTTTGGTAGCAACAAGAATGATTTAGTAAAAGGATTTGTTGAAGAGATGAAGTCAAAATTTGAGATGTCAATGATTGGAGAGCTTACCTTCTACCCAGGACTTAAAATTCTACAAAAGAACAAAGGCATATTCATTTCACAAGAAAAATACTTAAGATATATGTTAAAAATATTCCAAATGGAAGACTGTAAACCTGTGTCAACTCCCATGACTACTGGATGCAAGTTATGTGCAGATGATGGATCTGCAGATGTAGATCAAAGACTTTACAAATTTATGATAGGAAGTTTGCTATACCTAACAACCTCTAGAACAGACATTATGTTGATAGTAGGACTTATGGCAAGATATCAATCAACAACAAAACAAAATAACTTGCTAGCAATCAAGAGGATATTTAGATACCTTCAAGGAACTGGAAATTATGGTCTATGGTATCCGAAAGGAAAAGACTTCACATTGATAGCCTATACAGATGCAAATTGGGCTAGCCATGTGGATGACATTGAAAAACACAAGTGGAGGTGCATTATATTTAGGAGAAAGTCTGGTGGCATGGTTAAGCAAGAAGAGAGGCGATAAAGGGACGTAGCTTCATGGGTTTTATAACCACATAAATCATACAACATTTTCTGACACATTTTCCCAATTGAGAGGCAGTAATGGGACATAGGTTCATGGGTTTTATAACCCCCTGGATCTCTTGCTGAGATCCGTCTTCAACAAGATAGCTGATAGAATTTTTCTTAAAATCCACCAAGTACCAATGTTCCTCCAACCAGTCCATCCCAAGCAGTAAATCATAAGAGACCAGAGGTAATATATTCAAATTTTCCCTTATGTGATTATCCCCTATCTCAATGGGACACATTGGTACCTTGGAATTCACCCTTTTCTTGGCTTCAGTGGATAATTGCATTGGTCAGGGGTTTTTAAATTTTTGGGTTTGCAAACAACAATTTTCAACTACCTTGGGGTTGATGTAACTTAAGCTTTCATAGAGATCTACTAAAATAGATACATATTGATTAAACAACTTACCTTCTATCTCTATCATAGTAGGCTAATAATCTGCTTGACAGTATTTCAGCGTGACACTGATCCTGGGTATCCTCTATGCTACCTTCCCGACCATTGATGATTCTTGCATGTTAGCAATGTGCTCAACTTTGGCATGATGGGGAAATTTTTGATAGTAATGAGGTTACCCACAACCCCAACATTGCAAAGGGGAATTTTTTCACTTGATTCGGTTCCAACTTGTTGGCTACTTCAGTAGGCTTGGATTTTGCTTTGCATTTGGGATTTTTTTTATTCCTCCCATATTGCTTGTTTGGTGGGTTTCTCTGTGAATTCCTGAAACTTGCAGATTTAGTGCCTTTGAAGTTTTGATAATTCTTTTGTCCCTTCTTTTGAGACTAATTTTTATTGGTACCTCCCTTCTTGTTTGTCTACTGATAACACATTCGAGCTTTCTGGATTTCTTCATCCATGGTTTTTGAATGTAGGCAGACTACTCAGACAACGTTGCACTTTAGAGTTTTCTTCCCGGAGATAAGGCACATATCTTAATAAGGAGGTAAATTTATTTACATATTCATCCATAGTAAACTTCCCCAATCTTAATTCATTGAATTCTTTAGCCTTTTCATCATAGAAGTGTTTTGTTAAATATTTAGTCTTAAAGTATTTTTGAAACTCATTCCAGGTTACATTCGGACCCTCCACCCCTTGTATTGTCTTGACCTCTTCTCACCATAAGGTGGCTTTCCCTTGAAGCTAATAAATGGATAAACTAGCCTTGAGCTTACTTTTATATTCATAAACTTTGGAAGTATTTTTTATTTTAATGATACAGGCTTCTACAGCCTCCTCTGCTTCACCATTGAAATTTGGGGGTTCAATATTTCTAAATCCCCCCTGCAACTATAATTTATTCTTTTTTGTTTTCCGTTGGTATGAATCATTACTTGAATCCTCCTCATTATCAGCTATGTTTCTATCACTTCTTTGTGTATGAATTACTTCTGGATGATCCTTGTTACATTTTTTATTCTCTCATTCATCTCATGTCCCATGCTCGAGACTTGGTTGATATGTTAGGTCCCTATATTACTAGTTTAGTCCCTTATTGTTATTAGTGTAGCCCCCTTATTGTTATTGTTGTACCCCTGTAACCCCAATATTGTTATTCTTGTGCCCTTACATTGTCATTTTTAGGTCGGCTATGATTATATTGTGGGCCCATGGACTCCTATATATAGAAGGAGGTTTTGGTCATTTGTATCATCCAAGAATTATTCATTTATGCAATGTATTGGAGGTTTCCCCCTCGAACTGGCTGATTTCTAAGACGTTGATCTTCTTTTCTTCTATTTTTGGAGCTATTTTCACAACATTTGGTATCAAAGGTTTGGATTCTAGGGTTTCACTACTCCAAACAGGTCATCGTGGAATTTTCACTATAACTTTTTTTCTACGAAGGATCAGATTTCCAGGCTCCTAAATTTAACCTAAACAGGTCATCGTGGAATGTTTGCTATAAATTTTTTTCTACGAGGGTTCAGAAGCTGAAATTTTCACATAGCGAAGCTGAAATCCTGAGAAACTGCCTACAAAAATTTTAGATCTAGGTTCGCAATATTTTTTGAGATATGATCTATGGAAGTTAGGATTGTTTCAGGCTCCCGAATTTCATCTCAAAGAGGTGACCATGGGAAACACGTCATAACTCTCTCTCTGAATGTCAGATTGGAATTCTGTAAAAAGTGGCCGCAAGTCACAAACTATAGTTTCCTGTCTATAAATTTCAGAGCTGAAGGAGGAAACAGTAACACATGGCAAGTTGTACAATTTATCTCTACAGAACCAGTCCATAATTAGGTCATTGTGGGAGATTGGACATAAATTTTCCTTAAAGAATCCAAATCAGGTCAGACTTGTGGCATTTAAAAGAGGATTCAAAGGGCTAACTCAGGGGAAAATTTCAGATATTGAAGATCTAAAATCACAGAGATAATTCAGTTTCAATATCGAGCTCCTCAAAAGTAAGAAAAAGGTGTGTATATATATTTTTTTCGAATTGCATAAGTCTTGTGTAAAGAATCAAGTTGAATTGATTCCAAGGGCATATTGTAGAATATATATCAGTATTGGGTTCTAAAATGCCTCCTAAGAAGAATTCAACACCCATTAAGCCTTTAGAAGGCTCTATTATGACTCATGAAGACGAAGAATGGCAACATAACATATGAAAATTACAGGAGAAAGTGCAACAAATTTCGCTCTCGTAAAGAGCAACAAAAAATGACATGAAAGTTTTGAAGAAAGGCGTGGAAACTAAGATGGATGGTTTGAAGAATGACATGGAATCTAAGATGGATGGCATAGAAGCCGACATGGAATCTAAAATGGATGACATGGAAGCTAAGATCGATGAAAAAATGGAAAACATGAAGAATTATCTAAAAGCAGACATGGAAGGTTTGACAAAGTTGATACAATAAATGTTTCCTAATGGTGAAAATACAGTAGGGGAAACTCATGATGAGAAAAAAATAAATGTTAATCGTGATTTCATAAAGTCTAATGTTGGAGGGAAGAACCACCATATTCCAAAAATGGATATGAGGAAGTTTGATGGCAAGGATCCCGTAACATGGATACTACAGATGGAGCAATATTTTGATCTCAATAATGTGAAAAACACACAAAAGGTACGCATTTAAACTTTACATTTAGAACAAAATACATTTGTATGGTATCAATGGCTTTATTCCCATAAAAAAATTGTCGCTTGGTCAATTTTTACAGAGGAAATTATAGAACATTATGAGGATACAAAGAGCAACACCTTCTTTAGCCAATTGATAAATCTCAAACAAAAGGGTTCAGTGGGGGAGCACATTGAGGACTTCCAAAAAATGAATATAAGGGTAACTAATATTCTAGAAGAACACAGGATTGATGTCTTGATAGGGACTTTAAAGGATAACATCCAACATGAAGTTCACGTTTGGGAACCTGATTCATTGGTGAAGGCATTCAGGTTGGCAAGAAAAATTGAATGTAAAATTATGGCAACAAGGAAGCCTACCACTAACATCTATAAATATGGAAGTGTTGCTACTCCTAGATTTCCACAACCTACAAGGTTGACACCACAACAATTGGAAGAAAAAAGAGCAAAAGGGCTTTTCTATAGTTGTGATAGCAAATACACTAAAGGTCATAATTGTGCTGAGAAGAAATTATTTAACATAGATTGTGAAGAGGAGGAAGAAAATGAACAAGAAACTTCAAAAGAAGAGGATATACACCAGGAACCAACCCTAGAAGAAGAAGAAATGAGTCTGACCATATCATGTAATGCATTGGCAAGAATTACCACTCCTCAAACTCTCAAGATAGAAGGACATATCAAGAAGAAAAAGGTAATAGTGTTGATTGATTCAGGTAGTACCCATAATTTTATTCATTGTAAGGTAGCCAAGGAATTGAATTATTTCCTATACCCAACACCAGAATGTCAAGTGATGGTTGCAAATGGAGGGAGTATAAATTTCTCTGGAAAATGCCATAATATCAAGCTAGCCATGGGATAATATGTATTGAATAGTCCAATGCTTTCCATTCCAATGGGACGTACTAATGTTGTACTAGGAGTACAATGGTTACAATCTTTGGGGATGGTCGCTTTTAATTTTCAAGAACTTTTCTTGATTTTTTTTTCGAAAGGAAAGGAAATCAAATTATGTGGTATCGTAGGGAAGCCAGGAAAGATAATAATCTCTAATGTCATGACAAATATTTTGAAGAAAGAACAACGAGGCGTAATTGCACAATTATGCTCTCTAGAAGTTCCAACAATAAAATCATATATTTCTCCAGATCTCTAAAAAGTCTTGGACAATCATTCCAAGGTGTTTGAAACTCCCAAAGGACTTTCACCTAATTGTGATCATGATCATGCTATTCATTTGATTCCAGGAAGTGTTCCTCCAAACATCAGGCCTTACAGATATCCTTATGTCCAAAAGAGCAAAATTGAACGTATGATTGTAGAAATGTTAGACGCTGGTATAATTCAACCTAGTCAAAGTTCTTTCTCTGCTCCAGTAGTATTGGTGCACAAGAAGGATGGATCATGGTGCATGTGTCAAGATTATAGGGAGCTCAATAAGCTCACTATTAAAGATAAATTTCCCATTCCTATGACTGATGAATTATTGGATGAATTACATGGAGAAATTTATTTTACTAAGTTGGATCTTCGTTTAGGATATAATCAAATTAGAATGAAGACTGAAGATATTCCGAAAATAGAATTTCGAACTCATGAGCATCATTATGAATTTTTGTTCATGAATTTTGGCTTTACCAATGCACTTTCTACATTTCAAGGGTTGATGAATTCCATTTTCAAACCCTTCGTTAGAAAATTTGTGCTAGTATTTTTTGATGATATACTAATCTATAGCAGGTATTTGAAGGATCATGTTCAACATAGGCCGGCCCCGAGAGAGAGAGAGAGAGAGAGAGAGAGAGAGAGAGAGAGAGAGAGAGAGAGAGAGAGAGAGAGAGAGAGAGAGAAGGGGTGCTAAAACTATTGGAGGAGAAACAATTATATGAAAAAACATCCAAATGCTTCTTTGGAGTACAAGAGGTGGAATATCTGGGTCATATTGTATCTCACGAGGGTGTTAAAGTATACCCTAACAAAATTAAAGCCATTAAGGAATGGAAAGTCCCCACAACCATAAAGCAGTTGCGCAGATTTCTCGGATTGCCAAAGTATTATCGAAATTTTGTTAAGAATTATGGGAGAATAGTAGCACCTCTAACAACATTATTGAAGAAAGATGCATTTCATGGAGTACTGAAGCAACTAAGGCCTTTGAACATCTTAAAGAGGCAATGTGCCTAGCACCAGTCTTAGCTATGCCAGACTTCACAAAAACATTTATTGTGGAATGTGATGCCTCAGGAAATGGTATTGGTGCTATTTTAATGCAAGAAGGAAGACCCATTGCTTTTGAAAGTCGTCCAATCAAAGGAAAGTATTTACAAAAGGCTATTTATGAGAAGGAAATGTTGGCAATACTACATGCACTAAATAAATGGCGACCTTACCTAATGGGAAGACACTTCAAGGTAAAAGCTGATCATGATAGTCTTAAACACTTTTTGGAACAAAGAATATCTTTAGAAGAGCAACAAAAATGGGTCACAAAGATGTTGGGTTATGACTTTGAAATAATCTACAAAAAAGGAAAGCTTAATGTTGTTGCAGATGCACTCTCAAGAAAGAATGAAGAGGTGGAAGCATTGCTTTGTGCCATTTCTATTATCCAGCCAGATTGGATAACCGAAGCAAGAGATGAATGGAAGAAGGACAAAGATGTATGGACACTCATTCAAAAGTTGCAGCAAGATCCTAGTACATCTGATATATTTAGTTGGAAAAATGATTCCTTATGGTACAAAGATCGCTTATATCTTTGTAAGAATTCCCAACTAAAACAAAATATTCTTCTGGAATTGCACACTTCTCCTTTAGGAGGACACTCGGAATTTTTAAAAACTTACCACAGGGTGAAGAAAGAATTTTTTTGGGATGGCCTTAAATCTGATATTCAAAAGTTTGTGGCGGAATGTTTGGTTTGCCAGCAGAATAAAGTGGAAACAATTAAGACCCCGGGACTTCTACAACCTTTATCCATTCCAAGTCAACGTTGGGAGGAGATTTCAATGGATTTTATCACGGGTTTACCTAAGTCCGAAGGAAAGAGTGTCATCATGGTGGTAGTTGATAGACTTACCAAGTATGCACACTTTTGTGCATTATCTCATCCATTTAAAGCAAGTACAGTTGCTACTACATTTATGGACACAATTCATAAGCTACATGGAAACCCAAGGGTTATTGTGAGCGACAGAGATCCCATTTTTACTGGAAATATTTGGACGAAGTTATTTTCTTGTTTGGGTACTCAATTAGCTCATAGCTCATCTTATCATCCTCAATCTGATGGTCAAACTGAGATAGTAAATAAATGTTTGGAAGGATATCTTCGTTGTTTTGTATCCGATAAACAAACACAATGGGTCAAGTGGTTACCTCTCGCTGAATGGTGGTATAACACTTCCTTCCATACTGCAGCAAAAATGACCCCATTTATGGCACTTTATGGATATTATCCACCATCCATCACATCATCTTTAAGAGAAAATTCGAAGGTTCAAGTAGTGGAAGATCACATCGAGCATCAGCAAGAAGTTCTCCAACTCTTAAAGGATAACCTGAATTTGGCACAAAATCGAATGAAACAACAGGCAGATCAACATCGCAGCGAGAGAAGTTTTGATGTAGGAGATTGGGTATTTTTACGGCTACAACAATACAAACAAATGTCCCTCAAGCAAGCAAAGAAGGATAATAAATTATCGCCAAAGTACTATGGTCCTTACAAGGTGTTGCAAAAGATTGGTACTATGGCATACAAATTGGAGCTTCCTGCTTCTTCGCAAGTGCATCCAGTTTTCCATGTTTCATGCTTAAAGAAGGTTATAGGTGAAAATATTCCAGTTCAAACAATATTTCCAAAACTTGATGAGGAAGGAAAAATCATATTGGAACCTGAAGTGATCACGGAAACAATAACTCGACAGCTACGGAATCAATCAATTTCATAGTATCTCATCACTTACCCACTGAAGATTCTACATGGGAGGATGAGAATTTTATACAGAAGCACCCAGAGCTACTCAAGCGTTGAAGACAACACTTTTTTGAAGGAGAGGGGCATGTTAGGTCCCTATATTACTTGTTTAGTCCCTTATTGTTATTAGTGTAGCCCCCTTATTGTTATTGTTGTACCCCTTAACCCAAATATTGTTATTATTGTGCCCTTACATTGATATTGTTAGGTCATCTAGGATTATATTGTGGGTCCATGGACTCCTATATATAGAAGGAGGTTTTGGTCATTTGTATAATCCAAGAATTATTCATTTATGTAATGTATTGGAGGTTTCCCCCTCGAAGTGGCTGATTTCTAAGGCGTTGATCTTCTTTTCTTCTATTTTTGGAGTTGGTTTCACAACATGATAGGTTTGATGATTTTTCCTATCTGAAAGGATATTTAAAATCCTTTCTTGTTCATGCATTAATATTTAAATATCCATCCTTAATTGGATCATTTAAGTATGAAATTGTTAAACAATCTCAAGTAGCCTACTTGTTTGATGTTGTTTCTCTTCAAGTAACCTGTTTTTTTGGTGTTGCTTGTCTACACCTAGTTGTACCCACATTTTCAGATTTTCTTCTGGAATTGACATGGGACATACTCCCACTACTAGTTTGGTTGGAATATGTCCTCTAGATCCTCTCCTTATTGTGGTTTGTTCACCTGATAAATTTCTTAGTTTCTTTTAATGTGCATATTTCAACACACTCATCATTATGACCCATCCCCAATCAAGCTACAATAATGAAACCATGCTCTGATACCACTTCTAACATTTATTAAAACATATTTTTGTCTTGAATTTTTTTTTTATTATAAAAAATTACCATGCTAGTGTACATAAGAAAATTATAATTATTTCATGTCAAAAGTTAATTGAACCTTATGAACATGATACTATTTTATCATTACCAATGTGTAATTTTGATTAATCCCACTTTCCTATCTTAATGATATATTTATATTATAATGTCAATAGTTATTATATGATGTATTTGGTCCATATAAAAATTGGTTTAAGATTTGGTTAGGGAAAATGTATCATGCTCCCGAATCACTGACCATAGACATTTATGGGTTAAATGCTAAGTGTTATTATCGTTATTTATTGTATTGCCTTGTCAACACAATGGTTACCATGCTCTCTTAGGGTTGTCGATAGATATTTCCATATTTCTCATTTAATGGAAAAAATGTCCCACGTAATTGGCTTGCACTTGGCTCAATTTGAGATGTCCCTCAATAGAGTTTTCGATAGGACAATGGATATGTTTCCAGGGAAGTCAAAAGTAATTTTCATCCATCTGGACCCGATATTGCACCATTTCATTGTTACTCTTTCAATCAGGCTCAACTTTCCGCACTAGGATTTTTCCAGCTCAATTATCCATAGAAAGGTAAGATTATTATGGTCTTAAGGTTTTCTTGAAAAACATAATTTGTAATTATCATATCTTAACCTTCAGTTTCACCCCACACAGGGTCTGGAACTACTTTCAAGATTTCTTCTCCTCACTGGATAACTTGGAAGAGAGCCTTAAGACTTGTCAATAGGTAATTCGTTCTTTTATATCTCAATTCATCACTACAATTCTTCGTGCAGTATAACCTCTAGTGATAATTGTTATTTCATTCATTTGTTGCAGGTTTGAATCATTACCCTCCAATGTTCTTCTTCTTCTAGGTTTTAAAGGTGGGTTTTCTATTTGGTAGACCATTATTTCTTCGCGGAGTGATATGTTGTCTAAGGGTCATCAATTATCCTCCTAACTGGTTTTGTTTGACTCTTGCAGGTAAGAAAGGGTTTCACACCCCGGCTCCAACATAGTTTGATGGGTTCTTTGCTCCAGTTTTGACTAGTTCCTTCTCACCTTGACTAGGTCAGCTTGCAGTAGTTGGATATTTACGAACCCATACCTCATCATAAAATAGAGGGTTATTAGCACACACACACACACACACACACACATATCTTTCATCTTGGAAACCCTCACCTGGGTTCTATTACTTAAATATATCTTTTGTAATGTTATGGGTATTACGAACACTAGAATACTTGTAGTTCCTACTAAGGGTTTTAATTATCATGACACATGTAACTTAATTTCCTCTTCAAAACTATTGTGTTTATTTCAATATATACAAATCTTATCAAATACCTTCTTGGTTCTCATGGCAAATCATTGTTGTCACTTTTTTAAAGAGGGTTTCTAATTTAATTAATTACTGTGAGCTGGACGTGATATTTGGTATTGAATTATTTCTATGTGCAGCATGTGATATTCAATATTGGGTTTTCTTCTAAAAATTATCTTAGTGTTTTTATTAATGACCTAGACCACAAAAATTTTGGTTGGTTTTTAGAATTCTATTTGTTTCAAACAACTAGTTTCCATGGCGGAATTCCGTTGTAAAACTCCTGCTCTTGTATTTAGCCTTGTATAAGAAGGTCTCACGATGTTAATGATAACTTTAGTATTTTTCTATGAATTATTCATGAGGATCTTAAGTCTGTTCATCTTCTCCTAATCTAGGATCATCTCGTAGGGGACTGTTTCTCTAGAAGGCCACTGGCTTTCGAAAGGAATTAACCCCTAACAACTCTTCCCGGGAAACTAAACCATAACAACTTGGTCACTAGTTATTTTAATTTACTTTTTTCTTTACATTCTTTTTTTCTATAAAAGAGTTTTGGTTATAATTTCCGGGTTAGTATTTTTCAATTTGATTCTATAAAAAGGGTATCTCGCTTTCTCAACATACAGATTCTTTCCCAACCTTTCTGATAATTATTATGATATCAGATTATTCATACTTAACTTCAATGTCAAGGATTTATCTTTGTATTACTATCTTTAGAATTCAAGAGACGTAACTTTATATTTCTATCTTCAGATATTAATAGAAAGTAGATAATTTATATAAGAAAACCCATCCTGTAACATTAATTTCAAATATTCAAAATGTAGAGTACAAGAAATGATATAATACTGAAATCGTTATAATGAGCAATTTTATCATAAAAATATCACTTCTAGACAGATAATAAAGTCTATAGCCATAACTTGGACACTAAATACTTATCTTGCCTATTAATCATCAGATATCTGAACCAGGAATAAGATTTTATATTCCACCCAACCACAGGGTATGGCTATTAGGTCTAGGTTCCCTTCCCCTGAACCTCTTTAGATTTCAATATAGTTAAATAGAAATCCTTCTGTAACCTCAAGACCCTAGGTACAGTTTAGAATTCAGATAAAGCTTCCATTGGCTACAACCAACACAAGAAGACTCCCTTAGAAGTTTAACTATAGCTTCAACAAGGTCCTATCATAAGCTCTCTCTCTCTCCCTTTCCTTCTTTCTCTAGAATACATCCTCTTCCTGTTCCAACTAAGTGATTTCCCTTTTAATCCCTACAGGAAAGAGATAACTTTCTAACTACCTGGAATATTATATATTCTTATATTTATATATTTTAAAAAGTATTTTCCCATCATATCTCTGACTGAGTAATCCAAGTCCATCAGCTACCAGATTTACCCATGATATTTTAATTTTGTGATGTTAGAATTTAATTTTCAAAGAGAATAAATGAACGCATATGCATGCTTAAGCAAGAGGAAAAAAGACAACCATCAGCAACATAAGAACACTAGACGCTGATAACGAAGTTCACCCAGTGTGGTCTACGTCTCCAGGCTCGGTGTCAAAATGGAGCAGGCCACTTCATATAGTGTTGGAAATAGTGAGATGTACATGGATGATGTTCTCTATCATACAAGGAGATGTGCCCTCAACATGAGTGGCTTGTCTCTCCATGAGACGTTCCACTACAGGAAATATCACTCACAATGGACCTCCTATCATCATGAGATAATCTTAACCCTTGAAGTTGGTTGAAGAAATGGTTGCTCAACTATTGAATTTGGTTGCATCGTTGAATTCATGGCGTTGAGGGGCATATAATTGACTGTCCACACTTGAGAATCTAGCACCGTCACTCCAATATGGAAAATGGCTGAAAAATGGGAAGCTCTGCTGCTAAAACAAACATCATTATTGGATTCCTATCGCTGAATGGTGTAAAATCAACATAAATTTTGTCGAATTCTGTCTTCTACAACTTCGAGGCCTCAAGGAATATTTTGATGCCTTCAAGATTCCCTAAGATTATGTTTTGCCAGGAATCTACAAAGCTGCTTCTCAGATGGCCATTCTGAATTTACCATCACGCTCCCTGAGAAATTATGGTTAAAATGACTGTAAACTTCATATCATTATCACAAAATTAAAATTTACCTCCTTGTGGAATATTTTAGGAATCAAGGAATAATCTCTGCAAAAGATTATCTACCTCAAAAAGTGTGCCCACACATGATTCCGCCTTTTTGTGGGGTCATGGTTCCTCACTCCTTCTTGCCTGTAAATTTTTTAATGTTTAATATTTGGGGTGTTGTTGGTTTTCATTTATAGTTGGGCCGCTCGTGGATTGGGCCAGCCTACGCGGCCGGGTAGGTTCGATTCTCGTCAGCCTATATTTAATGGCCATACCCATGGGTGGGGTCTCGGGTCAGAGCCGCAGGCCCTGACCCCACGGTCAATGCAATATAATATGATATGTTTGATATGTTTGATGGAGAGGGGTGGTGGTGGTGGTGGCTCGCCACCCTATTTTTTTAATTGTTTTTATTAAAATAAAATGGTCATTTTAAAAATTTTCCAAAATAAGGGTTATTGAGCAATTTAATGAGGCCACAGTTTTTCCAATTTTTGGGAGCTAAGTTCCCTACCAGTTGGCGATTAATTTTTGGGACACTTAAACCTGGCCCACTTCCCAACTTTGACTCGCTCTAACTTCTCCATACGGGATCGTATTGGAGAGTTGTTCACACTGTTGGAATCAAGGTGACGAGTACTTTAATATGAACCTATTTCAAGAGAAATCCGACCACTTTTAATTTTAACCTTTTCTGAGCACTCTTGGTCTCATGAGGGTGTCTAGAGCCACCTAGATTAATCCTCCCCACTGAGAAGCTTTTGGTCCACCAAAATCATGAACATAATCTACAACTTCTTTGTACCTTGTCTACACCACAAGTGTCCTGAAAGGTCACCCTTCATTCTCCTTCACCTTTGTCGTTCGAAGCCATAAGCAATGAGCCGACGCTTGCATCCTCTAGAAACCTGTAGTATAATATTTTTCAAATTAAATTCTTAACTAAGTGACCAATATATGACCCAAGTATTTCCCACACTTGCCATGAGTTTATAACACATACTCGGTGGTCAAGTTTACATTAAAATGGAAATAGTACCCCAACTATCAATAAGGCCAAAACATCATTGTTGCTTCAACAAGTGATGGAAAACACATCATCACTTTTACATTTTAAATTGCAACAAATGATTTACAAAGTAAGGCCAGGACACACTACCACACCTAGAAAAATGATCAGAGGCTCAGTATTTTAGCTCAAAAATTAAAGTGCTCATAATTGAATGAAACTAGAATGAAAATGACCAGCCTGTCGTAAGGAACCCAATGCATCTCATTTCATTGAAAATAGAGTTTGTATGAAGAAGTTATGATTTGTTGATCGCCATTAAGAACAAACGATTTTTTATTAAAAACTGTGGAGCACAGTGATAGACTAATGACTTGGCAATCCAGTTAGCAACTCAAGAATCTTCAGGGAATATTATCTAGTTTTTCAGCCAGTAACACTGTGACAAGTGTCATCTCCAGATTCTCCAATGTTTCTTGGGTAATTTGAATTTTTCTCCCATTTCCTAAGTTTGGAATTATTACTATGGTGGATTATTTTATTGGTGTAATTTAGGCCAATGGGGAAGGGCCACATGGTGTAGCCGAGAGCCAAAAAAATCTAGCAGATAATCTTCAGTTGGTGGTGTGTATATGGGTAATCATCTAATCATGTACTTCAAAAATTTAATAAACCATATCATCAGTCACTGCATTCAACCATCTTACATTGGTAGTTTAGGAGCGGAGTACATAAGACAACAACAAAATGATTTACGATTGCGTGGTAAGTGACATGGCGATAAGGTGGGTCCTACCAATCGCTTCAGGGGTTCTTAGGAGCAGGCAACATAAAGCGTCAACAAGGTGGCGGAATTGTGATGTGATATATCGCATCAAGATATCACAATCACAAGACGGAGAAGGCAACATAGAATGATTTATAGCGCGACTTTGATCTTTGATTTGTGATAAGTGACTGCGCTGCGATCTGCGATAAGTGATTAAATGTGTTAATTCGTCTATCAATAGAATAATTTTTGGTTATGTTATGTTAATCCGACGTTAACGGATAAGTGTGAGTTAGCACTAAATGCGCTTAACCCCATTTAAACACCACTTATATTAACATTAATTTCATACTTATCTTGGCGGCATCTTTGGCCGACCCGCCAAATTAGGAGGCAGCTTCACTTTTCGTGGATTTAACTGGCGGACTTCGAGATTAGTGGAGGAAAACAAGGGAAAATTGGTTTTGCCATAATAGAGGCAGTGTTCGACCAAATTGGGTGTAAGGATAGTCATTTTTAATATATTTTGATGTTTTGGAGCGACTGGAATAGGTTTCAGAGGAAAAAGAGGTCGTCTACACAACTTTTGTTTGCCTTGAGTATTTTTGAAGCTTAGGGCCACCAGGAGGGAAGGCCATGCCGAGAACATTTGGTAACCAAATTAAGTAAAAAAATAGTCGTTTCTGATATATTTTGATGTTTTAAACTCATTGGAATAGGTTCCAAAAGAATTTTATGTAGGTAAACATCATTTTGAGAACATTTGAGATAATACAGAGGCCCAAGCTATGGAGTTGGACCAAGGAGATGTAGCCCAGGAGGGGTAAACTCCTTCATCAAAACTCTGCTTTATTGTATCCATTTTTTTTTTTTTCTGTAATCTATGTTCTTGTCATTCAAAACTTTAAATTAATGCTTTATGGTCACAAAAAAAGTCATAAAATTCAGTTTTAATTCCTCTTTTGAAAAACATAAGCAACAAGGGAACTTGCACATCAAGCATAATATCAGTAAATAAGTTTTTATATCTGAAAATGAAATTAGCACAACAATAACTAACATTCAAATTCAGATCAAGTTGGTATTAGAGACTGGTTGAAACGAAAGAATATTTTCTTGAAAGTTTTGTGCAAGTTAATGGTTGCAATTTTGTGATGCTTGCAAGGTTAAAGTTGTGGAAAGGTGAAGGGAAATTTTTTGTTGCAATTCCTGAAATTATGAATAAAAGAAGGAGAGTAGAAAGAGCATCATCCTCACCCAAAATTACACTCATAGCTACACTTGAAGAACCTCAAGTTTTGTCTCAAGAATATGAGATTGAAGAGGTGCAATTTGTACAAGAAACTGAGTTGATTGAAAAGGTATAAGCATTAGGAGTTGAGCCTGAATCCCCGACCATTATGTTAGGTATTGGAGAGACTCATGTAAATTCAGAAGAGGAGGATGTCAAGAGAGACTTCAAGTACATTCAGAGAATGGTTAAAACCATGTTTGATGCATTCATTGCAGAAAGAATAGGAGGAGGTTCTATGCCTCCATATGGAGAAGGATCTTCATATGGTAAGAAGGATGAAGAGAAGAGTTCAAAGGGAAGCGGAGGAAAACCACCTTCATCTCCACCATATTCATTATCATCATCATCCCCATATACATCATCTTCCACTTCGAACACAAAGACCACTCACACTCACTCAAAAGCCACGAAGGGAAAAACTCCATTACTCAAATTGGACATCAAGTTTGAATTACCCATGTACAATGGCGGGGTAAATGCACAGAGGCTTGACAATTGGATACCTTAATTGGAGGTGTATTGCAGAATTCAAAGCTTTCATGAAGACGACATAAAGATCTAGTTAGCTTCATTAAGGCTAGAAGGAGCAACGCTATTTTGGTGGGAAGCAAAGACACAAGAGGAAATGCGAATCCATGATAAGATATCCATTTCTTGGGTTGAGTTTATTTCTTCTATTAAAATATAGTTTTATCCATCAGCCTACATGAAAAAAACTATTATGAGTTTGCAAAATTCTAAGCAACTCAAGGGTCAAACTTGTGAATTGAGGTCTTTGCACTACCTCCAATTGCTGAATCATCCCATGGCCATTAATGCCAAGTCCTACTCCTTTGTATCCCATCTTGGTGAGGAGTCTCATGCCAGTTCCTGTAATGGGTATCTCCACATTTCCCATAGAAAATATAGCATGTGAAGATAAAAATGAATAGAATTCGACATTGTTTACGTTAATCATTGATTCCGACACACGTGATGATGGCTTCTTTAAGCCTTCGTTGTGCTTCAATTCCTCCAAAGCCTCTTTTGCGGCTCGCAACTTAAGCTACAGTCTCTGTTTCTCCTCTTTCTCTTCTTGTAGAAGCCTTCTTAATTCAACATCCTTTGCTTTAAGGCTCTAGTTGTTGTACTTCAGTTCTTCCAAGGCTGCCTCTTCGGATTACAACTGAAGCTGCACTCTCTTCTTATCCTCTTTCTCCTCTCATAAAATCACTTTCAATTCAACGTTATATTCTTGAAGGCTATGGTTGATGTCATCATTGCAATGATGAGAAGATGGTGAGGGCGATGAATATTCATTGGAAGATGTGGATGAAGCATCACTTTCTGCTTCTTCTTTCTCCCGTCTTTCATGAACTTCATACATCATGTCCACCATTTTGGAAATCCTAAGCATGGCCTCTTACATGTCTTTTCCATCCTCCATTGATGCAAATTCAATCATTGTTCACGCTCACAATTCACATCAACAAGAAGATCACTATGATACCACTTGATCCGAGTCCATTAGCTACTGAATTTACCCAAGATATTTTACTTTTGTGATGTTGTTAGAGTTGTATTTTAAAAGAGCATAAAAGAACACATATGCATGCTTAAGCAAGAGGAAACAAGACAACCATCAACAACATAATAACACGAGATGATAATAACAGAGTTCACCCAGTGTGGGCTACGTCTCTGGGTCTGGTGTAAAAATGGGGTAGGTCACTTCATATAGTGTTGGAAATGGTGAGATGTACATGGCTAATGTTATCTTTCATACAAGGTGATGTGCCCTAAACATGAGTGGCTTGTCTCTCCACGAGGCGTTCTACTACAGGAACTCTCACTCACAGTGGACCTTCTATCAGCATGACATAATCTCAACTCCCGAAGTTGGCTGAAGAAGCGAATGCTTAGCTGCTGAATCTGGTTGCACCATCGAATTCGTGGTGTTGAGGGGCATAGAATCGATTGTCCACACTTGAGAATCTGACACTATCACTCCAATCTGGAAAATGGTTGAAAACTGGGAAGCTCTACTGCTGAAATGAAATGCCATCAGATTTCTGTCCCCAAGAGGTATAAAATTGACATAAATTTTGTCGAATTCTAACTTGTGCAACTTCGGGGCCTCAAGGAAACTTTTGATGCCCTCAATATTCCCTAAGATTCTGTTCTACCGGTAATCTGCAAATATGCTACTCACATGGCCATTCTAACTTTACCATCACGTTCCCTATGAAATTATAGTTAAAATGACTGTAAAATTCATATCATTCTAACAAAATGAAAATTTACCCCCCCATGGAATCTTTCAAGAATCAAAGAATAATCTTTGCAAAATATTATCAGCCTCGAAAAGCGTGCCCACAAATTATTTTGCCTTGTTGTGGGGTCGTGGTTCTGTACTCCTGCTTTGCTGGTCCGCCCTCCTCTTGTTGTGAAATTTTTTTTTTTGGGTCTTTATATGTTTTGGTGGCGGACTTTACCACATAAGTGGTTATGGTGCATTGGTTAAAAACCGAAATTCATTGAGGAGAGGTCGAGGGATCAAATCCCGCCTCTCCTTTTTTTGGTTGGGCTTGTTTTAAAACATGGAACATAACTATTTGGTTGAGCACGTTTTGGTTTTCGTGTGGTTATGCTAATCGTTAGTTCAACATATATATGGTAGCATATGTTTTTTGGTTGGGCCACCCGTGGATTGGGCCGACCTACGTGGTTGGGCGAGTTCAATTCCCATCGGCCTATTTTAAATAGCCCTGACCATTAACTATGGGAACATGTATTGTTTTTAATGTTTAATATTTGGGGTGTTGTTGTTTTTCATTTACAGTTGGGCCGCCTATGGATTGGGTCGGCCTACATGATCGGGCGGGTTCGATTCCCGTTGGCCTATATTTAATGGCCATTACGTGGGCAGGGTCCCATGTCAGAGCCACGGGCCCTAGTGCCATGGTCAATGCAATATAATATGATATATAGGATATGTTCGATGGAGAGGGGTGACGGGGGTGGTGGCCTGGCACCCTTTTTTTTAATTTTTATTTTTTTTATTAAAATAAAATAGTCATTTTAAAATTTTTCCAAAATAAGGATTATTGGGAAATTTAACGAGGCCACAATTTCTCACATTTTCAGGAGCTAAGTTCCCTGCCGGTTGACAATGAATTTTTGGGCCACTTAAACCTGGCCCAGTGCCCAACTTTGACCAAAAATTTGAATCCTCCAACATCTCCATATGAGCTCAGATTGGAGATCCGTTCACACTGTTCGAATCAGGGCGATGAGTACTTCAATTTGAACCTGGTTCGAGAGCAATCCAACCACTTTTAATTTTGACCATTTTTGAGCCCTCTTGGTCTCCTAAGGGTGTCTGGAGCCACCTAGATCACTGAGTAACTTCCCTTTATTAACACTAAATAAAATATTATTAAAAATAAAATAATAACTTAGTTCCTCAATTTCATTTTCCAACCTACAATAAATGACCAAGATTATCTACAGTAAAAGAAAGTAATTAACGATTATTTACATCATTTTAGAGTGTTACAGACATAGAGTGATAGGGGTAATATTAATATATGTCTATTCATATTTTTCTTCGAGAGGCATATTTTCCTTGGTTGCACATGACTGAAACCAACCTAGGTCCATCTTAACTCTGGATCTATCAAGTGCTGAGAGGGATAAATCTCTTGAGGTGCAAACGTTCCATTAAGTTTTGCACTCAAAAAAGAGGTTTTCACCTTGATACATTTCATCCCTCTCAACGCTTGATAGATCCTGAGTTAAGATGGATCTAGGTTGGTTGCAATGAGAGGCGCTCTATAACTCAGTGTGGGGTGGATCCCACGTAAAAACGTAAACATAAACATGTAAACATTTAACATATAATTTTTAATATTTAACATTTAACATCTTTAATCTAATTTCGGTCCTATCTAAAAATAAATCTAATTATTGTTATGTATAAATACAATATACATTTAAAATATGAAGAGGTTTACTGATGCAACAAACGTTGAAAGTCAGTCTCGAGGAGGAGTGGTCAACCGTCGTCGTGGCTCTATCTTCCTTTCTTTTTTTCCCCACGTGGTCTATTTCTTTATCTCAGAATCTTATTTATCAAATTCGGGGAATTTGATAAATAAATATCATTTGAAAACCATTGCAATTTTAAATATATCTTTCGCGCTGCTCGACCTTATAATTGATGGTTATAGCTTTCCATAATTTATTTTACATCTCTTGGCTCATATAACTGGATTACTTTAAATAAACGATTGTAAATTAAAAAAACACTGCCATAACTTAATTAAAAGGTTCCAATTAATATAAATTACAACTGGGCCCCAGCACTGACGTGGAACATACGACAGATTCGTACCTTCGTCAATATTGCTTCCTTATCCAACGGTTGTTATCACATTGCCCGATCCAACGTATATCGCTTAGTCAACATGCACATACGATAACGCGTGATGGCGCGTACGGGAAGGTGGTTTCCCGATTTCGCTCGGGGAAACGTGTTAGGCACTCTATGGAATCACTCCTTGACCCAGAAATACTGCCTTCACACCGAAAGCGGTGCGATATGGGCAATCCTCTTTCACAAATCCGCTAGCGGTTTTGAATAGTGTCTAACCAGGGTTCACGTCGGGGTTTGCGTTCGCCTTTGTATACTCCGGTTGTTGACTTAGGTTCGCCTCCGGTTGGGAGTTTCAATCAACGACAGACGATTGTAACTTACGTTGTTAAGCGAGATTCTATTACCATTAACCAGAGTTAAATGACCAAGGGTTTCACGGCTTCTCTACTCGAGAAAATTGAGGGAGACAACAAAAAGAGACATGCAGAGTCTATACAACAGTTTATTCCATTAGATACATATGCACAGAGTTCATCACTTCGCAATTAAACAACCTCTTGACAATTAAGGATTCAACACGATTCTAGGGTAAATGCGCACAAGAACTATTTAATTGGAAGCAATTGTAACACACAGAGTTTATTGCAAAATATCCTCTCTTCTTCTCATTTTTTTTCATACATCCAAGGGTTTACAATTATATACATAAACCTATGACTTTTTGGTTCCTCTGAGAGGACCTTTTAAGGAAATCAACAGTCTAATTAAAACAATTCAACTAACTAGAATATGACAGCTAAACTAACTGAGCTATTCAACTTCTACGACTCTAACTGATCTAATAATACAATCAGCTAAGGTATTGAAACCTAGGTGTAACAATTCGACTGTTTTCAAACCCTCCTAGCCACAACATGTGGACAAAACTCCTACATTTCTGGCTAGTATCTAATTCCCCTGCATTAGACTCCCGAGGGAAATTTTCTTCATGGGCTCTTGTCCATGAGCTCCTCCACTGATCTGCCTATCTTCTGCAACATTTCTCCAGTCATCCAAGTGGCATCTTCCTCTGGTTTATCCTTCCATTTGATCAAGTACTGAAATTACTCTCGTCCTCTGGTCCTTCTGAATGGTCTTTTATCCAGTATTCTCTCTGGTTGCAATGGCTGTGATGGAGGTAGCTGTTCTCTCCACTCAATCTATTGCTTGTCTGTTGATCCTTCTTCTGCACCATCACCTTCATACTTGTACAAATCTGCAACATTAAAAATGGGAGATATTCCAACATCAGGAGGTAATTCAATCTCATAAGAATTTGCAGAAAACTTCATGAGTATCTTGCGTGGCCCAATCTTCTTGAACTTCAATTTGTTGTATTGCTTCTTTGGGAATCTCTCCTTTCTCAAGTGTGCCAAAACCTGATCTCCTACTTCAAGATGAACTTCATTTTTGCTCAAGTCTGATCTACTTTTGTATTTGATGCTGCTACCTTGTAGTTGATGTTTCACTTGTTCATGTATGGCCTGGATCTCTGAAGAAAATTCCTCACCATCTGCACTTCTCAGCTCTGCCTTTCCCAGATTCCTTAATTCTAATATTCCTCTGGGGTGCATTCCATAAACAATATGAAATGGACTCTGCCCTGTGCTTCTGTTTGGTGAGTCATTATATGCATATTCTTCCTGGGGAAAAATATGATCCCACTGCTTGGGATGTTCTCCTGCAAGACTCCTCAACAAATTTCCCAAGCTCCTATTCACTACCTCAGTTTGTCCATCAGTCTGAGGATGATAAGCTGAGCTGAAACTTAGGTTGGTACCAAGTTTCTTCCACAGTGTCCTCCAAAAGTTCCCCACAAACCTGGTGTCTCTGTCCGAAACAATAGTCTTGGGCAACCCATGAAATCTAACAATTTCTTTGAAGAACAAGTTAACAACATGGGTGGCATCACTAGTTTTATAACATGGAATAAAATGTGCCATTTTGGAGAATCTGTCCACCACAAAAAAGATTGCATCATTCCCTCTCTGAGTCTTGGGCAATCCTAGAACAAAATCCATGCTCACCATATCCCAAGGCCTGTCTGAAATAGGCAAGGGAGTGTACAATCCTGCATTCTGGTTCCTTCCTTTGGCATATTGACAAATCTTGCAATTCTTCACAAACTTGTCCACTTCTGATCTCATCTTGGGCCAGTAATAGAAGTGAATCAACTACTCATAAGTATTATCAGTACCAAAGTGTCCAACAAGTCCACCACTATGCTTCTCTTTGATCAAATTCTCTCTCATGGAACATTTTGGTACACGCAGTTGGCTTCTTCTAAATAGTAAGTCCTCCTGCAAGAAGTAATCCAGCCACTGGCTTCTATCTATTAAAACAGGGTTACTACATGCCTCAAATGCTTCTTTAAAATCTGGATCTGTTTTATACAATTCTTTCAGAAAATCAAACCCTACAACTTCAAAATTAGTTTCTTGAACAAGCATGTGCCTCCTACTCAAAGCATCAGCTACTTTATTGGCTTGGCCACTTATATGTTTCAGAACAAAATTAAAACTTTGGAGACACTCAACCCATTTATCATGCTTATGTTTCAACTTGGGCTGTTGTACAAGATACTGTAAAGCATGATTGTCGGAATATAATACAAATTCCTTGGACATCAGATAATGTCTCCACTTCTTCAGTGCCTGAACAATTGCATAGAATTCCTTCTCATAAGAGGAATACTTTCTTCTGGTGTCATTCAGCTTTTCACTAAAATATGCCACAGGCCTATCATCCTGACTCAACACAGCTCCAATGGCCTCTCCACTGGCATCACATTTTACTTGAAATGGTTTTGTAAAATCAGGTAGAACCAAAACAGGCTTCTCTGTTATCTTTTGCTTCAAAATTTTAAAATTTCTTTCTGCTTCAGCAGTTCACTTAAATGGATGTTTGCTTCTCTTTATTGTCTCAATTATGGGTGAATTAATCTTGCTGAAGTTTCTTATAAACTTTCTGTAAAAACTAGCAAGTCCATGGAAACTTCTCACCTCAAAAACATTCCTGGGTGAAGGCCACTCCACAATTGCCTTAACCTTTTCTCGGTCCATTTTCAATCCTTCTGCAGAAACAACAAACCCCAAATACACCAACTCCTCCTTCATGAATGAGCATTTCTTCAAATTTATCAGCAGTTTCTCCTGGTGCAACTTCTTCAAAACATGATTAAGATGCCTTAAATGTTCTTCTCTAGTTCTGTTGAAAACTAATATATCATCCAGATATACTATCACAAATTTACCAATGAATTCTTTCAATACTTCATTCGTAAGTCTCATAAAAGTACTAGGTGCATTTGAGAACCCAAAAGGCATTACCATCCATTCATACAGTCCTTCATTTGTTTTAAAGGCAGTTTTCCACTCATCACCCTCTCTTATTCTAATCTGATGGTATCCACTCTTCAAATCTATCTTTGAGAAATATTTAGCACCACTCAAACAGTCCATTAAGTCCTCAACTCTGGGAAAAGGGAATCTGTACCTGATTGTGATCTTATTGATTGCTCTAGAATCAGTACACATCCTCCAGCCTCCATCTTTCTTTGGGCTAAATACTGCTGGTACTGCACATGGACTCATACTTTCTCTGATCAGTCCTTTGTCCACCAACTCCTGTACTTGTCTCCTGATTTCCTCATTTTCCTTGGAAGTCATTTTGTAGGGTACCTTATTTGGCAGATTTGAACCAGGGATAAAATCTATCTGATGGATGATCTTCCTCACAGGTGGCAGCTCATCAGGTAAATCATCCACAACAATGTCACAGTAATCATCTAACATCTCTTGTATCTCTACTGGTAAATCAGAAATATTTGTAGAAGTAAGAACTACTTTAGGCTTGCAAACTAAAGCAAAGCTTACCTCTTCTTCTTCTATCTGCTGCAGATATTCCTTCCCGCTCAGCAACAATGTCTTTGGATCAATCACTCTGCTGGATGGCTCTCCTTCTTCCATGGGTATCAATGTATGATGTACCCCATCCTTGAAGAACTTGTAAGTGTTCTTCTTGCCATCATGCACTGCTGCTCTGTCAAACTGCCAAGGTCTACCTAGTAGTATGTGACACACATCCACGGGCATTACATCACACAGAACCTTATCCTTATATTTTCCCATTTGCAGCTCTATCTCACACTATTCTTTCACAACCAGCTGGTGCCCTTTCTGCAGCCAGGACACCCTGTAGGGAGTTGGATGCTCCCTTGTCTTCAGCTTCAACTTTTCTATTACCTCAGTGGAAACCAGGTTGTCTGTGCTGTCACTATCAATGACTAGCTGGCAACATTTCCCTTGGACTTTGCATATGCTCCGAAACAAAGTCTTCCTTTGTGCAAGCTCAGTGACTTCCTTAGCTTGCTTCAATAGGACCTTATTTACCACCAAGGACTCTCCCCTCTGGAAGAATTTCTTCTTCAATCTCTACTTCTTCTCCAGTCTGTGCAACAAAAACATTCCTTGGGCCAGCACCTACATTCTCTGGACATTCATAGTGCTTGTGTCCCACTTGCTGACATCTATAGCACCTCAATTCTCTAGCCCTACCTCTGTCTCTGCCTCCTCTTCCTATTCCTCTGTAAGAACCCCTTCTACCCCTTGCATCATCCTCTGTAGATGCATTCTGAGGTGAGCTACTGTTAGCTCCATCCCTGGGTGTAGCAGGCTTTTCTCTACCTCCCTGACTTCCCTTTCCACGGAAAGTACCTCTATTCTTGGCAGACTATTTCCTCAGGAGTTTTTCCTTTGCTTTCAAGCCCATTTGATAGGCCTCTTCCACTGTCTTAGGAGACAGAAGACCAATCTCATCCTGGATCTCTAGCTTGAGACCATTCACATATCTGGCAGTCTTCTCAGGTGTGTCTTGGAATTGCCTAGCCCTTATGCTTACTCTGTAGAATTCCTCTGTGTACTGTTTTACTGTCAGCAACCTTTGTCTCAGGTTCTGCATTTGTTTATACAATGTCAGCTGGTAATCACTAGGAAAGAATTTACCTTTCAATTTGGCCACCATTCTGGTCCATCTTTTAATAGGTTGCTTGCCAACTCTCCTCTTCTCTGTCTGTACTCCATCCCACCAAAGTGCAGAATGCCCTTTCAGCTTTGTTACTGCAAAATTGACCTTCTTATCTTCACTTATTTCTTCATAATCGAAGCACTTGCTCAGTTCATTTATCCAGTCTACTAGTTCTTTTGGATTCTATCCCCCTGCATAGCTTGAAACTTCAAATCTGGGCTTAATTGCAGACCCCAGAACAATTCTAAGGAGCCTCATGTCAGGAGGAATCTCGACATTTTCTTCTGCTTCGTCCATTTCAGGTTCGCTAATGTCTTCAGGATCTCTATGCTGTCTTCGCTCCATGGCATCTATTCTGGCTTCGACCCTCTGCAACATCCCCAACACCTCTGTGTTGGCAACGAGCCTCCTTCTGCCAACACCTCTACCAACTCGGATCACCATGTCAGCAAAAAAACTTCAGACAACTGCTCTGATACCACAAATGACGCAACAAACGCTGAAAGTCAGTCCCGAGGAGGAGTGGTCAACCGTCGTCGTGGCTCTGTCTTCCTTTCTTTTTTTCCCCACGTGGTCTATTTCTTTATCTCAGAATCTTATTTATCAAATTTGGGGAATTTGATAAATAAATATCATTTGAAAACCATTGCAATTTTAAATATATCTTTTGCGCTGCCCGACCTTATAACCGATGGTTATAGCTTTCCATACTTTATTTTATATCTCCTGGCTCATATAACTAGATTACTTTAAATAAACGATTGTGAATTAAACAAATGCTGCCATACCTTAATTAAAAGGTTCCAATTAATATAAATTATAACTAGGCCCCAGCACTGACGTGGAACATACAACAGATTCGTACCTTCATCAATCTTGCTTCCTTATCTGACGACTGTTATCACGTTGCCCAATCCAACGTATATCGCTTGGTCAACATGCGCAAACGATAACGCGTGATGGTGCGTATGAGAAGGTGGTTTCCCGATTTCGCTCTGGGACACGCATCAGGCACTCTATGGAATCTCTCCCCGACCTAGAAATACCGCCTTCGCACCGAAAGCGGTGCAATATGGGCAATCCTCTTTCACAAATCCGCTAGCGATTTTGAATAGTGGCTAACCAGGGTTCACGTCGGGGTTTGCGTTCACCTTTTTATACTCCGGTTGTTGACTCAGGTTCGCCTCCGGTTGGGAGTTTCAATGAACGACAGACGATTATAACTTGCGTTGTTAAGCAGGATTCTATTACCATTAACCAGAGTTAAATGACCACAGTTTCACGGCTTCTCTACTCGAGAAAATTGAGGGAGACAACAGACAAAGACATGCAAAGTCTATACAACGGTTTATTCCAGTAGATACATATGCACAGAGTTCATCACTTCGCAATTAAACAACCTCTTGACAATTAAGGATTCAACACGATTCTAGGGTAAATGTGCATAGAAACTATTTAATTGGAAGCAATTGTAACACACAGAGTTTATTACAGAATCTCCTCTGTTCTTCTCGTTTTTTTTTTCATACATCCGAGGGTTTACAATTATATAAATAAACCTATGACTCTTCGGTTCCTTTGAGAGGACCGTTTTAGGAAATCAATAGTCTAATTAAAACAATTCAACTAACTGGAATATGACAGCTAAACTAACTGAGCTATTCAACTTCTACGACTCTAATTGATCTAATAATACAATCAGCTAAAGCATTGACACCTAGCTGTAACAATTTGATTGTTTTCAAACCCTCCTAGCCACAACATGTGGACAAAACTCCTACATTGCTGGCTAGTGTCTAATGCCCCTGCATCATTTATAGACACTCAAAAAATTAGGTATGGTAAATAAATAAAAATATAAATAAAATAGAGGTATGGCAAATAAATAAACCCTTATTTTATACATACTCAAGAGGTATAGTAAACAAATAAAAATATAAACAAACTAGAGGTATGGTAAATAAATAAATAAATTTTTTATATTTATGCCATAAACCTCTTTATATTTATAAAAACTCAAAAAAAAGTTTTATTTATGTGAAGCCTATGGGTCAAATACCATGGACCAAATTATTATTAATACCATGAAAAAAAAAACAATTTTAACCCTAAAATTAATATTAAAAATTTTGAAATAATAATATTATTAAATATAATATTCACATTAATATATTATAATATTAATGTTATTAAATTAATAAATTTTGGATTATTACAATATTAAATTATATATATGATAATATATATTAATATATCATGATATATATTAACTCTAGATATATATGGGAGAGAAGAACAAACACATAGACTTTAGAGGTGGAGATATAGGGGGAGTGGCAAGGGAGAGATGGAGATAAATTGAAGGCCGAGAGGGGAGAGCAGGGATGAATGGAAAAAGAAGAAGAGGAGTGAGAGAGGTAGAAAAGGGTAAGAGCGGGAGAAGTATACATAAATATGGAGATAGGAGAGAGAGAAGGAGAGATAGAGGGGGGGAGATAGTGAGAGTATGGGATGGTAGAGAGAGAGAGAGGGTTGTAGGAGAGAAAAGGAGAGGGAGGAAAGATGAGGGAGAGGAAGAGAGAGGGATGGATAGAGAGATGTAGTTGTAGGGGAGGAGAGGGAGGGAAGAAGAAATACATAGAGAGTGAGAAGTGGAGAGAGAGACGGGGAGTGATAAGGGAGAGATGGAGAGAGAGTTTGTATGCTTAAGGGTGAGATAAAGAGGAAATGAAGGAGAGATGGAGATAAGGGGGATAAAAGGAAAGAGAAAGAGAAAGGGGTGGATATAGTAACATAGTTGGAGAAAGAAAGAGAGGGAGCGATGGGGTAAGAGAGAGAATTGAAGGGAAGAGAGAGAGAGAGAGGGAGAGAGAGGAAAGACAAGGGAGAGGACTTGAGAGAGAGGAAGATAGTGATGGGGGAAGAGATAAGATTGGAGGGAAGAGAAAGTGAAAGAGAGAGAGAGATGGGGGAAGAAAGAGGGAGGTAGAAGAGAAAGGGAGAGAGGAAGGAAGAGAGACATGATTTGAGAGAGAGGAGGAGAGAGGGAGGGATATAGAGATGGAGTTGGATGGTGAGAGAGGGAGGGAAGAAGAAATACATAGAGAGTGAGAAGTGGAGAGAGATAGGGAGTTACAAGGGAGAGATGGAGAGAGAGCATGTATGTTTGGGGGTGAGATAAATAGAAAAAGGACTGATGGAGAGAAGGGGGAGAGAGGGAGAGAGAGAGACATATAGTAACAGAGTTGGAGGATGAAGAAAGAGAGAGAGATAGGTGGGAGAGAAAGGGAGGTAAGAACAAATACACAGAGAGAGAATTGTGGAGAGAGATATGAGTGATAAGGAAGATAGAGCGAGAGAGAGAGAGAGAGAGAGAGAGAAGGAGGAGGAGGAGGGAATAATATATAGATAGAATGAAGAAGGAGAGTGTATGTTTTGGGGTTGATATAGAGGTAAAAAGAGAGAGATATATAGATGGAAGGTGAAGAGAGGGAAGAAGAGAGAGATGGAGAGAGGGAGGGAGGGACAAAGAGATTGATAGATATGGAGTGAGAGAGTGTGCATGTGTTTGGGGGGGTGAGATAGAGAGACAAAGGAGGAGATATGGAGGGAGATATAGATATAGATTGTGGGGGGGGGGAGCATACGGAAAAATATTTTTTGCACTAGATGCATTGATTTTAGTGTAGATGGTGAATTATAATCTTATTTGATTGCTTGCACTAGATGCATTGATTTTAGTGTAGATGTTGATTTCTAATAATATTTGATTACTTGCACTAGATGCATTGATTTCAATATATATGATTCTAATCCTATTTGAATGCTTGCAACAAATGCATTTATTTCAATGTAGATTGTGATTTATAATCATATTTGATTGCTTGCACTATATGCATTAATTCCAATGTAGATGTTGATTTCTAATTATATTTGATTACTTGCATTAGATGCATTGATTTCAATGTACATGATTTCTAATTCTATTTGATTGATTGCACTAAATGCATTGATTTCAGTGTAGATGGTGATTTATAATCCTATTTGATTACTTGCACTACATGCATTAATTTCAATGTAAATGTTGGTTTCTAATCCTATTTTCTTACTTGCACTAGATGCATAGATTTGAGTGTAGATTTTGATTTATAATCCTATTTGATTACTTGCATTAGATGCATTTATTTCAGTGTAGATGTTGTCTTCTAATCTTATTTGATTTCTTTCATTAGATGCATTGATTTTAGTATAGACGTTGATTTCTAATTTGATGTGATTGGATGTGTGAGGGTACATTAATTTTAAATTGGTTGGATTAACAATGTGCATTGATTTTAGTGAAAGCAAAAAAAAATATTGACAATATACAATAATTTTTGTGTTATAGTAATTCAACCTATTAATATTAGAGATCAAGAGATACAAGGTATGATGTTTACTACAACAACTAGAGCTAAAGATTTAAATGGTTTACGATTTCAACTATGCTTTTCATATAATCGGTATGAAAAGATGAAAAATCTAACAAGGTTGACAATAAGAATAGTAGAAGAAAGTAGTTTGAAATTGATCACAATGAATGCTATTTGTAATAGATTACATTCTTATTATTCACATTTTCTATGATTCAGCGCTATTACATTGTCACTTTGCATCCAAAATTTTTATTTCATCATTTTTCATCACTAGTTATTAAAAATATTTATCATCTCAACAAAGGTAACTAATAAAATTTAAAATTTAAATGATGAGATAAATGTGAGACATATTTAGCATATTTAAAATGATTCTATAATATTAGATATATTTACATAATATTGATAAAATTAATCATATGTTCTATAGATTTTCCTTGGCGGCACACGACTAAAACCAACCTAGATACATCTTAAATCCTAATCTATCAAGCATAGAGAAGGATCAAGTTTATCGAAGAGAAAACCTTTTCTCAAGTTTTGCACTAAAAAAGAGGTTTGCACCTTAAGAGATTTGATCCCTCTCGACACTTGATAGCTCGAGAGTTAAGATGGATTACTAAACACAAGTTTAACCTTTCCTCAAGTTTTGCACTAAAAAAAGAAGTTTGCACCTTGAGAGATTTGATCCCTCTAGACACTTGATAGATCCAGAGTTAAGATGAATCTAGGCTGATATAAATATAAAACACATAAACGTAAAAATTGGTCACATGTTGACAAAATTACCTAAATTTCCATTATGCTAGATAATTATGGCTCTCACAAACCAATGCAAGGGGTAGATAAGACTGAAATTATGTGAATTCAATGCTATTTCCACACCGAGGATTTCAAATACCTTCGTGCCTGGGATTTCAAATTGAAAATTTGCGTGTTGAATTTCTGCAACAGGTTATTGAATAGGGACAATGACTCCCCGTTCCATTTTGGTTGTGGGATTGATGAAATCCGCCTCTGGCCCAATGCGTCAACACCGGCCCCAATTGCAATAACACCGATGGCAACCCTGGTTCAATCCATCTATATACCGGGATCGATATCACTGCTCGCAATATTTCTCAATCATCCCTCCACTGAGGTTTTCTTGAAGAGGTAGCTTGAGATCGGGAACCCCTGCCATGACACGAAACCCTCATCTTTTCAATGGCCAAAAAATATGCTCCCCATCTTAATCGTGTGGGAGTTAGTAGTAAATTCCAGTTCCGTCCAAGTTCAGGAGAGTCGACGCATTAAGGAGGCCACCACGGATATCAATACATCCCAGAATATCACTTTGGTGAGGTTGACGTAGACGAACAGTTCTGAGGGTCAATTCAAACAATTCCAGCGGAGTACCAAATTGAGAATTGATTTAATTTGAAATATATATCTTTCCATATGTGCATGTCTTGGGGACGCTCCTGGTAGGAAAATATGTACTCTGGAAGAGTTTATATATCAAACATATCATTGTTTAGCTACAATATTGTTTCACCAACTATCAATCGAGGGAGTGTTACCAGAATTTATGAGTTGGAAGTTGTTGTTTGACATAAAACTACCTTTTTTGTATGACCATATTACACCCCATCCATAAAATTGGCCTTAATTCTCAGAAAAATCAGTCCATTTTGGTTTGCCAATAAGTATCCAATTAGATTCGTTGACAGTTATAATACCAAAACAAGAATACATGAAGGTAGGACTTTTTATATTTGGTCGTTGAAATCAAATTTTTTATAATTAAAACATCTACCCACATCTGGGATAACCTTTTTTGATTGGATATAGATTAGTTAGTTGGCAACGTTCTTTTGAAATTTTTGGCCCAAATCCTCTGTTAACTCTTTTGATCGAGAAATATTACTTTAAATGTTGGATGTTATAGTTATTTCGATCAAATTATTTCCTCATTGATTGTATAATTACTTAAAAATGAAAAAAAAATTAACAGATTTTATGTGCGATAAAATAAATATTCATTTACTAAAAAACCGAACTTTTAACCATAACAGAACATGCTCCAAGAAGAAAAGATTTTGACAAATTAAATGTTCGTTAAAAGAATATTCATTTACTAAAAAAACATAAATTTTAATCATAGCAGTACATGCCAGGTTGTCACTTTCGTGAAAATTGTAAGACCATTGGATGTGTAAATAAAACCAGAGATTTTCTTGATAACAATATGGGAAAAAACAAGAGAAAATATTTCCTGTATCAAATAATTAATTTATTGCTCATTTGAAGTCAATTTTAACTTTATATCAGACAGTTTCCTATATATTAATCGACATATATTAATCGACCAAGAATATGTTGTGTCGAATATATTATTTTGAAAACTGCATTGCTCCTAACCAATTGGATTAGCATTACATTGTGTTTCCTCATAAAGATGTATTAAACATGGTTTTCAATTAAATAAGATAAATGGGAAAACAGTTCGGATAAAAGAAAGGTAAAGTAGTAAAGTATTTTTGGATTATTAAGTCTATATTAAGAGGATTTTTATAAAATATTTTGGTTTAATTATGAGGTTGTTCATTAATTACTCTTCAAGTGAATTATGTCATGTTGTTCAAAACTAAAAAGAAATGTATTATGTATTATGACAGGTTTAAAATTTGTAAGAAGCTTTGTATACTAATTCAAATTAGTATAAAAGTTGGATATCAACACTTTTATATTTGGCATGAAAACCAATAATATTAAAAATAAAGGAATTAATAAAGAAATAGAAATATAAGTTATGAAAATAATTTAATAAATTTTTTACAAAGTAAAGATAATTTATTAATAAAGTTATAAGGTTATGATATTTCATTTTGGCTTCTACTTACTCTTCTATTTTTTTATATGTGTGAAGTCCTTGTCATGGAGACTATTTCATAGATTATGTTATATTAATAACCCATATGAGAAGATGAAGATTTCAATTATTTTGAGTTTCCATGTTGGTTCCTTGTTGAGGGTCTCTTTGGCAGGCACATCCCTTCCCTTATCATACAATGGTGTCCTAAAGGAATTTAAGGAGCGCCTATCTCTATCACTAGTGGGCTTATTGATTAATGTGTCCCAAAATCGAAATGTATTCAAATTATTATTGCCTACCACTTGAAGGATTTGTTGAGGCGGCTTTTGCACCGACTGCTTATTTTTAGGTTGCTTGCACATGTTCAGTATCCTTGCATAGCTAGTAGAATGAACTAACTGTAACAAGGAGGAAAACTAGAGTTATGGCAGAATTTAGCATTTTGAGGCTTATTCAAAACTATAAAAAAAGACAATTATTGAAACTAAGGTTGAAATGAAGGATATTAACTATAAAAAATAAGTGGTTTTATGTAGGACGATACTAATATGAATGATGGATAAACTTAATTAAAGTTGAAATGGCCTATTACTTATGGAGACATCGTTATTAAACAAAATATTAAAGCTAACCATTTGATTAGTCGTTCACTAAGATTAACCCTAATTCACATCATGGGAGTAAGGCCATCTTTAGGTAAAATGTTATAAGAAGGCCACAACGAGACAAAGATTCATTGTTTTTCATTTAACTAGAGAATTTTAGCATCTATGTACAAATAATATAGCAAGTTGTCAAATATTTATGTGGTGTAATGTGACACATGGTAGCATTTGATAAGAGCATGTGTAAATCATTCCATGTAAAATCAATTGCCATGTCATCCTACGAAGGATTTCTCGAGTGGAAGTTAGGTTTCAACATTTAAAAGGAGCCTATGTTCGATAACTAACATAGTCTAAGAGACAAAATGTTTCAAGATATTTTCTCGAAAAAAATTTCATCCAGTCCTGGGGCTTTGCGTAAGGTAAAACACTTGACAAGTGAATGGGCAACAACAAGATTGTCATAAAATATTCCGAGAAAATATTGGTAATGTCAGGAAAATTTTTGTCCCGCCATGGGATGATTAAGAAGTAAACATGGAAGGGTCAGCTAAAGAAATGAGAGCCCGGATGGGAACAATGATTGTTAATTAAAAAATAAGGTTTTGTCATAACCCAATTTTTTTCCAAAAGTATTCCAATAAAAGAGAGTGTGGTTCGAGATATTCATGTCTCAAGAGACAAGAAGAATGTTTATCAATGACACACTTAAAAAATTAAGCATTTTTTTTAAAAACTTTGTACGTGTTTTTTCAATGAAAAATGTACAAGGTGAAAATCCATTGTGATTTTACAAAGAGTGAATTATATATATCAGTAGGATATGCAAACTTAAAAGGGTCCCCATTTTTTACGGATTAGGTACAAAATGGAGGGTTTTTGTTTTACTATAGCAAAACCTTAACCAACACTAGTATACCAACATAATATGTATTTATTATATATTACTAATACATGAACGTTGGCATGTAGATTATTATATATATAAACATAATATGTGAGTATATATTAGTATATATACACGCATAATATGTTGAGATCTCTCTCTATCTCTATATACACACACACACACACACACACACATACCTAATTTTCACTATTCACCTAATATTTCATGAGGATTTTCAAAGTCTCAGGTGTGGGGAAGACACCAGACTTTCATTTTGAGGCCTTTACTACTATCAAAAGTGCAAGTTTTCCCTTAATACTACCTCTTGTAGTTGATGTTCATTCCTATTTTTTCACAATTACTTGCATTATGGTCATCACATGTTGATGAGGTGTGATGTTAAATTCAATGCTCTTCCCTTAGTTTTAATTGAGTTATTTGTGCTAGAGCTTTCCTTTTCTAATATGAGTATCAGATCATATAACCCTAATAAATATCTAGTAACCAAAATCATTAGTTGTCATATATATGCACCCCTAGGGTGAAATTTTCCACGTGGTTTTCATTTTTAGGTGGCTTGAGATGGATCAATGTTGGTTGGATTGCTCATATTTTAAACAAGGAAGGTTCCAACTCACTATTAATGCTCCAGTCAAACACATTGTGGCAATGAATACAACACGACCACTATTGGATAATTAATCAGTTTGAAGGTTTTGGAAAATGACATGGGTATTTTCATGCATGACATGTCATGAAAATACCCTATGTAAAAATACAAGCAATTAACCACATTAATGAGAGCTATATTTTCCAATGGAATTAAACCCTACTCTATTTTTGGGTTGTATACAATTAAGAAGTATTTGTGTACTCGGGAGTTATTCATGGTTCGATACACCCTCCCTATATTATATACCATCTATAATAAGTAAAGATCAAAGGTGGATGTTTATAATATTAAAGGATTGGTCAAGAAAGAACTCAAACTCTGTACTGCAAAATTGTTCAAATGGTCCAATATGAAGGCCATATGTTGGTGTATATTGCAGTTTGATGACAAGGCATATATGGATCCATGATAAGTCTATGTATTTTGTCTTTACAACTGTAATGTGAACTTGTGGTATTCCTCTTTTAATATAAATTATGTTATCCTAAGTTTTATTTCAAATAAGTACTTAGGCTATAGTTTTGTTTTGTACCACAAGCTAGTAGGTAAGCCCCCCTACCTAGTTTGTGTTGTGAATTCATGTATTTCTTAGTTAGAGTATCTAATTAGATAAATTTTTACTTTTGTTTATTTGTAGATTAATATTTTGATTCTCTGTAATTTTAGTTCTTGAACTTTCATATGTTTTTATTGCAAAAGTGTGGATTCTTTATAGAGGTTAGGCATTGAGGTTGATGAACACAAGTTCCTTTAAAGGAATTTTGAAACTATTTGATGGTTATGAAAAGGAAATTATTGTGATCATAGATCATAAAATTCTTTTGTAAATGTAATCCTATTGATCACACAAACTTATAGCATTTTTCTTTCTTCCTGGTTGAATTATATATTTTAAGTGCAAAGCGTGGATTCCCCCTACAAAATTTAGGCACTGGAAGTTGAAGAATGCAAGTGCTTCTTCAGGATCATAGAAACATTTTATGCCAAACAAAGGAATATGATTGGAGTCCAAAATTTTTTCTTGAAAACATAAGCTCATTTATCCAACAAATATTTTTATCCATTTAATTTCCACTCCGATAATTCATTTTATTGTCAATGCATGCCTTAAAGCATTCAATTGTAAAATTTGTTTCATAGCTTGAGAATCATTTATGTACTAGTTCCACACATACAATATTTTGGTGTTTAAAAGTTTATGACCATAGATTGATAATTAAATATAATGAAATTTAAGTCACTAAATTTATTAACAATAGCCTTATTAAACTAAAGGAGTTTGTATACAATCAATTTTGAGCAACCTCCTCAAATCAAAATAGGCTACTATAATGTAAGGTTCCTCAAATTTTATGTGGAATCTAGGAACCCTCTCTAAATTTAATAATAGGAGGTGACACAAAATTGACTTTAAATATCTTTCTCAAAAATTATTTTTGAACAACCTCCTCAAATAGGTTTTATGTGGATAAACTTTCAAAATGATAGGAAACCCTTCAAATTTGAGGACAAAATATTAATATGAGGCATGTCTATCATAATAAACACTTTTTAATTGGGAAAAAGTTAAAAAAGGGCTCATTTTTCCTAGCGATTTCAAAAAATCTCAAGACTTTAACGTAATCTTCTCAAAACTGAGGAAAATTTCTATGGTATACCTACCATATATAATTAGATATATTAAGATAATGTAATAAATAAATATCATATAATAATTTTTCTATAGCTAATCATTAAAACATATCAATGATTACATTATATTATAATTTTCATATGCCTATTGTTATATAATATTTGTTTATTATATTATAATCATAAATATAATAAGATATATAAAGTATATTACACTTATATAGATAATAAAAAAGTGACCAATAGTTAAGAACATGTGTTATTTCCTAAGAAAATAAAAGTTCAAATATAAACTGGTTTTCCCACAAACAAGTGTCTCACACAACAATTTTTGTTTCAAACTTGGCTATGACCTTAAAATTAAATTATTATTAATATTATTATTTATTACCTTTTTAATTAAAGAAAAAATATGAAATATGTAAAAATAAATATAATATTAATAGAGTTATATTCTTAAACTAAGTATATAATTACACTGTAAAGCGTTCTTACTTGAAAACAACTTTTCTAAACTTCCAAGTGTACTATTATGCATCATTGATTTTGATGTTAGATCATTGAAGTAATCTCTACCTTAGGATTAAATATTGTTATTATTAATAAGTTACATAGAAAAACCGTTTAAAAGTAAGTTTCCTAAAACAATAAATAGACTACCATGCTGAACCCATAGCCGACCATGCAATTCTGAAACTGCCTTCTCTGTGAGGAACATAGTTTCATCAAGTACAACAGTCTCTATAAGCTCTCTTTGTTTTAGCGGGAAGAATCAACAAGGGCGACAATTGGGTGTTTGGTTAGTGAGCCGTATGATAGAGAGGGAGGAAGATTGCCTATCCCGCCTAGTTCCTCTACTACTTTTGACAAAGGTGAAAGATGACGCCAAGGAACTTGATCATATGACACAAAAAAAGTCTTTAGACATAGCACAGGCCAGGAGGAGAATATCAGGGCTCAGCCAGCCAACGAAGTGGAGGAATCTCATGGATCAGGGAGATTGGATTTCGACAAGGTTTAGTTAGGACCTCACCCTGACAATGCCCTAATCTTTGAAGAAACCCTAAAGCCTGCCAAGGTGAAACTGAATAGTATAGAAGGCCAACGCGATGAAGACATAGAAATTTCTAGCAGAAAGCAAAAGGAATTCGAGGTAAGCTAATCGATTTCTTTGAAGGATTAATTCTGCTAGCATTTTCTTGTGTTCCTGAATAAGAGACTAATATCCATTGATGATTCAGGTAGGAAAAAATGAGAAACAAAAATCTATAATCCTACAAATTATTGAGAGAATATTTACGAAACAACATCAGGTACAACCCACGCGGTTTCCTTAATTTGGATCCGAGTTGATTTAGTGCTAATTCTTCAGTGCTGGATAATTTGGTTCTTGCAATCATTTTCAAATAACCTCTAGTAAACTATGGCATCATTTTCCGCTAAGGAATCTTTGAAAATATAGGTGGACATGGAAATAAATGATATTCACATTCCCCTTTGTACTCAAGGCATGTGCTTCGCTTTTTTCTCTGCAAGAAGGGATGAAGATTCATGAACATACTGTTAGGTTGAGGTTCGCGTCGTGTGTTTTTGTTTAGAATCCCTTGTAGACATGTATGTTAAGTGTGGGAATTTGGAGGTTGCACGCCAGTTTTTTGACAAAATGTCTGAATGAGATGTGGTCTCGTGGAAAGCCATGATATTCGGGTATGCTCAGAATGGCTTGCCAATGAGGTCTTGAGGCTCTTTGATGAAATGCAGCGGAACTGTGTGAAGATGAATCTGATCACCTTCAAAAGTGTGCTTCCCGCGTGTGCACAATTTTCAGCTCTATAACAGGGTAAGTGAATCCATGAATGTATAGTTCACAGTAGAATGAAGTCAGATGTTATTGTGCAAACTTCCCTTGTAGATATGTATGTTAAGTGTGGGAAATTACGGATTGCTCGTGAATCTTTTGAAAAACTGCCTAAAAAAATGTGTTCTCATGGAGTGCCATGATTTCTGGGTATGCTCGAGGGCCGAGCGGATCAGGCATTAGCACTGTTTTAGTAGATGCAGTTGACAAGTGTGATGCTTGACTCTATGGCTGTGTTGAGCATTATCCCAGAGTTTTTCCACCTAGCAGCTCTGCAAAAAAGTAAGTCTACTCATGGCTACACAATTAGGAATAGATTTGAGTCACGTGTTATTTTGGGAAACACTCTCATAGACATGTATGAAAAGTGTGAAAATCAAGGGATTGCATGGAAATTCTTTGACAGAATGGCTAAAAAATATGTTATCTCTTGGAATGTAATGATTGCTTGTTATGGCATGCACTGACGTGGGAATTATGCTATGAAACTCTTTTCTAACATGCAACAGTCCAGCATCGAGCCAAGTGATGCCACCTTTGATCTGTTAATTAATAGAATAAGACTTCCCTATTTACCTGTTCATAGACCAGTAGTATGTTGAAGTGTCACTGGTAATCAGAAATAGATGGTGTCACAGATAGTGATATGTTTTTTTAGCTGCATGTTATGATTTATATGATTTATATGATTTATATGTAGGTGAAAGGCTAGTTCCTCTATCTTATTGTTATTTTTGTAAATGTGGGTTACTGCATCTCTTCACAATGAGAATAATAAACCTTGTTTTTTCTCTGCATATGAACTTTTTTTCTCTTTTTGTTATGTATATTGATTAGTTTTCTATATTAGGTACAAGCAAGGGAATTGAGAGGTATTACAACATGTCAGAAATGGGGCATAGATTTGCAAATCTAGTTGGACCTTGGTGTATATTAGTGTTAGAGGTACATCATATTACCATAGATTTTTCGTATCCCTAACAGTTATTAAACAAACTACTTTTGCATTTTGGATCGGAAGTGCAAGAAAAGTCTGTGAATTCTTGTAATATAATAATGTAACATTTAGTGTTAGGATAGATTTTCGTTTACTGGTGATTAGATTCGATAAATGCTTGTTGTTGGTGTACATAGATAATTAACCTCGATGTATGTATGCTAATTCATTTTCTTTTTAGGTAAGTTAGTTAACTGATAAATAGTAGATGATCAAGAATTATTTCAAAGTGTTGGAGTTTGTTTATTTACTTTATCTTATTACATTTTATTATTTTTAAATTAAATTTTTATTCTAATATGTGAATTTATTTAAAAAATTTAAATATTAAATTGAATTTTTTTATAATGTAATATAAAAAATGATATTTTTAATATATCTATATAGAAAAAATTATTAATATACAATTTTTATTTTATAAAGTTATTTTATAATGCAATATATAAAATGATATATATTTTTAATACATTTTGATTAAAATTATTATTTTTTATCATTTTTGAATAATTAAGTGTGTATACCATTCTCATTATCTCAAGTGTATTATGAGCTAAGAGGTGAGTTAGAAATTAATAAGTTTTTTATTAAAGAATTCAAATCAAACTCTTAGAATGTTACACATCTATATATCTCTTAATGATGGACCAAACTTGTTATTTCAAAACATCAACAACAATTTGGTTCAAAACATCAACGACAAATCTCTTATGTGATGGATGTAGACAAAATTTCTCGAAGCAAATCCTATCACACAGAAAATTTAGTTTAACTCTCAAAGATTAGCTATTGTTCATCAACTCTTTTTAATTCCATTTAATTATTAGCATTATAAGCCTATATACACCAAGATATAACATTTATGTATCCATGTGTTAGAATACTAATATCCATTATAATTAGCACAACTATATAAATTAAAGGCTCAAGACACCAATGCAGGAAATAAATGTAATTGTGGCAACATGTTTGGTAAAACTTCAAATCCTAGGTTTGGAAGTCAACTAATTAGCTAAGAAAAACTTTTAATAATGCAAATAAATAACAAATATCTATTTATAAAATACAACTAACCTAATAATTTTAATGAGTCATCTACAAATATTAGAGCTGGAGGAAAGGACTCTAGAGGTTTGGATCAATAATGAAGAGAGGATTTTCAATTAATAAGACACAAACTAAAATTAAATTTTGGAAAATAGAACATGTTTAGAATAACAAAAATAAATATCAATTTGTTAAGTTATAAATTGTTGGTATAGTTGGTTTACAAATTGTTAGATATACTATTGTGACAATTTCTAGGTTTGATCTTGTGCCTTGCCAAAATTACTTCAATAAATTACTGATTCATTATAATAAAAAATAAATAAAATAAATATTAATTATTTAATAATAAAAATTAAATAAAATAAATATTAGCTATTTAATAAAAAACCTTGACTACTCTTTCCTATGTTACCTCTTTACAATGTTCCTTTGCAACATATGGTGCAATTGCTAGTTTTATATATTTAAAATAATGAATAATATATCTATATGTATTTAAATATCAATATTTTTCATGGATTTGTTAGGAAATATAGCAAATAGTATTCTCAATGATAAAATAGTTTCAATATTCACTAGTATAGATTCATTTTAACTGAAGATCTAACTTTGGAGAGAGATTAAATTTGTCATGTGCTAATTTCTTTTAGAGGGTCGTATAATTTTTTCATTGTTTAATTTACATTTTTTCTAATGTATAAATCTATTAAATGCCTTGAAAATATGGTTGAGCACTTGAATCATGTAGAGTGCACAATTTAAAGTTGCAATTCCAACAATTTTTACTACATTTCAAATCACTGAAGAATATACCCAAAATATCAAAATGTAGGATAGTAAAACTAATTGAAATGTTTTATTTTTATTGTAATATTTTATTTATAACTGTTTTTTTACTAATTATTAATATTTTTCAAATGCCATATATTAATTTTATATTAAACATTGAACAAATTGCATATGTATTTTTTATTATTCTTATTAAGAAATAATGGTTTTTTTCTTAACCTTGATTATTTATTATCTTTATGTCTTTAAATAACTTAACTAGATCCTATATTGAAATATTTTTGTGAATTATAATAATTGTATAATTTTCACACTCAATGAAATATTCTTACCACATCCTGTAAGCTGTAATGTTAATGATAAATTGGGATAGCACAGTGAGAATAAGATTATTGATATTTTATAACTTTTTTACTTATAACTAACCAAAATGAGCATATTCGCTTTTATTTTTAATTATAGTTCACATTTTTTTTATTTTTCTTCTAAAAAGTACATATGTCAAGTTGATACAAGTACATATTTTATTTATGGTTGAAAGTGAGAATAAAATATTCTCACATATTTTGAGTATAATGCATTTAATTAAAACTAAATACTAAATAAATTATTTATTTATTTAATTATAATAAAAATTATTTTAGAAAATATTTTATTTTTGTTTAAAAAAAAGTCATTTGGAGATTAAACATTGAACACATTACACATTTACCTCATAACTTCTAGAAATTGGAAAAAAAAAACAGTGTTATATATCACTATGTGGTTGCTTCTTTGCACATGCTAGGACATGTGGGACATTGTAGCCCTTTAGGTTCAATTGAATTATTTATCTTGAGGTTCTTTCTAGACGACACTGAGACGAGTTGCGTTTAGTGAGTTTGTTTGGAATATTTTCCGGTGGATTTTTCGGGTCTAATCTCTCTAAAATCTAGTAGGAATTTAGTGAAATCACAAGTTTTATGGTTAGCCCCTACACAATCAAAGTGCCTTAGGATATTTTTAGGTTGCTGAATCCATATATAGAGTCAAAAAACTAGTTTAAATAACACAAATCAAGATTCCACCTAAAAAAATTTTGCGGTATTTCGACACTGGAAAGTACAAAAAGTCACACTAAAGACAACTTCGGAGAAAAATTAGGGATTTACATATACATTTATACCAGGTAGTCTAAAAACCCCACAAAACAACTCGGAAATTCCAGTAATATTATGAAAAATTTTAGCAGAAATTTTTGAAAATCGAGGTTACAACTGTCAAAATTTAGGATTTTGGGTGCCTTAGGAGTTATTGATGGCATTGAATCCATTTGCACCATAAAAAAAAAATTCAAACACTCCAACTACCTGAATTAAAAAAAAAAAAAAATTACTAGAATACAGTGAACCACACTATGCCAATGAAAAGGTTGTTTCTTTGCACATGCTAGAACAAGTGGGACATTGTAGCTCTTTATAGTTATTTGAATGGAAAAAAATAACCAAATTTTCTATGAGCCATAAATTCACAACAGTTTTATATGCTTATCGTTACATAACTGGATTTCAAAATCCAACATCGAACATATACACACACCATGCACTTATAAGCCATAAACAAACTAGTTATTTTCAACCGCAAGACGAATTCAATCACCTATCTTGAATTCCTCACTAGAAGGCATGGAGGTAATGACACATTGCGGATGTATGTACACATTTATACATGATAAGGTTTCCTGGCCATAAGAAATTCTGATGAAAAGGTTAACATCCATTTTTGTAAATGGAGACAGAGAAGTGGGCCCAAAGAGAAACATAAGTAAGGGAGTTGTCTTTAGTGCGACTTTTTTAAGTTTTAGGTGCTGGAATCCGGTGAAAAATTTTGAGGTAAAATCTTGGTTTTTGTTATTCAAACTGGTTTTTTGACTCTATATATGGATTCAGCACCCTCAAAAGCTTTAGGGCACTTCAATTGTGCAAAGTTAGCAATCAAACTTCTCTTTTCAATAAATTCCTTTCAGAATTTAGAGAAATTACACCATAAAAAGTCACCATAAAAGCCTTAAAAAAGTCACACTAAAAACTATTCAATAAGTAAATTATGGGAATCAATGATCGGGATAAGGGTTGTCGTCACATGCTACGCTTTCAATTATGTAAACAATTTATATAAGTGTAAAACACGTAAACATGGCACACTCGTCACATGCTACACTTTCAATTATGTAAACGATTTATATAAGTGTGAATGTCACAGTCATATGAATTTTGTTCCCAGATTTAATTTTCTTTAAAACTTGTGGAATCGAGATTTTTTATTTATTAAATTAGAATTTAATACATACCCAGTGTTAGACTTCCTAGGACAGATCCAAACAATTATTTTTTTACATTTCATTATAGTTTTTGTAACATCCACAATTAAACCTTAAGATATGGAAAATAAATAAAAATATTGTTAACATTGCATTCACACATTCTCCAATTAAATTTACTTGTCAATCAAATTTCATACAATATATATATAACTAGCACAACCACATTATATTTACTAATGTGGTTGATATATGCCGATAGGTGTATATAAAATATATTTACAACCACATTCACTAATGTGGTTGATATACGGCAATAGGCCTATATCCACTACCCAACACATTAATTTATATATCAATAAATAGTATATATAATAATATTATTATATTAACTTGAAATATATATAATATATATTAATAATAATATTTATTAATATATTAATTATGATTAAAATCACCAAAATATTTATATATATTAATAATATTATAATATTATTAATATATATTATTAATAAATATTAGAATATTGATTAATAATATATATTAATAATATTAAACCCAAAAACATAAGAAAGTAATAAACTTTAAGAATTAATATATTAAAATGAAGAGAGTAATAAAGCATATGAAACAATATTTAAAAACAAAAAACCTAAGCGATTAATAAACCCTAACAATTAATATTTTAAACTGGAGATATTAATAAACCCAAGGGATAATTAATAATACAAACCCAATGTCATCATAAACCTAGATATTATAAACCAAAGGAATTGGTGAACCTAAGGGATAAATATTATAAACATAAGGGATCAATATTAAAAACACAAGAGATTAATAAACCATTAGAATTGATATTTTAAACTAAAAAACCTAATAAATTAATAATCCATAAGAATTAGTATTTTAAACATAAGATATTAATAAACCAATAAGATTATTAACATTATAAACCAAAAGAACTAATAAACCCAAGGGTTTAATATTATAAACCAAAGGAATCAGCGAACCCAAGGGATAAATATTATAAACGTAACGGATGAATATTAAAAACAATAGAAATTAATAAACCCTAAGAATTATTTTCTTTTAAACTCAAGAGAGTAATAAACCGAATGTGTGATTAATATTATAAACCAAAAGAACAAATAAACCCAAGGGTTTAATACTATAAACCAAAGGAATCAGTGAACCCAAGGGATAAATATTAAAAACATAACGGATCAATAAGGCTAAAGGCAATAGTAAAAACAATAGAGATTAATAAAACCCAAGAGAATAATATTATAAACCAAAGGAATTGGTGAACCCAAGGTAATTGATTTAAACATTGAGACAATTGTTGTCACAATGCGACGTTGGACCAACTATGACCAGGGTTGGCCATGGGTGATTTTCATATTGAGACAATATTTGTCAGAATGTGACATTTGATCATGGATGAAATCGATCAATTATTCATATTATAAACCAAAAGAACTAATAAACCCAAGGGTTTAATATTATAAACCAAAGGAATTGGTGAACCCAAGGGAAAACCATTACCCAACAAATTCTAAACCAAAGGAATTTGTAAACCCAAGGGAATTGATTTAAACATTGAGACAATTGTTGTCACAATGCGACGTTGGACCAACTAAAAACAATAGAGATTAATAAACCCTAAGAATTAATATTTTAAACTCAAGAGAGTAATAAACTGAATGCGTGATTAACATTATAAACCAAAAGAACTAATAAACCCAAGGGTTTAATATTATAAACCAAAGGAATCGGTGAACCCAAGGGATAAATATTAAAAACCTAAGGGATCAATAAGGCTAAGGGAAATATTAAAAAAAATAAAGATTAATAAAATCCAAGAGTTTAATATTATAAACCAAAGTAATTGGTGAACCCAAAGGAAAACCAGTACCCAACAAATTATAAACCAAAGGAATTGGTGAACCCAAGGTAATTGATTTAAACATTGAGACAATTGTTGACATAATGCGACGTTGGACCAACTATGACCAGGGTTGGCCATGGGTGATTTTCATATTGAGACAATATTTTTCAGAATGTGACATTTGATCATGGATGAAATTAATCAATTATTCATATTATAAACCAAAAGAACTAATAAACCCAAGGGTTTCATATTATAAACCAAAGGAATTGGTGAACCCAAGGGAAAACCATTACCCAACAAATTATAAACCAAAGGAATTGGTGAACCCAAGGGAATTGATTTAAACATTGAGACACTTGTTGTGACAATGCAACGTTTGACCAACTATGACCATGGTTGGCCATGGGTGATTTTCATATTGAGACAATTCTTGTCAGAATGAGACATTTGATCATGGATGACATTGATCGATTATTCATATTATAAACCAAAAGAAATAATAAACCAAAGGGTTTAATATTATAAACCAAAGGAATTGGTGAACCCAAGAAAAAACCATGACCCAACAAATTATAAACCAAAGGAATTGGTGAACCCAAGGGAATTGATTTAAACATTGAGACAATTGTTGTCACAATGCGACATTGGACCAATTATGACCATGGTTGGCCATGGGTGATTTTCATATTGCGACAATGTTTGTCAGAATGTGACATTTGATCATGGATGACATTGATCGATTATTCATATTATAAAACAAAAAAACTAATAAACCCAAGGGTTTAATATTATAAACCAAAGGAATTGGTGAACCCAAGGGAAAACCATTACCCAAAAAATTATAAACCAAAGGAATTGGTGAAACCAAGGGAATTGATTTAAACATTGAGACAATTGTTGTCACAATGCGACGTTGGACCAACTATGACCATGGTTGGCCATGGGTGATTTTCATATTGAGACAATATTTGTCAGAATGTGACATTTGATCATGGATTGCATTGATCGATTATTCATATTATAAACCAAAAGAACTAATCAGCCCAAGGGTTTAATATTATAAACCGAAGGAATTGGTGAACCCAAGGGAATTGATTTAAAATTTGAGAAAATTGTTGTCACAATGCGACGTTGGACCAACTATGACCATGCTTGGCCATGGATGATTTTCATATTGAAACAATATTTGTCAGAATGTGACATTTGATCATGGATGACATTGATCGATTAATATTCATATTATAAACCAAAAGAACTAATAAACCTAAGGGTTTAATATTATAAACCAAAGGAATTGTTGAATCCAAGGGAATTGATTTAAACATTGAGGCAATTGTTGTCACAATGCAACGTTGGACCAACTATGACCATGGTTGGCCATGGGTGATTTTCATATTGAGACAGTATTTGTCAGAATGTGACATTTGATCATGGATGACATTGATAGATTATTCATATTATAAACCAAAAGAACTAATCAGCCCAAGGGTTTAATATTATAAACCGAAGGAATTGGTGAACCTAAGGGAATTGATTTAAAAATTGAGACAATTTTTGTCACAATGCGACGTTGGACCAACTATGACCATGCTTGGCCATGGGTGATTTTCATATTGAGATAATATTTGTCAGAATGTGACATTTGATCATGGATGACATTGATCAATTAATATTCATATTATAAACCAAAAGAACTAATAAACCTAAGGGTTTAATATTATAAACCAAAGGAATTGTTCAGCCCAAGGGAATTGATTTAAACATTGAGGCAATTGTTTTCACAATGTGATGTTGGACCAACTATGACCATGGTTGGCCATGGGTGATTTTCATATTGAGACAATATTTGTCAGAATGTGACATTTGATCATGGATGACATTCATCGATTATTCATATTATAAACCAAAGGAATTGGTGAACCCAAGGGAATTGATTTAAACATTGAGACACTTATTGTCAGAATGTGACATTTGATCATGGATGACATTGATCGATTATTCATATTATAAACCAAAAGAACTAATAAACCCAAGGGTTTAATATTATAAACCAAAGGAATTGGTGAACCCAATGGAAAACCATTACCCAACAAATTATAAACCAAATGAATTGGTGAACCCAAGCGAATTGATTTAAACATTGAGACAATTGTTGTCACAATGCGACGTTGGACCAACTACGACCATGGTTGGCCATGGGTGATTTTCATATTGATACAATATTTGTCAGAATGTGACATTTGATGATGGATGACTTGATCGATTATTCATATTATAAATGAAAGGAATTGGTGAACCCAAGAAAAAACCATTACCCAACAAATTATAAAGCAAAGGAATTAGTGAACCCAAGGGAATTGATTTAAACATTGAGACAATAGTTGTCACAATGCGACGTTGGACCAACTATGACCACGGTTGGCCATGGGTGATTCTCATATTGAGACAATATTTGTCAGAATGTGACATTTGATCACAGATGACATTGATCGATTATTCATATTATAAACCAAAAGAACTAATAAACCCCAAGGGGTTAATATTATAAACCAAAGGAATTGGTGAACCCAAGGGAATTGATTTAAACATTGAGACAATTGTTGTCACAATCCAACGTTGGACCAACTATGACAATGGGTGATTTTCATATTGATACAATATTTGTCACAATGTGACATTTGATGATGGATGACATTGATTGATTATTCATATTATAAATGAAAGGAATTGGTGAACCCAAGAGAAAACCATTACCCAACAAATTATAAACCAAAGGAATTGGTGAACCCAAGGGAATTGATTTAAACATTGAGAAAATTGTTGTCACAATGCGATGTTGGACCAAATATGACCATGGTTGGCCATGGGTGATTTTCATATTGAGACAACATTTGTCAAAATGTGACATTTGATCATGGATGACATTGATCGATTATTCATATTATAAACCAAAAGAACTAATAAACACAAGGGTTTAATATTATAGACCAAAGGAATTGGTGAACCCAAGGGAATTGATTTAAACATTGAGACAATTTTTGTCACAATGTGACGTTCAACCAACTATGACCATGGTTGGCCATGGATGATTTTCATATTGAGACAACATTTGTCAGAATGTGACATTTGATCATGGATGACATTGATCGATTATTCATATTATAAACCAAAAGAACTAATAAACCCAAGGGTATAATATTACAGACCAAAGGAATTGGTGAACCCAAGGGAATTGATTTAAACATTGAGACAATTATTGTCACAATGCGATGTTGGACTAACTATGACCATGGTTGGCCATGGGTGATTTTCATATTGAGACAACATTTGTCAGGATGTGACATTGGATCATGGATGACATTGATCGATTATGCATATTATAAACCAAAAGAACTAATAAACCCAAGGGTTTAATATTATAAACCAAAGGAATTGGTGAACCCAAGGGAATTGATTTAAACATTGAGACAATTGTTGTCACAATGCGATGTTGGACCAACTATGACCATGGTTGGCCATGGGTGATTTTCATATTGAAACAATATTTGTCAGAATGTGACATTTGTTCATGGATGACGTTGATCGATTATTCATATTATAAACCAAAAGAACTAATAAACCCAAGGGTTTAATATTATAAACAAAAGGAATTGGTGAACCCAATGGAATTGATTTAAACATTGAGACAATTTTTGTCACAATGCGACGTTGGACCAACTATGACCATGGTTGGCCATGGGTGATTTTCATATTGAGACAATATTTCTCATAATGTGACATTTGATCATGGATGACATTGATCAATTATTCATATTATAAACCAAAAGAACTAATAAACCCAAGGGTTTAGTATTATAAACCAAAGGGATTGGTGAACCCAAGGGAATTGAATTAAACATTGAGACAATTGTTATAAAAATGCAATGTTGGACCAACTATGACCATGGTTGGCCATGGGTGATTTTCATATTGAGACAATATTTTTCAGAATGTGACATTTGATCATGGATGACATTGATCCATTAGGGGAATTTTGAGGTCTAAAATGGGCCTCATAAGAAAATGTACAACAAAAATAAACTTTATAACAACCAATAGGATTCAAGATGATGATGTCATCCATAATTGATGATGCACCATTTTTGGAGTAAAAAAGTAAAAATATTAAAAAATAATAAAACAATAAAACTACTTTTTCAACTCGTATTTTAAACTTATCTCCCAAAATTTTTACTCAAATTTCGAGTGGGAGTACCGTTGGATGCGGAATTTAATTCCTCATCCAAGGAGTACCCATGTTGCATACTTTCGATGAACTCTTCCACACGAAAAATGAGAAATACATAAAAAATGTGATTGTAATCACGTTTTTTTATGTATTTCTCATTTTTCGTGTAGTAGGACCCATCGAAAGTATGCAACATGGGTACTCCTTGGATGGGGAATTAAATTCCGCATCCAACGAGTACTCCCGCTCGAAATTTGAGTAAAAACTTTGGGAGATAAGTTGAAAATATGAATTGAAAAAGTAGTTTTTTCATTTTTCCCTCTAAAATTTGATGATGTCATCAAATCTTATTAGATTTTTTCCACTATTATTTTATAATTTCCTTAGGAGGCCCATTTTAGACCTCAAAATTCCCCTGATGGATTATTCATATTATAAACCAAAAGAACTAATAAACCCAATGGTTTAATATTAGAAACCAAAGGAATTGTTGAACCCAAGAGAGAAATATTAATAATCTAAGGGACCAATAAGGCGAAGGACCAATAAAATTAACAAAAAAATACTCAAGCTGAAGAAATTAATAAACACTAATAATTAACCCAAGGGATTATCCATATTATAAACCAAAAGAACTAATAAACCCAAGGGTTTAATATTATAAACCAAAGGAATTGGTTAACCCAAGGGAATTGATTTAAACATTGAGACAATTGTTGTCACAATGCGACGGTGGACCAACTATGACCATGGTTGGCCATGGGTGGTTTTCATATTGATACAATATTTTTCAGAATGTGACATTTGATTATGGATGACATTGACCGATTATTCATATTATAAACCAAAAGAACTAATAAACCCAAGGGTTTAATATTAGAAACCAAAGCAATTGGTCAACCCATGAGAAAAATATTAATAACCAAAGGGACCAACAAGGCCAAGGGATAAATATAAAAAACAAAAAAGATTAAAGTAAAGGCTAGGAATAAATATTTTAAATGCAAATGAATGAGAAACTCACATGATTAATAAAGAGATCGATAAATATTAGGAATCATTTTTTTAAATAAAAATCATTGATAAAGTAACATGATTATTAATATTATAAACCGAGGGGAGTAAACATGGTTTACCATGCTTGATTTAAACATTGAGACAATTGTTGTCACAATGCGACGTTGGACCAACTATGACCATGGTTGGCCATGGGTGATTTTAATATTGAGACAATATTTGTCAGAATGTGACATTTGATCATGGATGAGATTGTTCGACTATGGATAACGCTAATTAACAAGGGGTTTCTAGGGTGAAAGGGATGACAATGGTTGACCAAGGATGACCATGGTTGAGTAAGGTTAAGTAAACTTCTCTATCATTTAACATAGGTGAGAATGAGGCTATGTTGGCAATGTTTGGCCATAGTTGATTAAAATGATTAGAATGTAAAAATTATTAGTATTACTTATTCATATTAATATTAATAATATTTCTATTAACAATATTAATTTTAATATCATTAATACTATTAATGATATGGTCACAATGAATTTTTTTTTTTTTTGTCTCAAAATCTTTTTTTATTTTAAATTAAAGATAATTATAATTACTTAAACAACTATTATACTTATTATTATATTTGTTTATATATTATTTTAGATATTATTTTAATCATAATTAGTTTAACCGTTTAAACAATTATAACTATAATTAATTATTATAATTATTAATTATAATTAAGGCTCACCATGGATTATTATGGTTTAAGAGGGTTACCCATGGATGACTGTGGCTAAGCAAAATTGTGTATCATTGAGCATTGGTGAGAATGTGTGACATTGATTGAGTGTGTTGGAAATGTTTAACCATATTTAATTAAAATGATTAGCATGTAAATATTATTAATTGTTAAAAGTAATCTTAATAGTATTTATATTAACATCATTAATAATAATATCATTAATACTTTTAATCATATTGTTAGAGTGAATAAAAGTATAAATTTATTTTTATTAATAATTATATTGTTAATTATTACAAAAGAAATATTATTATTCTTATTTATCAATATTAATGTTAATAATTTTTTTTAACAATATTAATATTCTTAATAATATTAATATTATAATGTAGATAGTATTATCTTAATAATACTAAACATCAAAAATTTAAAAATTTAAAAACTTTAAAAACTAAAAAAAATCTACCAGCCCATCTTTAAAAAGAAAAGGAACAAATCCCATTCGTTAAATTTAGTTTGGACTGCCTTTTAATCTACTAAACAAATACATAACCTTTTCATTAAGCAAATACACACTGCCTTTTAATCTACGAAAGAAATACACAACCTTTTTTTTTAAGCAAATACACCTGCCCTTTCAATGCATTAATTTGTTAGATGAAGTTACATATTCATATCAATCTACCCATAAAGATGTTTGATCTTTATTAACTTTTAAAATATTTATGCGATCTATAATATTGATGAAGTTTCCGATTCAAACTTCACACAGAGGGATAAAGATTGAGAGTGGAGTGATTTCTAGAGCACAACATTTTTTTTTTTTGGATAATCAAAGTATTGAATATAATTCTGTGTATTCAAAACGACTAGTGCCTTTCCAGTTCAAACTCTCGGAACTATAAAACTTCAATATATATAAGCATCATGACTATACTATGCAAATACCAAGTCCCAAGGCTATTCCCCCTCCATGGTTGCTTTACGCCTATTTTGTTCAATGGCGAATATAATGAACACCACAATAATACTTAAATACAACAATTATAATTCAATTGTGATAAAAATACATGTGCTACTAACAAAAAAAAAACATTAAAGCACATAAGTTTAAAACATAAAAAATTATAAACCATAACAAAACATTTTATCGTGCGATACCAAACCATTAAACCAAAACTCTGCCCGAAATTCAAACTGCAATTAAACCAAATTGCATTTTTGAATTTTCGCGTTACAAACCTGCTGACGTCACAGAAGTTTTTGTGCGCGCGATGAAATATACAATCACGTCCACAAAATTGTTTCGGATCCGAAATGGGGTTGATGACGTCGGGGTATTTTGTGACCCGAAACTTTTATGAAATGCCGCATATAAAACTTTCGGGTCCGGGTTGAACCATTGCGATAGCACAAAACCCTTTCGAGTACTGAAAATGTCACTTTAATTTATATGATGATTTAGCATAGAAGCCATTTGAGTGGTGAAGTGCTATTTTTTCTTTCTTGTGATTGATCACTAAAGCCATTTGAATAATGAAGAGCCTTTTTCTATTTCAAATGTCTCCATCAAATAGTTGTCTGATGTTTCACATTCCAGCGATTTATGCCCACAATCTGGCACAATCAATTGCTCCCAAGGGATGATTGGAATGTTATTGAGAGCTCTTCGATATTTCGTTTAAAATTTGCAAGCCCATATAATTGTGCGCATATACCAAATGACCTTATGTTTAGAAATAGAAATTCAGTTAGAGAAACCGATCAAAGCAAGCGAATGACAAACTTGTTAAAATGTGGAGAGAAAATTAGAAAATACTTGCAATCTTAATCGACTTAACTTCCCAAAATCATTACCGTAGCTTGAGGATTAGTTCCAGGAGACATATTGAAGGTCGACCCGTCAATCATTCGCAGAGAATCAACCCCTAGAACTTGATATTTCTCATTGACAACAGTGCTGACTTGACAACTGCCATGATAGTGCCATAGTGTAGCCATAGTGTCTTGGCAGAATGCTTCCATGGCCTCATTGTCGCTTGTATTTGCAGGGAGCTGAGGACTAATAATTTGCATCGTATAAGGCTTGATTGATTTTGTTCTCAAAACCCTACTTATAGTTCGCAGTCCCTTCACACAATTTTGGAGATCCACCCGATTTGAAAAGTAGTTAAACCTCACCAAAGGATTGACTCTAACATCCACAGAACTCAAACGAAGATCCCCCTTTGAAAAAGGCCCTGCAACCTTTTCAATTATGCTTCCCATATAGATATATTTGTCAAATGAATTTGCGTTGTCTCTACTTCGCACGCTGGAAGCTTGATCTAGGTCATTTTCTAGAACCACGTCATGTAAATTCGTGATCTAGAACATGAATCCTCAAATATTCCAGGTGCTCTTGAGGGCTGATCCCACTCAGAAGTAGGAGTTGGGGGCTCCCAATGGCACCAGGAGAAATAATCACTTCGCCTCCTCTAGCCGGATTTAATACATCCCAATGATTAATTCCATATGGGTCCAAATACTCGACCCCAGAAGCCGTCGGTATTAACCTGGATCCTCCTGTAAGTCAAGAAGCACAGAATCAATTGTTTCTCCCTAATTATCTCGATCAAGAAAATGCACTCGGACTTTCCATCAAGAAAATACATAGCAATTCTTCAAGAAATCAATAATTTCTATCAAGAAAACTCACAGCAATAATTTCTTGATTAGACAATTTACGTGGCTCCACCTGTAAATATAACAGAGGACAATCATTCCACTTCAATAGTGATTATTCCACGTGTAAATTGTGTATGGACTTAATAAACCGTTCCCTCCATTGTAGTTTAAACCATCACGCATGCGTTGAGAATTTGAACCATCACGCATAATGGCCTCGGCCTACGCAACGTCTACAGCCACATGGTATTCCATGTTTTCCACATGGTATCTCATGGTATCCCTGTCTTTTTAGAGTTTACCTTAATTTGACAGGTGGTAGTCAACAAATGGAATAGTAAATTTTTAATCATGTTTTGTAAAAAATTAATTTAAGTAGGTTTTAAACACTTGATTTAGACATGCAAGGAGGTTATGGATTTTAATTTCATTCATTGATTGAGTGGCGACGACGAGAATATACTGGCATCTTTCAATATAGACCATCGGATGAGAAAGATTAATTAGCAAAATCATTAATGAAGCCAATTCTGATAGGGGGCTACGCCTATTGGCGTAAATATATTCATGACATGGCTTATTTATATGTTGAGGAGTACGAGTGTTGATTAACTCAATTGTAACCACACATCACATATAAATATATTCATGACATGGCTTATTTATATGTTAAGGAGTACGAGTGTTGATTAACTCAGTTGTAACCACACATCACATATAAATATAAATGGGACAACCTATCTGTGGGAATTGTTTAAGTTATTATTGTTTGAGAATAACATACATACTCATTCATTAATTATGGGCGCCAACCTGATTTACATGGTACTAATGGTTTTTATATTACATGCAACAATGTTTGAAATCATTTAATATTTCAATCTACTTTGGATGCCTAACATCCGAAGGTCCTTGATGTTCATATGGCAGGAGGTCTGGTTGACACATGGCAACTTCTCCGTGTTGATCTCAGGGTGGTCGGAAAGTGGAGGTATTCGAGTGGGAAATTAGGGTTATACCCTACCCGAACTCGCATTATTGTTTCCATTCTTTCGCTTGCTGTCATCGAGAGCCAATTTGCAAGGTGTAGGGGAAGTTTCTCTAACCCTTGCCATCACAGTGAGCCTTCCCCAGGATTTACTTCGTTCAAATAGGTATATCAATTAATGATCCAAATTTCTGTAGGAATGTAACAGAATACACATATAACCATAAATACAAATATGCAACGGAAATAACACTTCATTTCATTAATATCAAAGAACTGGAATTTTCTTATGGACAGAATGGAAATAAACTAGCTAGGGCGCTGATAGCTTATCTTTGAGAAGATATGTGGTGGCTACAGGCCTCTGAACTGTGTTACCATGATGATCGAGGGCATATTCTTTATTTAGAAATAATGAAAAACCCTAAACATCCAAAACCCTAACGCTAGGAGATGAAGCGCCAAAACTATGGGCCCCGTTTGGGTAAATTGGTGTTTCAACTTCCTGGGGACGTAACTTTGGCATATGATCTTCGTTTGACGTGCACCATATCTCGTTAGAAATATCTATAAAAGGAATAAAAATTTTTATGTGATCAATATCAGTCCATGGACCCATGTTGCTCCCAATTTTCTAAAAAAACGTCATTTAGGGCCTCAAAATGGCTCCAAAAGTTCAAGACTCGAAAAACTGTTAAAAATAGTAAGTTGTGCCGAAACTGAAAAACTGAAAGAGACAATGGTGGGGCCCCAAGTGGAATAGGCGAGTGGCCACCAATATCTGCCGGGATCATTCCTCTCCCCTTAGGAAGCAATGGTACCCATTACATTGAGTTCCTCCATAATATGGGGAAACTTCTGCTGAACTTGGTCCCTAGTGAACCACTTGCCTTGGTGTAGGAGTTGGCCAACTTTGACAACCCGATACAGTTGGATCTTCTGTTGGAAAGTGTTCTTGATTTTCATGTCCATGATATAATCTGTGGTGGCATGTTCCATGCAGTTTTGGTTTAAATTTGTTCGAGTGAGTTGTTCTGCAATGTCAGAGGTGTCCAATAGAGGTGGGAAGTAGGGATGAAGGCGATCCACATATAATACTGGGTGTAGACCATGGAATGGTTGGATAGTGAGCTCGAAGTCATTATTCCCTATAGCCTTGGTGATGGTGTACGACCCATATCAGAGCGGGCGAAGCTTTTGTGGTGTCCAGTGAGGTGCTCCTTCTACAAATGTAGCCACCCTTTGTCGCCCACCTGGAATATGTTTTGCACTTGATGTTGATCATGTTGTTGTTTGTACTTAGCATTGGCTCTATCCAATATGTCATGAACCTATTGGCAGATGTGCTGAATGCGCTTGATGAAGTTGTTTTCTTTGTCAGCTTCAAACTAGACATGAGCCAAATAGGCCTGAGTAGCCGCAAATGGCATGGCTATGTCAATGGGACATAGTGGTTGGAATCCCAATCCCACCTGAAAGGGGCTGTGGTCGGTTGAGTTGTGGAGAGCTCGGTTATAACTGTGTTGTACATAGGGGAGGCTCTCATCCCATGTTAGTGGATTTTTTGAATTGTACATGTGCAGAATGTGTACAATCATCCTATTGACAACCATTGTCTAGCCATCAGTTTTTGGATGGGAAGCTGTGGACTTGGTGAGTTTGGTGTCTAGCATTGACCAAAGGCTGGACCAAAATGTGCTAAGGAACCTGCTATCCCGATCTGATATGATAGACTATGGGATCCCAAAGTGCACCCACACTCGTTCAAAGAAGAGTATAGCAGTGGCTTCTGCTGTGATATTCTTCTTGCAGGCCACCGTAATGGCCATCTTCGAGAATTTGTCAACGACCATGAAAACAAACTCATTTGCATGCTTAGTAGAAGGAAGACTCGACATGTAATCCATGGATATGAATTCCCAAGGTCAACTAGGGGTAGGTAGAGGATTATATAGGCCTTGCTTCTTGATGGTCGTTTTGGAAATGGCGCAGGCAGTGCAGGTTCTAATGTACTTCTCGACATCCTGTCGAAGGTTCGACCAATAGAAACACTTTTGTAGTACTACCATTGTTTTCTCGATCCCGAAATGCCCAACGACTCGACTGTAGTGTGCTTCCCATATCATGCTGGCATGCTCACTTGAAGAAACACAAAGGTGTCCGAGGTGACATAATAGTGCATCTTGGAAGGGAAATTTTGGAACTTGCATAACCCCCATGAGTCCCTTGTATATGTGGCCGAATTTTGGATCGCTCTTGTATAGAAGTGGAAAATGATAAGTATCATGCCCATAAGAGTGGAGAATGGTGGTTAGTGCCATGATCTGTGGTCGTTTGAGGAAATCTGGAACATTATTGGTGCTACCCTTCTTGTACTTGATGTTAAAATGAAACTGTTGCAGATATGTGGACTGCTTCTGATGGTGATCATTCTGTAACTTCTCTTGCGTATGTATGAACTGCAGGGGTTGGTGGTCTATGTGGATGATTGTTTCCTTCCCCAAAACATAATGTTTCCATTGTCGACAAGCCTGTACAATGGAATACATTTCTTTTTCATAAGTGGTATACTTACGAATTGTGTCGGAAAATGTCTCACTGTGATATGCTAATGGATGCCCTTGTTGAGTAAGAATGGCCCCAATAGCATAGTCAGAGGCATCTATCTCGATCTCAAATGGTTGTTGCAAGTCTGGTAATCTGAGCACTAGGGTATAACAGAGGCGATGTTTCAATTCTATGAATAGATTCTGTTGAAATTCCTACCAGAAGATTTTTTCTTTCGCTCCTCCCTTGGTGACTTGACTCAAGGGCCAAGTGTTATGAGAGAATCCCAACACAAACCTGTGGTAGAAATTAGCAAGACCCAGAAAGCTGCGAAGCTCTGTTAGAGTGGTTGGGGTTGCCAATTTCGAATGACTTGGATCTTGGTTGGATCCACATGAACCCCCCTTTCATCAATAATGTATCCTAGATATTGAACCTGGTTCATGCCAAAAGTGCACTTCTCCAAATTGGCCCACAACTTCTGTTTCATAGTATTTGGAGGACTTGTTGGATGTGGTGGAGGTTCTCTTCCCAAGGCTGGCTGAAGATCAAAATGTCATCGAAATACACCACTACAAATTATTTGGTGAATGGCCACAAGATGTCTTCCATCAACCTCATGAAGGTTGCGGGAGCATTCGTCAACCCGAAAGGCATTACCAGCCATTCGAAAAGGCTCTCCTTGGCTTTGAAGGCAGTCTTCCACATCTCGGAGGGTTCGATTCGTACTTGGTGATACCCAGACTTCAAGTCGATCTTGGTGAAATATTTCGCCCCTTTGATTTGGTCCAGAAGGTCATCAATCTGTGGGATCAGGTACCTATTCTAGACAGTGATCTTGTTTAGTGCCTGATAGTCAACACAGAGTCTCCAAGTCCCATCCTTATTTTGTACCAACAGGATTAGGCTCCCATAGGGTGATGAACATGGCAGGATGTGACCTTTCTATAGCAATGCCTAAATCTGTCTCTTGATTTCGTTATTCTCCAAAATAGAGCGTCAATAGATCATTCCATTGGGTATCGGTGCACTTGGGGTCAGATCAATGGGGTGCTTGACTTGACAGTGTAGAGGTACCCCTATGGGTGAGGTGAAGATGTTCCCATAATCCTCCACAACCTTGTCCATTTGTTCTTTTCGTGCAGAGGATCCCTGTCTACAGGTCATGGCCACAATCTTCTTCTTTCCCTGGGGGCAGATCATTAGGAAAACAAATTTCCTGGTTTGGGAAATGATTTTACTACATTGTTTCGCAGTAATCAGATACATAGCGGTAGGTAGTAGTACCTCTAGTATCCTATACAGCTTATTTCCCAAAGTAAAAATAATAGCGCGAGGCCAAGACTCATAATACATCAGAAACATCAAGAGGAACAATGTCACATAATACCTCATCTGTGAAGGACTTGATGCTATAGGGAAGGCGACACTGCTGGCTGACGTGGAGATCTCATCCTTGGTAAAGCCACCCGATGGTGTATGCCTGTGTGTATATTGTGGTCGTCAAGCCCAACCACTTCACAACGTCTACCGAAATGAGGTTATTTTGGCTCCCATTATCGACAATTAACTATAGCGGGGAACCCTTTACCCACATATGGGAGTGGAAGTGATGCTCCTCCTCCTCTGGATCTTCCGGTTCCTCCTTCTGGATCTTCGTAGTGGCAATAGTGGTGTTGGGATCTGCATCAATAATTTGTTTCCCTTTTTCATTCCCCATGTTCGGTTGTGATTCAGAGTCAGAGCATGCATATGATTCAGAAGCCCTCATCTTGAACAATAGTGACTGCTTGGCCCGACACTCACTTGTGTTTTGAGTGGAGCTCTTATGGAAATTACAGCACTTTCCCGTGTCCTTATTTGGCTTTGTGGTGTTGTTATTTGCTTGTGGCTTTGGAAAGTTGACTTGGGCTACCATGCCTTGGCTTTGTCCTTTGTTTTTTGGTTTGGGGACACCTTTCCCTTGCTTTTGATTCGTAGATCCAAAGTCTTGCTTCTTATGTTTGAATTTCTGCTCAATCTTGGCATCATACCAATATTCCATACCAAGTGAGGAGATTTAAAGGAACTCCATTTCCTCCTGAATGTATCTGGGCAGACAACTATGATACTTTAGCACCAAATGTTTCTTTGAATCTTTGAAACCAAACTTTTTGCATAGGGTATGGAACAGATTCGTCAACTCATGCACATCTTGATCCCTTTGTTGCCGTAGTGTGGTCCATTGTACGTACTTTTCCTCATAGCTCCCCACAGGATATTATTGTTCCTTGATAGAATCTCAAAAAGAATTCCAAGTGGGTACGACTGAGAATAGAGAGGATTTTGTCTCTTCCTCTTTCTCACAGTAGGTTTCCCACCAGTCCTTAACATGGCGGGTAGCTTTGAGGAGTGAAAAAATAATCTTCTCCCGGTCGGAAAAGTCATGAACCAAGAAATATCCTTCTAATAGATTCAACCATCTATGTACAATGTCTGCATCTATTTGACTCTCAAATATGGGAATGTCAAAGTTTATTTGTACCTTAAAGGGAGTCGCACCTCCAAAGTCGCAGTTGGATGCAGATCTACCGCCTGTGGGCAATCATTGAAGGATCTAGGCAAAGTTATCCATCATCGTGTTCCTTTGTTTTTAGAGGGCCTCTTTAAGCAATATTTTGATAGGATCTCCTAATCTCTCATCTTTCTTTTTGATCCCCATGGGCTGCCTTCGGGGTTTGCAAGACGGATCTTGAAAAGGTTCAACCAAATCGAGCCCTAAGTCCTTATACCCTGAACTCATTGGGGACATGCAAAGAAGGAACAAGAAAAAGTAGACTTCTCTGATACCACTGATCTAGATTTATGTAGGAACGAAAAAAAATACACATATAACCATAAATACAACTATGCAGCGAAAATAACACTTCATTTCATTAATATCAAAGAACTAAAATTTGCTTATTGGAAGAATGGAAATAAACTAGCTAGGGCGTTGGTAGCTTATCTCTGAGAAGAGATATGGCAGTTACAGGGCTCTAAACTGTGTTACCATGAGACTCGAGGGCCTATTTATTATTTAGAAACAATGGAAAACCATAAACTTCCAAAACCCTAACCCTAGGAGATGAAGCGCCAAAACTATGGGCCCCGTTTGGGTAAATTGGTGTTTCAACTTCTCTAGAACGTAACTTTGGCATACGATCTCCATTTGAAATGCACCATACTTTGCCAGAAATATCTATCCAACCTATGTTGCTCCCGATTTTCCCAAAAAACATTGTTTAGGGCCTCAAAATGGCTCCAAAAGTTCAGGACCCGAAAAACTCCAACAAATAGCAAGTTGTGCCGAAACTGAAAAACTCAAAGAGAAAATGGTGGGGCCCCAAGTGGAATAGGTGAGTGGCCACCAGTATCTACCTGGATTAATTAACTTGCACATGTCAACATAGTTGAATACCTACTAATTATGTCAGATGGTTTTAGATTTATAGTTATTCTTTTAATTGAGGTTCCTTTCAATGTTTTATCTAGTGTCATGACTTTCTCTGACAATACACACCTATGTTATGGTTGTTTTCCTTCCTAAGAACTGTGAAAGTTGTTTCTGTAACAAAATTTGGTTTGAAACCCCAAGGGACAAGGTTGTTCCTTACCGCCTCTGGTTAGCTATTAATGGCCTTCATGAACCGCTCACGTGAGGTTCAATACAGTAAAAAGTTTTATCATTGAACCTACAATGTTCATTTTTCTATATTTAGAACCACAGGGAATTCTAACAGTGAACCACTTTGTGATGTGTTGCAGATCCCGAGGGGTTTGATTCGTGCTTATCGACCTTTCTTCCACTAATGTTTTGCGCGAGCCTTTACCAGGTAGTCCAGAATATATGCCATTCTTCATAGATGCAAACTTTAGCTAGTACACTACAGTAGCTAGATGTTCGAGGGTTTTCCCTAATGAACTTGTGAAATCATCAGTTTTTAAATTAAGAGACACAGGTTTTAGCACGAAGTGTATCTGTGTAGTCTTTGTATAACTGAATAACCACTATATATATATATATATATATATATATATATAGATATATATATATATATATAATGATTTACCTTTGTGTACCGAGGCTCCAGTTAACTGGATTATTAGATTTTAAAATGTTAAGTCTTGTATGCTAAAACCATTGTCGTGGTTTAATGGTTTTCTCTTCATGGTGAACCTAGATAATTATTGATTGTAGAATTATTTTTTTGGTTAAACGGAAACCTAAGAGTTTCAGAATTCCTGTAGTGTTTAATGTATTTTTTGCTGACCATCTGCATAATAGGCAGTGAGGGTTTTTTCAATGGCTTTTGTTTATAAACATGAATATATCATAGTATTATGTTTTCAATATATAAAATGTTTGTTTATCTTCCAAATAATGTTGTTGATTTCTGTCACTACCTCTCTCGAGGTGTTTGACTTATGTTTCCAGTTGATGATTTCCTCGGTACTGAATTGTAATTGGTAGATTATATTTTTATTTGTTTGTCCCATAATTTGGATACATGAATGTCATTTGATTACTTACTATGTTGTACAGTGTTTCGGTGGAAACAATATTTCAATGTTTTTAATTGAATTAACAATTTTATGGGTTAGCGGATCACATGGTTACATTTTCTCTGTAGTTTGTATGTGCACTACTTTTACATCACATGCACCTGATTAAACTACTGTAGGAAATGGTTATATGTTTTAATTTGTAAGTTAATTGCATGAGCACTTAGAGAGTACATGGAAGTCTCTGGCTCATTCTGGAGCACAACTAAACCTCTCATGTGGTATATCTACATTGTTTATTTACAATTTCAAACTTAAAAAAAAAAAACTCTAATTACAAAAAGAAAAAATTTCCAATATAAATACTTCTTGAATATGGAAGGGTGAAATACATAACTCTATTTTTCATATTGCAGTAACTTCAGATTACTCTCTGGCCTAGTATTTTAATGATATGGGATGGATTGCACAATAATTTCTGGCTACTTTTCCTAATTTGGGAGACGAGGACGTGATTTACAGAAATTATTATTTGTTATCATTAACAAACTATTCTCCGAACTTTGAGAATAGAAATCATGTCCTCGTCTCCCCCACGAGCTTCTACTCTTGGAAAGCTTCCACAGTTGCTTCAAAGTTTAATCCACAAGGAAACCAAACAACAATCCAACCTTTAGTAACAAAGTCTAGGTTTATCGATTGGCTCCAAGTCCATCTCGGGAGCTCCTCCACGGGCAGCGTCCTACCTGTTACAGGCCTCTATTTGATTTTCTTTTCTCTTGTCTCTCACAGACCTTCCTAGAAACAACCGCTTCCTCTCTTCATATTTCCTTTAAATCTGTAGAAGGGTGGTTGTAACCGTCCAACTGTCGCAACTGCCTAGGGCTGAAATTCATTACCAACTAGCATTCCTCTCATGTATAAAAGGATAATACTTATTATATTTATAATTAGAAAATGGAATATAACTATTCATATGTTTACGTAAATTATTTTAATTGAGTTTGTAATAATGTAATTACCATAGTAACTTTAAATAATTCTTTATATAGTCATGAGGGTTACATATTCCCCCTCTCAGTGCAACACCATCCCTGGTGTTTATTCCAAACCATGGAACAGATCCGGATAAGCTTGCTTCATCAACCCTTCATCTTCCCATGTGGCTTCTCCTGGGCTAAAGTGCATCCACTGCACTTTAACCTGCTAAATTGCTCGCCTATGTAACGTGGCTTCTCTCTGTTCGACGATATGCAGGGGTTCTACCCTAAATTCTCCACCCAAATCGACTTGTCAATCATTAAAATATTCATCAATTTATGATCATAATCTTGAACATGTATATATATATATTTTTAAATACAGTACCTACCTGAACTTCTTGCCAATTAATTATATGTTGGGGATCGTAGTATCCATATTTCTTTAATAAAGAAACATGAAATGCATTATGGACCTTCACGGAACTAGGGAGGGCAAGCTGGTAAGCCATTGACCCTATTATTTCCAAGGTCTAGAAAGGTCCACAATATTGAGGCGTTAACTTAGCACACCCACTCCACTACAAGGTACTTTTTCTAGGTTTAATCCTCAAGTATACATGGTCTCCCACTTCAAACTCCTTATGAGTCCTTTTCCTATCTGCATAAGTTTCCTGCCAATCTTGGGCAGCTCAAAAATTCAGGCAAATTATTTTAAATTCCTTCTCCATCTCCTTAAGCATATTTTGTACCAATATCATTCTATCCTCCAGGCCATTCCAATTGGCGAGTGTTATGAATCTCCTGCCATATAATACTTCATAGGGGATCATTTTTAGTGACTCATAGTAACTATTATTATAGGCGAACTCAACTAAATGGAGATAATCTTCCCACATAGTTAGTTGATTCATTATGTACATCTGCAACATGTCCTCCAATACCTTATTCACTCGCTCTGTCTGTCCATTTGTCTATGGGGGATATCAGTGCTAAAATGTATTTCGGTTCCCAACCCTATGAAAAGAGCCTTCCAAAAGGTAGGTGTGAACTTCACATCTTTGTCAGAAATTACCACTTAAGGTATGCCATGCAACCACAATATTTCCTTCATGAAAATATCCACAATATCTATTGTTTTGTAAGTGGATTTTACTGGAATTAAGTGAGTAGTTTTTCTTATCCACAATCACCATAATGGAGTCAAGCTATTTTTTTGTCTTAGGTATTCTAGTTATAAAATCCATTTTAATCATTTCCTATTTTCATTCTGGAATAGGAAGGGGATTCAAAAAACCCATTGGATGTTGATTTTCAACCTTTACTTGTTGACATTATATACATTTGGATAGATATGTTGTGATGTATTTCCTCATTCCTGACCAAAATTATTCCTTATTCAACATAGAAAACAACTTTTGGTATCCTGGATATGCTACGTATGGGCTGCAGTGATGCTCATCCATTAGTATTTTCTTGATAGACATTTGATTAGGAATATATATTCTTCCACAAAATTTCTAATGGTCCTAGTTATTAATGTTATATTTAGTTTATTTACCCATTATCTGCAATTATTTGGTCTATTGCCAAAGGTATTTATATCTAGGGTCCTTAAGGGAAATTTTAGCAAGCAGTCTAGACACATCAAAGTCGATTTGATGGTATTGGACTTCATAGACACACTATAATTTTCTACTTAAAGCATCTACTACTCGATGTTCCTTTCCCTTCAAATTCTTAATCTTAAAATCAAACTCGCTCAAGAATGTGTTCCATCTATCTTGTCTTGCATTTAGAGTTTGGTGATTAAAGAAACTAGTTAGACGATTATGATTTGTCAACAACAAAAATTTATTTCCCAACAAATAATGACGCCACATCTTTAAGGCATGGACTACTACTTTGAATTCTAAGTCGTAAGTATAATACATTTTTTCATGTTCCTTTAGTTTGCATGATTCATATGCCACCACGTTATCTTCCTACATCAGAACCCCTCCCACTGCTTCTTCGCATGTGTCAGTACACACAAAAAACTCCTTCTTCAGATCTGCCACCTTCAAAATTGAGGCTGAGGTTAGTAGTTTTTTTAATTTTTCAAATATTTCTTGGCATTCTATTGTCCACTTAAATATCCTCCCTTTTTTTCTGTATAGAAGTTATGGGATAGGAGATCTTGGAGAAATTCTTTATAAATAGATAATAGTAACCTCCTAGACCCATGAAATATCATATAGATTACACATTTTTAGGAAAAAGCTATTCCATCATTGCCCTGATGTTTTTAGGATCGACATCTATTCCCTCGGTTGATCTCACATGACCCAAATATTGAATCTTGTCTTTAAAGAAGTCACATTTGTTGTACTTAGCATACAACTGATTCTCTTGTAGTGTTTAAAACAATATTTTGAGGTGATTTTCATTCTTTGATTGATTCTTAGAGTAAATTGATATATCATCAATGAAAATTAGTGCAAACTTATCCAAGTACGACTGAAAAATGCCATGCATCAGACTAATGAAAGTAGCAGGAGCATTGGTGAGGCCGAATGGAAACACCATGAACTCATAGTGTCCATAGCGAGCTTAGAAAGTTGTCTTACATATATCCCCTTCTTTAATCTAAATTTGATTATAATAAAATCTCAAATCAATTTTTGAAAACACACTAGCTCAACAGATGTAATATCCCTAGCATAAGCCACCGTAAAAACTCTCGTAAAATTAGGGTTATTAAATAATTAGATATTATTAATTTTTATATTGATATTACATGAATAATATTATTTTAATTCTTAATTATAATAATTTTCGAAGAATTATTTCTTAATCTTTTATTTAAAAGAATTTATATTTTTTTATAGAAATAAATTATATTTCCAAGTTGGTATGTTTTATGAGTTTTAGAAATAATGAATAATAGTTTTAGAAAAACTATGGAGAAGTGATATTTTTCTCATAAGGAAAAATAAAATCTACCTTGAAAATAAAAGCATGAGAGATTTATGGAGTGCTTTTGTGATTTAGGAAAAATCAGATTTATGAGTGCTTTATGGAATACTTTTAAGATTTAGAAAAGCTATTCCATTTCCATAATTATATTTATTGTAAGCCTATGAGAAAAATAGAGGAAGGAATGATATAATACATGGATAATGGAGCCAAGGAAGAGGAATAAGGGATTCCAAGCATGTATCAAAAGATAAGTAACTATGTTATTTGAAAATTCTTTTGTTTGCATATGGGGCATGATGATATAATAACTGAATTTAATTGCAAGGAAAAGTTCTTATGATAAATAATCAAGATTATTTCTTGAGAAATACTATATATAATTTTGTGAATTGAGGACTAAGTGTTTTCTTCATTGAATTCTTAAAATATTTCATGTGTTTTGAATTCATAAATTTTTTTCATGGCTAAATAATTATGTAAATTGCATGAGTTATTGGAAAATAGGTTCCAAATATGCCATTATATATCACAAAACTGGATAGATATGTAAAACATGAAAGAAGTTTTTGTAAAAGAGGATGTTATGACCGAAAGCCTCTTTCAAATTTTAAAAATGTGTTTCCCATTTATAGAAAACCGTGTCCATAATTGATGACAAAAAGAGGGAATTATTTAATATTTAAATCTGGAAACATGAGTTACAAAGATATTCCAAACTATAACACCTGTGTAAAATTTGAGAGAGGTTATTGTTAAGGAGCTCGTTACAAACCAAAACCTCTTTGGGTTTTCCAAAAATCATTTCCATATTTTTAAAAATGGGTGTCTAAATTTGATGAAAAAAAATGGAACTCATTAATATTTAAATCTCAAAAAATGGGCTACACAGATTCATTTGAATCTTCAAAACCTTGACACTTGTGAAAAAAATGACAGAGGTTACTTTTAATAAGTTTTTTCAAAAGAAATTTTTTTTTTCCAAAACTGATTTCCATATGTTCGTAAGTCGCGTCCAGAGTAGGTGACTAAAACAAGAAAAACAGAGTAAACCAGAGTGCTTCTATGTGATATTCAACCGGATAAAAATAATTGTTTATGTACATATAGCCATAATAATTATGTTGATAATTATTTAAAAGGAATTAATTTATTTCATTTAATATATTACCAAGTATGTGCTCATGATGCATATGCATTAAAAGTTTTAGAGAGAAATATTGGACTCTTGCAGAGATTATGTGCTTAGGTGCACATGAATAATTATCTAGTATATTTGATCTACTAGAATTGATTACGCTATTTTACATGCATGGGGAGTTTGAGTCATGAAAAAAGATATGCATAACTTTTTTGACAAGTAGTTCACATAAAACCTTTTCATTAAAGGAAATTGGTTTTGTTATTTGAGAATGATTTGTTATTCATATTATTTCTTGAGGAAATATTACAAATCTCTCTGATGTATAAAATTATAGGAAAATATTTTGTATTTCTTGCATAATAGCTACTGAGATAGCTATCGTTTGGAAAAAGAATAATTAGGGTGTTAAATTCCTTGGAAAATAAATATATATATTTGTATGCAAGGACACATTTATTGTGTTAGAACTCTTCAAAAACAATAGAAGAGAAAAATATATCCTTGTATGCATTATTTGATTAGATTATTGGAGAGAAAAACTAGTAATCACATGCTTTATTTGTAAGATTATTTAGAGAAACATATACGCTTGCATGCATGGAAAAATTATAGTTTTGAGCATTAGGTATCTAGAGAAAAGGAAGATGCAATCGCATAATATTGATTGTGTTAGCCTTCTTTTGGGAAAAATATTATGTATTTTGCAAACCTAAAAGGATTAGCTATGGTATTAGCTTTATTTTGGGAGAATATTATGCATTGTTATTGGGTTATATCTTTTGGATGAGAGGGAAATGTATTTTTGCATGCATGAAAGATTAGCTCTTGTGTGGAAAAGATGTTTTTGGAAACGAACATGCATAAGTGTAGAATTTATTGCGTTAATCCCTTTGTAAAAGAAGACATAAGAGTAGGCACAAAGGAAATTGTTTGTTGGGATAGTTATCTTTAAATATTTTGACACATTTGCATACACAATATTAGTATACTAATGTTAGCTTTCCTTGGGAAATAATATGAAAGTGCATGCAAGATTTTGTTAGCGTTTTTTGGAAAGATGAGGCTTGATAGTGATTTATTTGTTACTAATGCATGTTAAATGATGTTAAATAATGTATATCATGTCAATTTTCTTATTTTTTATACATGCATACAAATAGTTATGGAAGTGTCACAAATAAATATTGATTATTGGTTTATTAATATTTTATCTAATCATGATATCAAGTTTGTTGATGACAACAATGGCATGAAAGGAGGGTGACTTGAGAAAATGATTGTTCAAGTTTAACATTGTGGAAGATAAATATTTGTTATTCCATGTAGGTTTAGGAGTTCCAACTGCAGGATGACCCACTGAAGGACATTGTCTGACCACAAAGACAGAGATTGAGGATCCATGGGTAAATGGTATCATGATGATTGTAATAACTTATAGCTAATTATGTTTCATTTAAGATTATTTTTGTATGCAATTTTTATGACAATGTTAAAGGTATAAGCATTGAGTGGGGTGAAAACCCTCATGAGCGTTTAATAATAAAATTAAACATTTGTTGGTTTTGACCCTACGAGGTTTCAAGGGTATATCAATGTCTAATTATGTTATTGTTCATTGTGTAATTTTCATTATGTTAATTTCTTTCATGATTTTATATTTATATTATCAATTATGTGATTTACTAATTAAGTTAAAATGATCATGGAATCGATTAATAGTTATAATAGGGAATTTAAGTTAATGTGCTATAACAAGGATAGTTAATGGGTGCGTAACTCACTATGACTTACCTAAACATTTCTCTAGGTGATGGTGATGGTGATGGTTATTATAATGGTCAATGAGGGAATATATAGAGAGTAATTTATAAAGTTACACATTGGTAAATATTGAAAAAATTTCCTAACTCTATGCATTTTCTTGTGAGGTTATCAGGGTATGTTTCAAATTGTATCAAAGAAAAAGGTTGCAACACTGGTGCCTTTTGGGAATAATTAAGCAAAAAAGAAGTAGAGGTATGATGCTAGTGGGCATCGTCTCATGTATGACTCTAAGTAAACTTGAAGAAGACTACAATTTACATGAGATGCATCATGCATGATTAATGACCACATTAAAGAGTAGAAAGTGATCATTTTTCTTTAAATGGTGTGCTCATGAGTCTTGAATATGGATGTGGATAAATGAGAATAAACCATCTATTGTACCTATGAACAATCATGAGCACTCAGTGGTTATAATGTGAGTTAATTATCAACCTTTGTGCATACAATTACAACAATGATTATGGTGCATAAGAAAAAAAAGGGAGGGGGGGGGAGGCACGACTAAAGTCATAATGCACTGCTTATAAAGAATGAATGCATGTATGGTTTTTGTGATAAACAAATAATTTAGAAGTTTTGGTTAACCTTGAAGAGGACATTAATGGAATGTTTTAGTGTGTGTGTGTGTGTGTGTGTATGAAAGAACCTATTTAGTTGTTAAAAATAAGTAATGAGTGAAGTGGAACTCATCTAGTGAAATTTAAGTCAATGAACAACTCATAGTAGAATAACTGTGGGTTGTATTTCTTCATGTAGAGTTGTAGAGGAAACTTTTCATTCCATGCGTTTGAAAAAAGTGGCAAATGAGATCCAAAATTTTGTTGTTTAAAATAATTGCATCTATGGGATTTTTTTATGTGATTCATCTTAACATCAAGGGGTATTCATACCTTAAGGTAATGTGAACCTCATGTTTTTTGCAAGAAAAAATTATATTCAGTCTTGGATCCATAATCTGGTCGACATTTCCAATTATGTGCTCCTATAGGGATTGTTAGTTGTGTTGTTTTGCAGAAATTTAACCATTTATGATATTACTATGATTCATGTTATTCTGTAAATTCTAGTTTTACTTTCTCTCTAATAGTTTAAACATATTTATGGAAATTTGTTTCATGTCTGCTAACTAGTTGTTAAAATTATTCAATGGCGATAGATTTTATGCTTGTCGAAAATTTGTTATAATATCTCGTTGACTGTAGATTTCATACTTGCAAACTGTTGTTAAAATTCCTTGATGGATGTATATTGCATGCTTGAAAACTTCTTTTTAGAATGTCTCATTGGTTTTAGATTTCATTTTTGCAAACTATTTGATAAAATTCTACAGTGGTTGTAGATTTCATGATTGCAAATTATTTTCCCAAAATTCCCTAATGGTTTTCAATTACATGGCTGCAAGCTAATGGTAAAGAAAGAAAAAATTCACATTTTGTATCCTAGTGTTCAATGGGACTGTTATTTCTCTATAATATTGATGATTTTTAAGGTGATACCTTAAACAAAGTATAACGCTATGGTATGCAATATATGTTAATGTGTTTTTTCTAAGTTGCATGATTATTATTATGTGGAAATTTGGAATGTATACCACCTATATTACATGTGATGAATTGTTGCTAATGTACTTTGACAAATTCTGGGACCCATGTCAAGGGTCAAGTATAGATGCATGGTGTACATAAATGTTTCTTTTCCTTAATGATAATATGAAAATGAAAAATTATGTAAATTACAATAGATTTTTAGACATTGACTATTTTTAGACATTAAATTTTTATTGGATTCAATGGATATGAAAGCCATGATGGGGTTGAGCTGATGATGAAATATTTTATTATTGACTTAATGAATACATTATTTGGGGTATTCAGGAAATAACGGTAGAGTTTTAGAAGACTTCTTTCCAACTTATGAAAAGCTATTGGTGGTTAAGTCCAAGATGGACCTTCCCTAAAAGTCTCCTAAAAATCCTTAGAAGAAAATAATAAAGAAGAAAATATTAACATAATGGGAGAGAAAGATTATGTTAATAACTTAGCTGGAGATAAATACTAAGTGGGGTAAAATAAAGCACAACGGGAGAGAAAGGTGTGCTTTAAAGAAAAAGAAGAGTATCTTTTTCAAAAAATATAAAACAAAAAGGCATAGTTAAAAATATGTTGGGAAGAAAGCACCAAGGAATCAATGAGGTTGTTGATTCTAGTGGCAAGTAGATCTTATCTTGGTGGGGAACTATTGGAGATAGTTCACGGTTGGGTGTAATATGCTCGGTTCCTCAACAATTCCAGAAAATTAACTATGGTTAGATGAAATTATGTCTATGTTGTGTTACTCATTTCAAAATTATCTAAAGATGTTGGATGTTACAATAGACTGTAAATTGCATGTCTCAAAGTTGTTGCATGTGTTATAGTTTTGCATGCATGATATATTAATTTATCTAAGAAATAATTTCGATGAAATAAGTTGTTTTTGTAGCTTTTTATGAGCAAATGAACGTGTCACAAATGACTTATCTATATGCATGCATAGAGGAAATAAATTCAGATATATATGTGACTTAAATAATTCATGTTAGACAAAATAATGAGTTATTGAACTCTAAATTCTTGACAGACTAGAGGAAAATGGCTGGAGATAAATGCCGTGAGTTTGAATTTGATTGAAATTATTGTGGGAGAGAAAGACAATAATTTGCAAACAACACTAGTGGGAAAGAATGACTGGTGTAGTTCCTAAATAAAATGCAACATGCACTTGATAGAATTTTTCTTCTAATTTTGATGATTAAAGGGCTAGTGCTCCTTGATTTTTGTGGAAGTATTATAATTGGAGTATTATTTTACATTGCATAATTAATTGGTAATGAAAAGTAAAAATTAAAATTCCAACAACAGAATAACGTCGATGACGATGTTCTCTTTAACGGGGGATTATGTAATATCCCTGGCATAAGCCACCGTAAAAAATCTATAAAATGAGGATTGTTAAATAATTAAATATTATTTATTCTTATATTGATTTTACATGAAGAATATTCTTGTAATTATTAATTATAAGAATATTGGAAGAATTGTTTGTTAATTATTTTATTTAGAATAATTTATATTCTTCTATAGAAATAAATTATATTTCCAAGTTGGCATCTTTTATGACTTTTAGAAATACTGAGTAATAGTTTTGGAAAAAATATGGATAAGTGATATTTTTCTCAAAAAAATCATGAGAGATTTATGGAATGCTTTAATGATTTAGGAAAAATCAAATTTATGGGTGTTGTATGAAATGCATTTAATATTTAGAAAAGCTATTCCATTTTCTTAATTATATTTATTGTAAGCCTATGAGAAAAGTAGAGGAGGGAATGAGATAATACAATGATAATGGAGCCAAGGAAGAGGAATAAGGGATTCAAAGCATGCATCAAAAGATAAGTAACAATGTTCTTTGAAAAATCTTTTGTTTTTATATGGGGCGTGATGATATAATAACTCAATTTAATTGCAAGGAAACATTCATATGATAAAGAATAAAGATCCTTTCTTGATAAAATCTCTATATAATTTCGTGGATAGAGGAATAAGTGTTTTTTTCATTGAATTCTTAGAATATTTCAAGTGTTTTGAATTCATAAAAAAATTTCATGGCTAAATAATTTTATAATTTGCATGAGGTATTGGAAAGTAGGGTCAAAATATGCCTTTCTATATCCCAAACCGGGATAGATATGTAAAACATGAAAAAGGTTTCTGTAAAATAGGATGTTATGACCAAAAGCCTCTTTCATATTTTAAAAATTCATTTCTCATGTCTCGAAAACCATGTCCAAAATTGATGACAAAAACAAGGAATTATTTAATATTTAAATCTGGAAACATTAGCTACAAAGATTCATTCGAATCCCCCAAACGGTAACACCTGTGTAAAAACTGAGAGAGGTTATTTTTAATGAACGCGTTAAAAATAAAAACCTCTTTTGTTTTTCCAAAATTTGTTTCCATAGTTTTGGAAACAGGTTTATAAAGTTGATCACAAAAACATGAAACTATTTAATATTTAAATCGTGAAAAATGGGCTACAAAGATTCATTCAAATATTCAAAACTGTGATACCTATGAAAAGCATGAAAGAGGTTATCTTTAATAAGTTTGTTTGAAACAAAATCCTATTTTTTTTCCTAAAATTAATTTCCATATGTTCGTAAATCACTTCCAAAGTGGATGGCTAAAACAGAAAACAGAGAGTAAACCAAAGTGCTTCTCTTTGATATCTCAACTGCATAAAAATAATTGTTTATGTACATATAGACATAATAATTATGTTGATACTTATTTAAAATGAATCAATTTATTTCATTTAATATATCAGAAAGTACGTTCACATGATGTACATGCATTAAAAGTTTTAAAGAGAAATATTGCACCCTTGAAGAGTGTATGTCATTAGGTGCACATGAATAATTATCTAGTATAATTGATCTACTCGAAAAAAGATATACATAACTTTTGTGAGAAGTAGTTCACATAAAACCTTTGCATTAAAGGAAATTGGTTGTTTTATTTAAGAATGGTTTGTTATTCATTTTATTTCTTGAGGAAATATTACAAATCTCTCTGATGTGTGAAATGATAAGAAAATATTTTGTATTTCATGCATAATAGCTAATGAATTAGCTATCTTTTGGAAAAAGAATAATTAGGGTGTTAAATTACTTGGAAAATAAGTATTTATATTTGTATGCAAGGATGCATTTATTCTTTTAGAACTCTTAAAAAATAATAGAAGAGAAAAATATATCCTTGTATGCATTATTGGATTAGATTCTAGGAGAGAAAAACTAGTAATCACATGCTTTATTATGTAAGACTATTTAGAGAAACATATATGATTGCATGCATGGAAAAAGTATAGTTTTGGGTATTATATTTCTAGAGAAAAGGAAGATGCAATCGAATAATAATTATTGTGTTAGCCTTCTTTTGGGAAAAATAATATCTATTTTGCAAAGCTAAAGGGATTAGCTATGGTATTAGCTTTATTCTTGGAGAATATTATGCATAGTTATTGGGTTGTATATTTTGGATGAAAGATAAATGTCCCTTTGCATGCGTGAAAGAATAGCTCTTGTGTGTAAAAGATCTTTTTGGAAAATAACATGCATTTACATGCATAAGTATAGAATCTATTTTGTTAATCCCTTTGGAAAAGAAGACATTAGAGTAGGCAGAAAGGAAATTGTTTGTTGGGATAGTTATCTTGAAAGTTTGCTACAAATTTTCATGCACAATATTATTATACTAATGTTAGCTTTCATTTGGAAATAATATGAAATTCCATGCAAGATTTTGTTAGTGTTTGTTGGAAAGATGAGGCTTGATAGTGATTTATTCATTATTAATGCATGGGAAATGTTATTAAAGAATGCATTTCATATAAATTTGTTTATGTTTTATACATGCATACAAATAGTTGTGGAAGTGTCACAAATAAATATTGATTATTGGTTTATTAATATCTCATCTAATCATGGTATCAAGTGTGTTGATGACAACAATGACAGGAAAGGAGGGTGACTTGAGAAAATGATTGTTCAAGTTTAACATTGTGGAAGATAAAGAGTTGTTAGTCCATGTAGGTTTAGGAGTTCCAACTGCAGGATCACCCACTAAAGGAAACATACTGACCACAAAAAAAAAGATTGAGGATCCATGGGCAACTGGTATCATGATTATTGTAATAACTTAGAGCTAGTTATGTTGCATTTTAGATTACTTTTTTATGTAATTATTATGACAATGGTCAAGGGATGGAATCCCTTATAACCATTGACTGGGGTGAAACCCCTCACGAGCGTTTAATAATAAAATTAAACATTTTTTGGTTTTCAACCTACGGGATTTCCATGGTGTATCGGTTTGTAATGATTTGATTATTCATTGTGTCATTTTCATGATGTTAATTTCTTTCATGATGTGATATTTATATTATCAATTATGTGATTTACTAATTAAGTTAAAATGATCATGGAATTGATGCATAGTTATAACAGAAAATTTAAGTTAATATGCTACAACAAGGATAGATAATGGTTGTGTAACTCACTCTGCCTTACCTAATTTCTTCTCTAGGTGATGAAGATGGTTATTATAATGGTCAATGAGGGAATATAGAGATTCATTTAGAAAGTTACACATTGGTAAATTTTGAAAAATTTTCCTAACTCTATTCATTTTCCTGTGAGGTTATCGGGGTATGTTACAACGGACTTGGTCGAGAAAGTCATTAATTCATGGCAATAGGTATTTTTTTTATCGTTAACTTGTTCAATTTCCGCTAATCAATGCATAAGTGCATGGTTCCATAATTCTTGCACACAAACAACACTAGGGCCTCCCAAGGAGATGCCTTGTGACGCATGTATCCATTATCAAGTAGTTCTTGCAATTTCATTTTGTGTTCAGTCAATTTTGGCACGCCCATATAATAAGGGGTCCTTGATACAAGAACTGCTCCTGGAATCAATTCTATAGTTAAATATATATCTCTCTTTGGTGGTAATCCAGGAATTGACTCTGGAAATACATCAGCAAAATATTGAACAATTGGCATATTCTTGAGTGTGGTTATTTTTCCTTTGGAGTTCGTGTATTCCACTTGAACAACATAAATTTTGCAGGTGCATTTTCCTAGTTGATTAGCATAAATGGTTCGTAACTTAATATATTTCTTAATACCTGTAACTCCCACCTAATTCCCTCTTTAGTGAGGAAGCTGACACTTTTCTCTTTACAGTCTACCACCGACCAATGGCTGTCCAACCATTCCATCCCAATCAACATATCATATGAAACCAGAGGAACCATGTCCATATTCACATGAATGTGTTGTCCTTATATCTCAATAGGGCATTTTTTTGTTTTAGCGGTTACTCTCCGCTTGGTGCTAGTGGCCAATTGTACCATCCAAGGTTTATAAAATTTAACACTTTTCAATTGACATAATTTTATGACTTTGGGGCTAACATAACTTAAACTAGCACCAGGGTAAATTAAAACATAAATAGGTTGATTAGCTATTTTACCTTCACATTCTATCATCAAAGGTTGGAATTATGCCTAATGGTCTTCCAAAGCTACATTAATTTGAGGTACGCTTCTTGCTACTTCACCCACATTCAAGGCCTCTTATACATTGGCTACTTTCTCATTGCTTGCTATGTGTGGACATTTTCGATAATAATGGGCTTCACTGTAACCCCAACATTGTAAGGTGGATTTTTTCACTATGTTAGGGTCTGGCTTGCTAGTTGCTTCATTTGTTCATGCCCCTGATTTCCACTTTGGTTTTGACTATGATTTATCTGTCACTTTGTTTGTGGAGTTTCTCTAAAAAAATTTAGAAGTAGGCTTTAAATTCATCAAATTTTGAAAACTCTTCGTCTTCTTCTTCTGGTTCCAACCCTTACTAAAATATTTTTACTTGGTTTGTTGATAGAATGTACGTGCTTTTTTTATCTCTTCTTCCATTATTGTAGGACTGTATAATTCAATTATTTATTTCATATAAGTGGGTAAGCTACTTAAAAATCATTGCATTTTCACCTTTTCTTCATCCAAGTATGGAACATACCTCAATAATGTTGTAAATTTAGTTTTGAATTATCCATGGTTACCTTCCCTAATCTCAAATCATGGAATTCTCTATATTTTTCATCATTCAAATACTCTATCAAGAATTTATTCTTGAAGTTCCTCCGAAAATATTCCCAGTTTACTCTTTGTTCGTCAATTTCCTGCACAACTTTAACTTATTCCCACCATAGAGTGGCCTTTCCCCTTAGTTGGTATATATCCAGCATAGCCCAGAGATTGTTATTATTATCACATACTTGAAAATATTTATTCATTTCAATAATACAAGTTTCAGTTTCCTCTTCCTTTTCTCCATCATAGGTTGGCAGGTGAATTTTCCAGAACTCTCCTTGCAGTTCCGTTCTTTGTTTCTATTTTCATTCCTTAGTCCTGGACATTGTCAGACTCTTCTCCATGTTCAATCCTATGTCTTTCATGGCGCTAACTTCTCTGGGTATGAATTATGTCTTTATAATTTTCAGTATGTTATTGTTCCCTTTCAGACTGGGTTTCATGATCTGGGTTCAGCTGATAGGCTCTATTATTTTTCTTATCCGAGATACTTTTCAAGATTTTCTCATGTTCTTGAATCAGCCTGACATTATCATTTCTCATTTTTGTCATCTCATTTTGTAATTTTTGCATAGTTTCCAACAACTTTGTTTTTTTTTTGTTGGTATTCCATCATTTTGTGCATGTGATACTGTCGGTTTGCTTCTAGTTGTACCCACATCGACTCTAGGTTATTTCCTCCATACAACACTTCTAGTCTCCCTGACGGTCTAGACCCTCTCTGCATTTTTATTCTAAATCTGTTGCACTTTCCCTGTGCTCAGCACATCATCTCCTTCTCAATACCCACAAAGCCACAATGTTGAAACGTGGCTCTAATACCACTTGTAACATCCACAATTAACCCTTAAGATATGGTAAATAAAATAAAATAAATGTTAACATTACACCGGGACATTCTCCAATTAAATTTACCTATCAATCAGATTTTGAACATCATATATATAAATATTTTCATGACATGGCTTATGTATATGTTAAGGAGTACGAGTGTTCATTAAATCAGCTATAACCATGCATTGCATATAAATATAAATGAGATATAATGTCTGTGGGAATTATTTAAGTTCTCATTGTTTGAGAATCATACACGTATTTATTCATTAATTATGGGCATCGGCGTGGTTTACATGGTACTAATGATTTTGATATTACATTCACCAACCTTTGAAAACATTTAATATTTCAATCTACTTTGGATGCCTCCCATCTGAAGGTCCTCGACGGTCATATGGTAGGAGGTTTGGTTGACACATGGAAACTTCTCCTTGTTGATCTCGAGGTGATCAGATAGTGGAGGTGTTTGAGTGGGATGTTATGGTTATACCCTACCTGAAACCACATTACCGATGTCATACTTTTTCTTATTTCCATCGAGATCCGATCTGCAAGGCGTAGTGATATTTTCTCTAACCCTTGCCACCACGAAGAGTCTTCACCAGGATTTACTTTGTTCAAAGAGGTATATTGATTAACTTGCACACATCCACATAGTTGAATACCTGCTAACTATGTCGGATGGTTACATATTTATAGTTATTATTTTCATTGAGGTTCCTTTGAATGCTTTAGCCATTGTCACGTCTTTCTCTGTCAATAGGCCTGAAGTTTTTTTTTTATGGTGTTTTTCTTGCCTGAGCACTGTGAAAGTCATTAGCAACAGAATTTTGTTTGAAACCCCAAGGGAAAAGGTTATCCCTTACTAACTCTGGTTAGCTATTAATGGCCTATAAAAACCGCTTAAGTGAGGTTGAATACAGTAAATGTTTTTATCATTGAACCTATAGCAATGGTTTTCATTCTATATTTATAATTGTAGGGCATTCTAACAGTGAACCACTTTTTGAATTGTCACATCGCCCAAGGTGTTTGCTTCGTGTTCTTATCGGCCTTTCTTCCACCAATATTTTTTCACGTACGTTTACTAGGTAAGCCATAATTTGTGCCATTCTTCATAGGTGTGGCCTTTAGCTACCACACTACACTGGCTAAATGGCCGAGGGTTTTCCCTCACAAAATTTTCAATTCCTCATTTTTTAAATTAAGAGACATAGGTTTTAGCCCAGTGTGTATCTATGTATTCTTTGTATAACTGCATAACAACAATATATATATTTAATGATTTACCTTTGTGTACCGAGGCTCTTGTTCGCCGAATTATTGGATTTTAGAATTTTAAGTCTTGCACACTCAAAGCATTTTCGTGGTTTAATGGTTTTATTTTCATGGTGATCCTGGATTATTATTGACTCTAAACTTTTTTTTTTGGTTAAATGGAAACCTAATTGTTTTGGACTTGTTTTAGAGTTTAATGTATTTTTTGCTGACCATCTGCATAAGACATACTGAGGGTTTGTTCTATGGCTTTTGTTTATAACCATGAATATATCATAGTATTATGTTTTCAATATACAAAATGTTTGTTTCTCTTTCAAATAATGTTGTTTATTTATTTCATTACCTTACTCGAGGCATTTGACTTATGTTTCTAGTTGATGCTTTCCTCGGTACTGGGTCGTAACTCGTAGATTATATTTTTATTTGCTTGTCCCAGAATTGGGATATATGAATTTCATTCGATTACTTAATATGTCGTATATTTTTTTGGTGGGAACATTATTTCAATGTTTTTAATTGAATCAAATTTTTTTTGGGTTAGTGGCTCACATGGTTACATTTCCTCTTTAATTTGTATGTGTGCTACGTTTACACCACATTTGCCTAAGTACACTACTATAGGAAATGACTATAATTTTTAATTGGTAAATCAGTTGCATGAGCGCTTAGAGAGGACATGGTAGTCTCTAGCTCGTTCCAGAGCACAACTAAGCCTCTCAAGTGGTAAATTCACATTTTTTATTTACAATTTCAAAATTAATAAAAAATCTAGTTACAGAAAGAAAATTTTTTCCAATATAAAGACTTCTTGAATATGGAAAGGTGAAATACATAAATCTACTATTTAGATTGCTGTAACTTCATATTAATCCCTATCCTAGTCCTATTATTCCATGAGGTGAATTGTACAATAATTTTTGGCTACTTTTCTCCTAAGACCAATCATCTTAAATCTAGTAAAATGTGACTTTCCTTCCTAGCTTACTCCCTATAACTAATGCTAAACATGGATTAAACTTATACTACAGAATTAGCCCTTAGTTGTACCTAAATTTTTTGTCATTTAAATAAGAATATATTCTATATAATAGCCATATTCACAGAAATTATTATCTGTTATCATTCAAAAACCATTCTACACAGTAACCACATCTGCATAAATACTTTTTTTTTTCCAACAGGAAAAATAAGGCAAGATTAATTGGTCCTACCAACCTTGAGAATGGAAATCAAGTCCTCTTCTCCCCGCTGAGCTTCTACTCCTCGACAACTTCCACAATTGCTTCATATTTTAATCCCTAGGGCAACGAGATAAGATTCCAACCTCTAGTAACCAAGTCTAGGTTTCTCCACTAGCTCCAAGTCCGGCACCTGTTACAGACCTTTGTCTTATTTTCTTTCCTCTTTTCTCTTCACATACCTTCCTAGGAAAGATATAATCAATCTCTTCATCTATTCATATTTCCTTTAAATCTGAAGAAGGGTGGTTGTAACTGTGAAACTATCTCAACTGCCCAAGGCTGAAATCTGTTACCAGCTAGATTTCCTTTCATGTATAAAATAAAAATACTTATTATACTTATAATCAGAAAATGAAATAAAACTATTCATTTTTCTATGTAAATTATTTTAACTAACTTTGTAATAACATAATTACCATAGTAACTTTAAATAAGTCTTTAAGCAATCATGAGGGTTTACAATTTTATATGTCGAAATAGTGAAAAATGATAGCCTAGTATGTTTTAATAAAATTTTAAAATATGATGAAGGATTTTTAAAGGAAACCACTAATTAGAAAACCATTTACATATGACATAAAATCGCTTAGAGATAATAACATTTTTTTTCTTTGTAGAGAGAATTTTTTTAGTGAATTATTATGAAAAGTAAGAAGTTATTTTAACATCGACAAAGTTAAAAGTAGCTTATAAATTAGATCTCAAGTGAAAAATTTTAGAGTTGTGGAGTTTCCAGAATATTGAAAGTATTGGAGTTGTCTTCGGAGGAGGAGGAATTTCCCGGACGGCCAAAATTGGTCAAACTTCGGGAAAAAAAAATTAAAAAATATTGCAATAGCAGTGTTTGAATCATGTTTTTGATGTTATAAATGGATTCAGTACCATAAAAAACCTCTAGGGCACCCAAAATATTGAATTTTGATAGCTATAACCTAGATTTACAAAAAATCCTTACGGATTTTCTTAAAATATTACTAGAATTTCCATGATTTTAAGGGAAAAAGGGTAGTCTAGTTAGAATACGATGAAATTATTAAACAAACAGGCAATGAAGATGAATGGGCCCATTGGCCACGTCAACTAGTTGGGCAACCTACAATCGAGATAAATTCAGTAGCATGTGACCAGTGAGCCATGTTTACGTGTTTTGCACTTCTTTTAACATTTTACATAATTGAAAGCATAGCATGTGACCAGAGTACCACGTTTACATGTTTTTCACTTAAATAAAAAGTTTACATATTTGAATGCATAGCATGTGACCAGGGGTGCATGTTTACGTGTTATTTACACCTGTAGAGTCATGGCTTCGCCACGAATGACAAAAATACTTTGAAAATTACGACACCTTCAAACACAATTATGTGAGCTAACATGAGGCTTCCTGGTTAAATTTCTGCAGAAGGGGTACCACAGGTTGTATCCAATCACCAAATACGCCACCAATCCAAACATGAATGACAACAATACATCGCAGATCTTGACACCTTCAAACACGATGATTGAGCTAACATCAGACTTCATGGTTAACCGTCTTCAAAGGGGCTACCACTCAGGGTTGAAATTTGGATTTCTATTTACCCGTCATACAATATTTTTTTGATGTTTGGGTTCTTATGCTCACCATAAAAAAATGTTATGTTTAAAATTTTTCCCTTCAAAAGTGATGTTCTCATAATAAATTAATCCTTCACCAATAAAATTTTAATTAAAAAATTACCCTTAAATAACATGATTATGTTAAAAAAATTCACATATATATCACGAGGAAAAAAAATTAACATAACACAAATGAATTTTTAAATCTTTAATTTTGGTTTGAAATTAAATGGAACACTCACAATAAAATATTTGGAACCAAAAATCAAATTATTTGACCCTCACACCCCATTTCATTTGTATATATGACATATGGCTAAAGAGATCTTATGGGACATATAAGATTACTAACACAGTAAAATTATTGAATTTTATCAATAAAAACTCAAAAGTAGATTAATTAATATGGTTTATGTTATGACTTACATAATCTAATATATATTATTGGATCTAAAGATAAAATATACATTTTATCATATAGATTTTAGCATTTCTTTGGATCATGAGATATACACTAATATTAATAAGATAGAATGCATACTATCTGAACCTTTTAAAAATTAAAAACCTAAACTTATAATAAATGGACATTGTCGATCTATTAACATCATGTTATAGGATTATGCTTTGTTTTCCTCCTTCATTATTACATTGTGAGACAACATTGAAGCTTGAACATGTTGAATTGCTAATGGAAAATTGAAATAATAATTTGGTTGGTGCTTTTTTTTACCCTACTCCAATGTGCATCATATTCCAATGTGTTAGCACATTGATAGGTATAGGGCACATTTCTAACATGTTTTTCTCTATAAACTTATTAACCTGCCTTGTTACATATGTTTTTTTTATGCACCAATATGTATCTATGTTTAGTACACTTCAAAATCAATTTTCAAAATAAAATAATTTAATGGGACCTTGATGCAATGTTCCTTGTATAAAGATACATCAATGCATGTTATATTTAGAGCATACTAGATAAATGGTATGTTTAGTGCATATTGCACAACAATCCTTTTAATACTTATTATACTACACATTGTATCACTTGAATAAAACTAGCTTTATTTAGTGCATTAACATTTTTTTTTATCAAATGTTTGCCTAATGTAGTGTGCATGGTATTGTACACATGAGTGCCTTTTCTTTTTAAATTTTCATTTTAGCAAAATTTAGGTTTCATATTATCCCTAAAAGTAGCATCTGTGGTAACATGACATACATGTGTGTTGTACTTAATAACAAGCATAAGGAAAATTTTATGTTTTCCTTACCATGTTTCATCTTTTTCAATATATGTATTTTACAAAAATTGAGCGTGGGAGGATGTATAACTATCAAGAGAGAGAGGGGTGTTATGAAAATGTAATTGTCAAGAATATAAAGGTTTATGTGCTCAAAAAATACTCAACTAAAAACTTGTCCTTGTCTATTCACCTCCACTAAAAAGATAACAATAACAAGTGTGTTTGTTAAAATTTGTATTAATTCGTGTTTTCTTTGTAGTGATTGGACCCTTCTTTGTTGGAGGACATTCCCTCACTTAGCTTCTATATTAGGAGCTGAAGGTGTCATGAGAGCCATTAATGTTATTACCCTCTCATAGGTCTTATGGATATGGTGCCTAATCCTAACTTGTGGTTTTTATGGTGGAAAGTAGATACATATGATTTTTTTGTCTCTTAATATTTTGTGTAGTTTAATTGTTCTATATTTTGGTCATTTTGTCAAAATTTGAAGACAACGTTTTTGGAAAAATTGTAATTTTCCATTATTTAAATTGTGATTTTGAATGCATAAATGGGTTAAATTCCATAAAAAAATTTAGGAGCACTTAAATTGTGTGGAATATATAACTAAATTCTACAATCAAAGAAATCGATTAACCACAAAATTTACTCAAAAAAAATCAAAACATGAACAATTAAACAACACTTTTACATTTTAATATCATCCTAAGTTTTACAAAACCATTTATCCACATATAAAGGTATAAAATTATATATTTTCTAAAGGAAAAGGGAAATAAAATTACTAAATAATATATTGAGATTCCATCTAAAGGTAAATATGAAAAAACAATGTACTTGTTTTTTCCAAGTTGGTATGAAGCTTAATGCTTTGATATATGAATGTTAATATACCTTTTTCTTATGGGTTAATGTGAATTTTTAAAATTGTTTATGAATGATTATTTTTTAATCATTAATTTTTAATTAATTTAAAATTAAAATAAATTTATTTCTATAACTAATAATAATTTAAATATGGAACTCATTGGTACAATTGTATTACTAAATATGATTGATACATGTTAATCATTATGTTTTGCCTTTTAAAATTATTTGTTAGGTCCCTATATTATTAGTTTAGCCCCTTATTGTTGTTAGTATAGCCCCCTTATTGTTATTGTTGTACCCCTGTAACCCTTATATTATTATTATTGTGCCCTTACATTATTATTGTTAGGTGGTCTAGGATTATATTGTGACCCCATGGACTCCTATATATATAAAGGAGGTTTTTTCATTTGTATCATACAAGAATTATTCATTTATGTAATATAAAGGGGGTTACCCCCTCAAAGTGGCTGATTTCTAAGGCATTGATCTCTATTTTATTCTATTTTTGGAGTTGGTTTCATAACATTTGGTATCAGAGCTTTGGATTCTAAGGTTTCACTGCTCCAAACAGATCAATGTGACATTTGTGCTATAACCTTTTTTCTACGATGGCTCAAAAGATAAAAAAATTACCACAAAAAGCCAAAATCCTGAGAAACTTCCAGTAAAAAATTTAGATCTTGGTTCACAATAGTTTCAGAGATATGATCTGTGGAAGTTAGGGTTTTTGTAGGTTCCCAAATTTCATTTAAAATAGGTGACCTTAGGAAAATCATCATAACTCTCTCTTTGAGCATCGGATTGGAATTCTGTAAAAATTATTTGAAACTATACAGACGTTATTTTATTTTGTATCAATTTCAAGGTAGAAGGAGAAAACAGTGACATGTGGCACATCGTAAAATTTCTCTCTACTGAACTAGTCCATAACTAGGTCATTGTGGGAGATTGGCCATAACTTTGTCTTGAAGCATCCAAATCAGGTCAGACATGTGGCATTCGAAAGAAGATTTAGAGGGATACTACAAGACTGGATTTATGATATTGAAGATTTGAAATCACAAAGATAATTCAGTTTCAATATCGAGCTCCTCAAAAGCAAGAAAAACATGTGTACTATTTTTTCAAATTCCATAATTCTTGTTTGAAAAATCACTTTGAAGTGATTCCAAGGGCATATTGAAGCATATATATCAGTATTGGGTTCTAAAATACCCCCTAAAAATAATTCAACGCCCATTAAGCCCGTAGAATAATCTACTATGACTCATCAAGAGGAAGAAGTGCAACATGATATATCAAAATTACAAGAGAAAGTGCACCAAATTTCGCTGTCGCAAAGAGCATCAAAAAATTAAATGAAAGATTTGAAGAAAGACATGGAAGCTAAGATGGATGGTTTGAAGAAAGGCATGAATGACATGGAATCTAAGATGAATCACATGGAAGCTAAGATGGATGGAATTGAATCTACGATGGATGACATCAATGAAAAAATGAAAGACAACATGGAATACATGAAGAATGATCTAAAATCAGACATGGAAGGTTTGAAGGAAGCTTTAACAAAGTTGATACAATAAATGATTCCTAATGGAGAAACGATAGTAGAGGAAACTCATGATGAGAGAAAAATAAATGGTAAGATTGTGATTTCATAAACTCTAATGTTGGATGGAAGACCCACCATATTCCAAAGATGGATATGAGGAATTTTGGTGGCAAGCATCCTGTAATAGGGATACTACAGATGGAGCAATAATTTGATATCCATAATGTTTAAAAAACATAAAATGTATGCATTGCAACTTTACATTTAGAAAAAAATACATTTTTATGGTATTGATGGCTTCTCTCTCGTAAAAAAATTGTCACTTGGTCAATTTTTATGGAGGAAATGATAGCACATTATGAGGATACAAAGAGAAACACCTTCTTTAGCCAATTGATAAATCTCAAACAAAAGGCTTCAATGGTGGAGCACGTTGAGGACTTCCAAAAATTTAATATAAGGGTAGCTAATATTCCAGAGGAACACATGATTGATATTTTCATAGGTACTTTAAAGGATAACATCCAACATGAGGTTCACCTTTGGGAAACTGATTCATTGGAGAAGGAATTTAGGTTGGCAAGAAAAATTGAATGTAAAATTATGGCGACAAGGAGGCCTACCACTCACATCTATAAATATGGAAGTGTTCCTACTCCTAGACTTCCACAACCTACAAGGTTGACACCACAACAATTGGAAGAAAAATGAGCAAAAGCGCTTTTCTATAGCTGTGATAAAAAGTACACTAAAGGTCATAAGTGTGTTGAGAAGAAATTATTTTACATAGACTGTGAAGAGGAGAAAGAAAATGAAAAAGAAACTTCAAATGAAGAGGATATACACTAGAAACCAACCCTAGTGAAAGAAGAAATGAGTGTGACCATATTCTGTAATACATTGGCAAGAATTACCACTCCTCAAACTCTTAAGGTAGAAGGAAATATCATGAAGAAAAAGGTAATAGTGTTTATTGACTCGGGTCGTGCCCTAATTTTATTCATTGTAAGGTAGCCAAGGAATTGAATTTCTTCCTATACCCAGCACCAAAATGTCAAGTGATGGTTGCAAATGGAGGAAATATAAATTTCTTTGGAAAATTCCATAATATCAAGCTAACAATGTGGGAATATGTATTGAATATTCCAATGCTTTCCATTCCAATGGGAGGTGTTGATGTTGTACTAGGAGTATAATGGTTAAAATATTTGGGGACAGTAGCTTTAAATTTTCAAGAAATTTTCTTGAAATTTTTTTCGGAAGGAAAGGATGTTGAAATACGAGGTATTGTAGGGAACTTGAGAAAGATAATAAGCTCTGATGTCATGACAAAGCTTCTGAAAAAATAAAAATGAGAGTCATTGCAAAATTATGCTCACTAGAAGTTCCAACATCAAAATCATCTATTTCTCTAGATCTCCAAAAAGTCTTGGATAATCATTCCAAGGTATTTGAAACTCCCAAAGGACTCCCACCTATTCGTGATCATGATCATGCTATTCATTTGATTCCAGGAAGTTTTCCTCCAAACATAAGGCCTTACATATGTCCTTATGTCCAAAAGAGCAAATTTGAACGTATGATTGCAGAAATGTTAGAGGCTGGTATAATTCAACTGAGCCAAAGTTCTTTCTACGCTAAATTAGTATTGGTGCACAATAAGGATGGATCATGGCACATGTGTCTGGATTATAGGGAGCTCAATAAGCTCACTATTGAAGATAAATTTACCATTCCTGCGATTGATGAATTGTTGGATGAATTACATAGAGAAATTTATTTTAGGAGGTTGGATCTTCGTTCAAGATATCATCAAATTAGAATGAAGATTAACGATATTCTGAAAACAACATTTCGAACTAATGAGGGTCATTATGAGTTTTTGGTCATGCCTTTTGGCCTTACCAATTCACGTTCTACATTTTAAGGGTTGATGAATTCCATTTTCAAACCCTTCCTTAGAAAATTTGTGTTAGCATTTTTTGATGATATACTAATATACAACAGGTCTTGGAAGGATCATGTTCAACATGTTGACAGGGTGCTCAAACTATTAAAGGAGAAATAATCATATGCAAAAACCTCTAAATGTTTCTTTGGTGTAAAAGAGGTGGAATATCTGGGTCATATTGTATCTCACAAGGGTGTTAAGGTAGACCCTAAAAAAATTAAAGCCATTAAGGAATGGAAAGTCCCCACAACCATGAAACAACTGCAAGGATTTCTCAGGTTAACAAGGTATTATCACAATTTTTTTAAGAATTATGGGAGAATAGAAGCACCTTTAACAACATTATTGAAGAACGAGGCATTTTCATGGACTCGTGAAGAAACTAAGGTCTTTGAACATCTTAAAGATGCAATGTGCCTAGCACCGGTCTTAGCTACACTAAACTTCACAAAAACATTTATTATGGAATGTGATACCTCAAGAAATAGAATCGGTGTTGTTTTAATGCAAGAAGGAAGACCCATTTATTTTGAAAGTCATATAATCAAAGGAAAGTATTTACAAAAAGATATTTATGAGAAGGATATGTTGGCAATACTATATGCACTAAAGAAATAGTGACCTTATCTAATGGGAAGACACTTCAAGGTAAGAACTTATCATGATAGTCTTAAATACTTTTTGGAACAAAGGCTATCTTTAGAAAAGAAGCAAAAATGGATCACAAAGATGTTGGTTTATGACTTTGAAATGATCTACAAAAAATGGAATCTAAATGTTCATGCAGATGCACTCTCAAGAAACGATGAAGAGATAGAAGCATTGCCTTGTGTCATTTCCATTATCCAACCAAATTAGATAACCGAAGAAAGGGATGAATGAAAAAAGGATGAAGATGTGTGGACACTCATTCAAAAGTTGCAACAATATCCTACTACATATGATACATTTAGTTGGAAAAATGATTCATTATGGTACAAAGATCGCTTATATCTTTGTAATAATTCCCAACCAAAACAAAATATTCTTTTGGAATTGCACACTTCTCCCTTAGGAGGACAATTATTATTTTTAAAAACTTACCACAGGGTGAAGAAATAATATTTTTGGAATGGCCTTAAATATATTATTCAAAATCTTGTGGCAAAATGTTTGGTTTGCCAACAAAATAAAGTTGAGACAATTAAGACCCCGGGTCTTCTACAGCCTTTATCCATTCCAAGTCAACGTTGGGAGGATATTTCAATGGATTTTATTACAGGTTTACCTAAGTCCAAAGGAGAGAGTGTCATCATGGTGGTAGTTGATACACTTACCAAGTATGCTCACTTTTGTGCATTATCTCATCCATTTAAAGCAAGTATAGTTTCTACTACATTTGTGGAAACAATTCAAAATCTACATTGTAGGCCAAATATTATTGTAAGTGTCAAAGATCCCATTTTTACTGGATATTTTTGGACAGAATTATTTTCTTGTTTGGGTACTCAACTAGCTCATAGCTCATCTTATCATCCTCAATCCAATGGGAAAACTGAGATAGTGAAAAAATGTTTAGAAGGACATCTTCGTTGTTTTGTATGTGATAAACAAACACAATGGGTCAAGTGGTTACCTCTGGCTAAATGGTGGTATAACACTTCCTTCCATACTGCAGCAAAAATGACCCCATTTATGGCACTTTATGGATATCATCCAACGTCCATCACATCACCTTTAAGAGAAAATTCTAAGTTTCAAGTAGTGGAAGATCACATCGAGCATCAACAACGAGTTCTCCAACTCTTAAAGGATAACCTAAATTTGGCACAAAATCGAATGAAACAACAGGCAGATCAACATCACAGGGAGAGAAGTTTTCATGTAGGAGACTAGGTTTTTTTATGGCTACAACCATACAAAAAAATGTCCCTCAAGCAAGCTAAGAAGGATAATAAATTATCACCAAAGTACTATTCCTTAAAATGTGTTGCAAAATATTGGTACTATGGCATAAAAATTGGAGCTTCCTACTTCTTCTTGAGTGCATCCAATTTTCCATGTTTCATGCTTAAATAAGGTTATAGGTGACAAAATCCCAGTTCAAACAATATTTCCAAAACTTTATGAGGAAGGAAAAATCATATTGGAACCTGAAGCAGTCACAGAAACAAGAATTAGACAACTATGAAATCAATCAATTTCAGAGTATCTCATCAAGTGGAAGAACTTACCCACTGAAGATTCTACATGAGAGGATGAGAATTTTATACAAAAACATTCAGAGCTACTCAAGAGTTGAGGACAACACTTTTTTGAAGGAGAGGGGCATGTTAGGTCCCTATATTACTAGTGTAGTCCCTTATTGTTGTTAGTATAGCCCTCTTATTGTTATTGGTGTACCCCTGTAACCCCCATATTGTTATTATTGTGCCCTTACATTATTATTGTTAAGTCGGCTAGGATTATATTGTGACCCCGTGGACTCCTATATATAGAAAGGAGGTTTTGTCATTTTTATCATCCAAGAATTGTTCATTTATGTAATGTAAAGGAGTTTTCTCTAAATGGTTCATTTCTAAGGTGTTGATCTCTCTTTTCTTCTGTTTTTCGAGCTGGTTTCATAACATAAACGAGTTGATTCACATGCTCTTATTTGTCATTTGATAATTTGTGTAGTGATTTCATTATTGTATTAGGTAAATGTAAAAAGGTAAATATTGATAACGAGAATAGGAGATATAATTGATATATGCTAATCATTATTTTTACCTTTTAATATTAATCGGTTGCTTCACATGGTGTTATTTTTTATTTGATAATTTGTGTGGTGATTTCATTATTGTATTAGGTAAATGTAAAAAGGTAAATATTGATAACGAGAATAGGATATAACCCAAATATATCAATATCTTTCATTTATGACCATAACATAAATATTTAGATTAAAATATAAATAAATATAAGAATCTTCGATAAAAAGTGTTTATCAACATAAATAAAAGAAACTTTTAATAAAATGATCTCAACAATTTTCATAACAAAAAAAATTATAAAAATTTTATATAGAAAAACTAAGTGTTATACATAACCATATTCAAATTTATTTTATTGTTATTTCTGCTATATAACTAAGAAAAATTATTATTTCAGCGATTTAACTAAGGACAATTGTTATTTAAGCCAAGTAACTAAAAAATACTGATCGAATTATTCAATCTGCAAATAAAGAAAACGAAGCACATTTTGTTATCTTTTATAAAAACAATTCGCTACAACTATCGCCTTACTATTATTTTTGAACGATTCCAACCAACTCACTCATCATTCATATACCTTTTTTACATAAGTATGACATTTCTTATCTTACATGGATAACATTGTTATCCTTTGCTTCTTTTATCTCCATATTAAATTCAAGGCACATGCAAACATGAAAACATTTAAAATAGTTGAACCAACCAAGCCATCCGCACAACCACATATATTTCCTTCAATCATTGTATCAAGAGTTTAAAGGTTTATGATGCTAGTCAACATATACTTATCTAATTCTCAAAAAAATGAAATCACTAAATTATATAAATTTTAAAAATCTTGATATGAAATTAGAGATAATTTATAGTGATTAAAAAATTCTGGAAATTTAATTCGAGGGGAGAGATGTTAGGGTTCGGCGAGTGACTAGGGTTTAGGCAGTAGTAAGAATTTGATAGTGCTTAATACGGGGAAGGAGCAATGTATCATAGATAGCTCTGAGCGGCTGGATGGCAGCATCATCAGGGGGCAGAGATCCCCTCCTACTTGAATGTGATGGTAGGGGAATATAACAACAAAAAAACAAGATCCCAAGAAGGAGCATCCAACCATAATTTAGGCCTGATGCTGGGAGCACAATGGCAGTCAAAAACTAAAGGCCAATGCCTTCGAAGAACCATAAAGAAACCCCATTTTGTCATTATCTCAAATAAACTGGATCAATATCTAAGATATATGAAGGAACATGCCTTAATCTGCAATTTTATAGGCATATGGCCAACTGAGAAGGACTTTCTCAAATGGATTCAGGTAAAATGGAAACCTAAGGGCCATATAGATATGAAATTTGGGCCTAAAGGATTCTTTGTATTAATTTTTACTAATATTAAAGATAAATAAAGGTTTTTTTAGGAAGGCCCATATTTCTACTATAATGCAGGGTTATTCTTGGAAGAATGTTATAACCCTGACCAAGAAAAATTCCTGGTCATGTTGGTTTGGGTGCAGATTCTTGCATTGCTGGTGGATTTCTGGGACCCTAAAACCTTGGAAGGTATTGGTAACTCCCTTGGAAGCTTTGTCAAAATAGCATAAACAACTCGAAGAGGTAGGTATACCTCTTTTTCCTGCATCCATGTTTATATGAATATATCAGAGCCTTTACCTAAATCAATAGAACTAGAATATGAAGGGGAAGTATGGAAAAAACTTCTTAATTATGGACATATTTTGTTTAGGTGCCACAAATTCCATGAATATGGCCTTCTATACAAAACCTATCCTCTCAACAATCCAGACTAGATGGAGGGGAAGCAATCAGATGGAGGCAAAGGGTCACCTGAAAAATAAGATGGATTCAAGATAGTTATGAGTAGAAATAAGAACAGTAAATCACATACAAATAAAACCAGCAGCCCATTTAAACAGAAGAATAATGAAAATCGATATGAAATACTGCAGGATATTGGGGAAAACTTGAAGGAAGTCAAACAGACCATTGATGACGGCCAGGGCCATCCAACTCAAAAAGCATTGAAAGGTAAAAGAAAGGAAAAAGTAGAATCAACAGAGAAGGAAGATCAATCACAAATGGTGGAACAATGAGCTATCGAGGTGGACACTAGTAAAGAGGAGTTAAGCACAAAAGAAGTAGTGTTAAAAAAATTACTTCAAGAATGGAAGAACATAGATGACAGATTTATACCAGATGATAAGAAGAAGCTATATAAATAAAATTTTGAACAATACTTGAATTCCCAAGCTCAAAAAAATATGGAAATGACGGATAATATGAGCTCAAGGAAAGGTTCCTCTCAGGAACCCAACACCCAAGCCAAAGGAGGAAATAAGAGACAACGAAATAATTTGCAAGAATAAATACAAATTGTAGGAGGAATGTTAGGTAATTTGGGGAGGGTAACACTGTTGTCAATGGTATTCCAAAAACTACACAAATTTTCCCAATGAAAGTGAACTCCTGGAATATGAGAGGCCTAAATACTAAAGGAAAACAAAGATATTTAAAAGAAATATTAAAGACAGAGAAGTTGCATGTGATACTTCTTCACGAAACCAAGGTCTCACGGAAAATACTAGAGGAAATCATGAATTTATTGAAACCTCATTACGAAGAAATGGCTATAGATTCGACAGGCAGTTCAGGGGTATAGCTATTCTATGAAACCCAACTGAGATTATGGTGGAAGGTTGGTTCGGAATTCCTCGCATTCTAACTAGAAGGTTTAGGCAAATTGTGACGACTGATAACATTCTTATTCATCAGTATATGGCTCTTATATTCCAAGAGAAAAGGCATCGTTCCTTCAAAGTATAGGAACACTCAAGAATATGCATAACGAGAAGTATTCGCTGATAAGAGGTTATTTCAATTTGATCACTAGTCTCGCAGAAAAACAAAGGAGGCATAAGAAGAGAAGAGACAGAAATAAAGTTATTTAGAGATCCGATAACTACCCAGCAGTTAGTAAACATTCCTACTATTAATGGAAAGTACACCTCGAAAAATAGAAGAGGGGGTGACCACCAAGTTGCATCAAGGCTTGACAGATTCTTAGCATCTGAAACCCTTGTTAGCAACGATGTTTTTTATGAGCCCTCTATCCTTCCTAGTTTGGGTTTAGATCACTGGTCGATATGAATTAAGGTAGGCATGAAGGAGTGTAATAAGAAATGACCGTTTTGATTTGAGTCATTTTGGTTAACGAATCCAGCCTTTCTGGATAAGGCTAAGGGATTGTGGGAATCAAGTCAAGCTCAAGGAAGAAATAGGATGCATTCATTCGAACTTCGTATAAAATAATTAAAACAAAAAATTAAGAAATGGAATAGAACATATTTTGGAAATATTCATCAAGATAAGGAAATATTACAAGGAGGAATGAAACAAATTCAGCAAAAAAAGATTCTATATGGGAGAATAGAGAATCTGGTGACAGAATAAGGCAATATGCTAAGTAAAATAAAAGAGTGAAGGAATTAGGAGGAAATTTTATGGAAACAAAAATCTTGTATGTAGTGGCTAAGAGAAGGGGATAGAAATACTAACTTTTTTCATAAGGCATTGATTCAAAGGAGACAACACAATCATATTTTCTCCCTAAAAGATCGAGGAGGAAACAGGCTAGTACAACATCATGATATGGAGGCCCTATTGCTGAACCATTTCAGAAATAACTTGACCGAACCACAACAACACATAATGGGAGCTATTGAAAAAATAAAGCAAAACATACCTAATATTTTCAGTCAAGAGCGAAATATTACTCTTATACAAGAAATCACACTAGAGGAGGTGGAAGAAGTGGTAAAAGGTCTAGCAAAAAACAAAGCCCCTGAACCTGATGGATTTATAGAAAAATCATACCAGGCAGCATGGTCCTTCATGGGTAGATACATATGGGAATTAGTAGAGGAATCTCGCCGGTCAAGACAAGTATATCCAACCCTGAATTCCACTCTCATTTCCTTAATTCCCAAGCAGGAGCATTCTGACAAACCGACAGGCTTTCGACCCATAGCTTTATGCAATGTGATATACAAAATCATGTCCACTATTATGGTGAACCCCCTTAATCCTATCATTCCAGCCTTAATCTCTTCGGAGCATACTGGTTTCATGAAAGGGAGACAAATATTGGATGGTATAATTACTATTTAGGAAGCTACTCACTATCTCAGAACACTCAAAGCCAAAGGTATGCTAATCAAACTTGATATTTCAAAAGCTTAAGACCATCTTAATTGGAACTATCTTAAAGATATTCTTTAGGCATTTGGATGTGATTTGAGATGGATTCACTAGATTATGTCTTTTATTTCTTCTCCTAATTCTTCTATTATGCTTAATGGGGTTCTGTCTACTCCTTTTAATGCCACCCAACAATTAAGAGAAGGTGATCTGTTATCCCCCTTCCTCTTCATTATAGCAGTCGAGGGCATATGTAGACATATTAAGAGAAATATCTAGGGAGGTCACCCTTAGGGCTTAAATCTATGGGGTTCAGGCCTAAATATATCCCACCAATAGTTCGTCATTGATATAATCCTCTTTTTTTAAGAAACCCTGAATGAATATAAGGAAATTCCACTCTCAAGGATTTCATGAAAGCCTCTTGGAGTATTATTAATAATGAAAAATCAAATGTGTTCTTCTTTAATTCTAATCCGCTATCCCAACGCTTTCTGAAATGTACCCTGGGGTTTAACATAGCATCCTTCCTGATGAAATACCTAGGTATCCCTCTCAGCCCTAACCACACCCTAACTCCCTCCGAGTTTTTGGGTGGAAATATCTCATTCATCGGATCCAAGACCAGTTTCAAAATTGGTCATTTCAAGCGATAAACACTCTAAGTCGCATTGTTTTGTTGAAATTGGTATTACAATCTATCCCTATTTATCATCTTTCAAGATTGGAAACTCGTAAAACTAGTTTATTGATATGTCTAAAATGTTTAAAAAATTATTGTGGCAAGGATCTAAACAAGCTCATAAATGGGATCTTATTCCATGGGAAAATCTCACAAAAATAAAAAAGACAGGATGCTTGGGGTTGAGAGACCCGTATTTGCTTAATCAAGTTATGGGAGCTAAGCTCTGGTGGATATGGATATATGGAGACATAGATTTGTGGAAAACTATCTGGGAATAGAAGTATGAAATTTCGTTAACTACTGTAGGGAAAATTTAAAAATACTCCTAAGGATATACAATCTGGAGCTTAGTGACAGTAAATAAATACCTCATCAAAGAACATAGTTTATGGGAAATTAGGAGATGTAACATTGCCTGGTATTGGGATGATTCATGGCAAAAATGGGAGAAATTATTTAGTCGAATTGATTTAGGGGGGATATTCGTATTCACAAACAGGTCGAATACTAAGAGTGTAGCACAATTTTGGGATGAAGGGATAGACTTTCAATGGAGAAAATGGAAGCTAAAAGACTAGTTGCATCATGCTCCTAAAACTAATCAATGGGAAAATTATGAAAAGGAACTCAAATCTAGAAAATTAGCAGTAGAAATGGGAGAGGTTATCCTCAGATGGAGGTATCAAGTGAAAGGCATGTATATAATACAAGAAGGATATTATATTAAATCCACCCACACTGTAAGATAGGGGTTGGAAAAAGCACCAACGTGGGAGGGAGGTAGCATATGATAAGGGTGGTAAGTTGGTTTCGTTGTTCTATGTTGAGGAGGGAGAAGAACAAGATGTTGGCGAACAGATGAAGATTTTGACAGCGACTCGGTTCTTCTTTGGGTATGTTCTTAGCCTCATTATCATGTCTGTTGTTGTGCTAAGGGAAGGCATTTGGCAATTGTCTTTAATTCTATTTTCTGCGTATGGGAGATATGAGAACCATCGTGGTTTTTCTATGATTTCTGGGTTTTGGGATGGTTTATTGAATTTTTCTTGGAATGTTACAGTGGTTATGCCTTTGAATTTCAACTATATTGAATATTGGGGTGTATATTGGTATGGTAATGATGTCCATGTTAGTTTTAATGAAATGCAATATGTTTGTGGCTTCTATTTGGTTGATGTGGGTCGTGACAATTCTATGTACGTTGTTAAGGTGGTAGGCACTAGAATTATGGTAATGAAGCCTGCCTTACCTGACATGTTCTCTAATTTTAATGACCCCGCATGCCCTCCAATTGACTCTGCTTTTCCTCCAATTGACTCTACATGTCCTCCAATTGGCTCTGCATGTGGTTATATCAGACATGTTTATAACCTCCTCAACTATGGTCACTACTCTTTCATTTCTATTTACCCTATGCATTGCACTGATACTAATTTCTAGAATTGTTTTGATTACGACCTTAATAATGTAAGCCAGCCTTTCTGCCCTATTTTCAACCTCCATATCTGGACTCAGCATCTCCATGAAATTGAATATATGGCTTACAATGACAGCTTAGGGGGTAGAGTATTTTCCGATACCCAGTTTGGTAAGAAGGCCTTAAGGTTCTCCCTCAGAGGGAATATTTTTACCACAAAGAGTAGGGATGGTTTTGGTTCTAACTGCAGTGGTGAAACTGTTACACAGCATTTTTTCAGCATCTCTACAATCCCTCGTCCTATACATTGGAGGACTATTCCCATGACCCGTGAACAGTAAAATGTCCTGAAAACACCTTAATGGAATCCTTCTGCATAAGGACAAAAATTCTCCTAAAGAAAAATTCCTCTAGAAAACCCTAAAAATCCATAATTTGGCATTGGCGTGGGTAGCTAGTTCATCCCTCGTGCCAATGGGGAAAAAGCACCATAGTCGGCGCGTCAGCTGGTGCTCTATCCATATGTCTTTCTAATTTCAAGCCTATTAAGGAATGTTTTTTAAAAATAAATGGCGGAAGTTTGATTCTAAAAAACTTAGAATGAATCATCAAAAAGAAGTTGGGTTGTTTCCCTCTGGATCTCCTTGATTACGAAGTAGTTTTCCACCTCTCATGGAACCTTCCTAAGAGATAGGGCTCTATCCCATGATTATAGGGATCCCAACCTCCCTTCCTCCCTATATAAAAGCTTTCCCTCTCCATTTACAAGCTAGATTAATGCTTGGAAGCTGAACATTTGGGAAGGAACCTATAGTTGAGTGAATATTGAGAGCAGAGCCAAGGAGAACCCCGTAAGAGAGAAATTCTTGTCCAAATTCCTGACAAGCTTTGTGAGACACGCTCCGCTGGAAGCCCTGCCAAAGGAAGAATGCGACATCGAAACTCGGTTGTAATCTTTCTTTCACATTTTAATATATGCTCGACTATGTTATCGGCTCCACTACTGTGTTATTTATCTGTGTAATGAAATTTAGTTCAATCCTTTCCGACTGATTGATAGTTACATGGTTGAATTATTATGTTTTATGCCATCATTTCTTCTTTGCATGTGTAAAGGTGTCCAGGCACGATGAGCAAAAGGATCGTGTTGAGCTAGGGATAGGAAGCAGCGCTTCTCCTTCGACAACAACAACGTAGGACTTGAGGTAGGCTATCTATCGTAGCTTTTTCTTTCGTAACTAGGATTCGGTATCATAACATGTTTCGATTGTTGCTAGACCCACTCTAGGGCTATGGGGAATGCCTCTATCCACAGAGGGGATTTACCGCCTCAACAATTTGGCGACTTTGGAGAATCGATGCCTCTGACCCCAGTTGAAGTCAATTATTATGAGATCATTGCCACATCAGATCCTCCTCCTACTAATAATTCTCCTTTGAGCATGGCTCTTGATGTTTATTCTCAATCCCCTTGGATCGGCGATGCAGATTTGCCCGATCCTTTCAGAGAAGTTTTTCCATCTGACGAAGCTATCGTGGAGACTATGTCTCTCGTAGATATTCCATAAAGCGATGGACATCATCGTTCCTCATTCATGCCTAGCCTAGGGGAAATGTCTAATTGTCTCGAGCATTTGGTATCTCAGGTTCCCTCTCCACCTTTCCAAATGCCAATATTGACTCAAGAAGTTTTCTTGGAAGGAAATCTGAGTAATATTACCCAAACGATGCCTATTGACATCTCCGTTAAACCGGGGGTTGTCGAGAACATCCATGTGGGAGTCACTTGTTCTCTCGATGAGATTCAAGTGTACACTAGCCTTTTTCGTGAATTCCATGATGTTTTCACGCAGTCTTATGAAGAGATGCCTGGGATCGATCCTAGTATCGTCATGCACGAAATTCCCACCTATCCTAGTGCGAAGCCTGTGCGCCAGCGTCTGCGTCCAGTGCATCCTCATAAAGCCGCTGCTATAAAAGCTGAAGTTGAGAAACTTCTTAAAGCAGGCTTCATATATCTGATCCCTCTAATAGAGTGGGTTTCCAATATTGTCCCTATATATAATAAGTAGGGCACAATTCAAGTCTGTGTTGACTATTGAGATATCAATTGGGCTTGCCCTAAGGACAACTATCCCACCCCCTTTATAGATCAGATCATTGAAAATTGTGCGGAGAGTGAGATCTTTTCCCTTATGGACGAATTTTTAGGTTATAATCAAATCAATATCCTTCCATCCAATCAACATAAGACCGCTTTCATCTGTTTGTGGGGAACGTTCGCCTATAAGAAGCTCCCTTTCGGCTTAAAAAACACTGGGGCTACCTTCCAGCATGCCATGTCTTACACCTTTCACAACATACATAATGTTGTTCAACCGTACATGGATGACCTTCCGGCTCATTCAGCTCTACATGAAGACCATCTGGAACATCTCCGCTAGATGTTTCTTCACTGCAAACGTTACAACATTAGGCTTAATCCTCACAAGTGCATCTTCTGCGTTGACTCTGGTCGGCTTTTAGGATTCATTGTCTCTAAGGATGGAATTTTCCTTGACCCTCTTAAGGTCAAGGCTATTTTTAATCTCCCCACCCCATCCTCGCTGCATCAACTTCAGATTCTTCAGGGGAAAGCAAATTTCTTACTTCACTTTATCCCAAACTATGCAGAGGTAGCCAAAGGGTTTACGCAACTTCTCAAATAGGACATCCCTTTCCATTTGGATGAGATTGCTCAGAAATATTTCAATAACCTTAAGAATTTGCTTGTCAATGCTCCATTAATACATCCTCCAAACTATCATCGTGACTTTACGCTCTATTTGGCTGCTGCATTCAGTAAAATTGCCATGGTTCTGGTGCAGGATGACGATGAAGATAACAGACACGTAGCTTATTATCTGTCTCGGAACCTCCTCGACATGGAAACACGTTATGCACATGTTGAGAAGTTGGCATTGGTTGCAGTCCAGGCCATTCAGAGATTTCGCCATTACATCTTGTTGCGTACGGTAACCGTGATTTCTGACTGCAACCCCATGACTTACATTTTGTCTTGAAAATTGCTGGGGGGAAAGTAATCAAAGTGGATTGTCATCCTCCAAGAGTTTGATTTGGATTTCACTACTTCCAAATCGAAGAATTCACTGGTTTTTGCTGATCTCATTTTCTCCCTGTCTACTGAATCTGTTCCGTCTCAATCCGAGGATCATATCCCAGACGAAACTCTCTTCTTAATCAACACTCTCGATCCATGGTATGGTGATATCATCGTGTACCTCCAGACATATACCTTCTGGTTCGAGTTAACGAAGGATGCTCGACACCAGTCACAACCATATCGCATTGTCGGAGATACCTTATATCATGTCAGAGTCGATTCTATACTTCGCCGGTGTTTGAACTTAGAAGAGGCTGAGAAATTTCTGAATGATTGTCATAGTGGCACCTGTGGGGGTCACATGTCCAGTTATGCTACCGCCCAGAAGATTCTGCGTGCGGGCTATATCTAGTCATCTATCTTTAAAGACTGTATTGTAGCAGTATGAAAGTGTCATGAATGCTAGATCTTCCAATGCAAGATGTGTGCGCTGCCCCTGCCATTACATCCTGTCATTACCGTGGGCGCTTTTGACAAATGTGGCATTAATTTTATGACATGTAACCCTCACTCAGCTAGGGGGCATGCTTATATCATCGTTGTCATAGATTATTTCACCAAGTGGGACGTAGCGATGCCTACACTGGCTGCAGACGGTAAGACAGCTACACAATTCATTTTCAACCATGTGATCACTCATTTCGATATTCCTCAAGCCATCATCACTGATCATGGCTCTCATTTTCGAGACTATATGATGGCAGAGTTGACATCTAAGCTGGGCTTGCGTCACGACAACTCTACGCCATACTACCCTCAGGAAAATGACCAGGTTGAAGTCGTGTACAAATTTCTTGTCACGATGCTTCAACAAACAATTGGTATACACAAATCGAATTGGCATCTCCAGTTGTTTTCAGCTCTTTGGGCCTGCTGAACGTCAGTGAAGAGTGCGACCGGATTCACACCATTTCAGTTGGTGTATACCCTGGAAGCTACTGTTTCGATTGAATGTGAGATCCCTTCACTAAAATTGGTTGTGGAATTACTGCCCGATACTTCCACGGAGGAAGAACGTCTCGTATATCTCGAGAGATTGGATGAAACTCGCCGCTTGGCTGCTTTGTTTATCGAGGCACAAAAAAAGCAGGTTAAAGCTCATTTTGATCAAATGGTTTCTCCGCACTCTTTTATCAAAGGGGACCTCATCCTCTTATATGACCAAGCCCATGACAAGCTTGGGGCAGGAAAATTCCAACTTATGTGGCATGGGCCCTATATCGTTAAACGTGTATTGAAAAATGGGGCTTATGAGCTGATCGATCATGAAGGTCTTCCTTTGGCACAACCCAGAATTGGGTTGTACCTAAAAAAATATTATTCTTGAACCATTTTTGCGTAGTATATGTACATAGGTGATTTTTTCATTTTTGTGCATGTGTGGTGTGGTTTGCTTTGTAAGCATTTTTCTGCTTTTTGGGTCTTCCTAATTGTGCAGATGTCTATTACTCCTTATATCGGTTTCACGGATGGTGCCTCCCACAGTACCAGGAACCTGTCTTCAACAGCCTACGTAATTTACAATCCTATTGGTGAGCTGGTTAATTTACAAGGTGTTTGTCTAGGGCCTGCTACAATTAATGTCATGGAATATAGTGTCATTCTAGAATTATTAAACGAGGCTGTCAACCTCGGTATTTGCGTGTTGCTTGTATATCTGGACTCGCAGCTTGTGGTTTTACATCTCAATGGTAATTATTCAGTTAGAAACCCATGTATTTTAAGATTGTATCTACGTATTTGTTTACTGGAAATTTTTTTTGATTACATTACATATCAGCATATACCAAGACGAATGAATACACTAACAAATGCAGTAGCCAACATGGTATTAGATAGACATTTACGCAATTTTTGAAAACATCATCATGTGTAAGCAAGATCCATGTAAAAATAGATGTATATATATATATCTCGAATGTTTGCAACATGTGCATCATATAAAACCAAAAATATACATGTTTGTGTCAGTTACATCCGGAGATGGCATGTCTCTCAAAAATATGCATATAAAAAACCTAGGCGACTAATCGGCATGGTGCTCTTTGTAGCACGTCACTGTCTGCACCAACCACCTCTGTAAGCAGTGGAGTCGACTTGGCACCCCTACGGTGTGCCTCTAATAAGCTAAAGGGACATCAGCTAGGCGAGCATAATCCAGAACTCCACAAGCAATCCCCTCTAGGTTCTGTACAAGTGCGTCCCCCTCGCCCCCCTCAGCTTGAGGGTCATAAGCAAGAGGGGTCCTCCTTGCCACTGGTGACATCCTGGCGGGCCTCTCTTGGCCAACATCTACATACATATAGGATTAGTTGTTAGAACATGCATGCATACCAAAAAATCATAAAACTAATAAAACTTAAAAAGAGCCTTACCCAGCTCCTCATCCCAGTCCTCTCCTTCCGAGAGCAGAAGGTCTGGGTCTCCAGTGAAATTAGTGCCTGCATAGGGCCAGTCCTCTATGATGATCAGCTATCATCAGAGCCATCTAAAGAACTCAGGTCGCCATGACATCTGCTGGCCGCCCCCTACCCTGGGCATCAATGCTACCCATAGAGCCATCTGTGGCTCTCTCAATGGTGGATCCGGGACTATAGCCCCCTGGCCCTGGAAGATAGGTAGTCATTCCAGGAAGAATGATACCAAGATTGACCCGTATCCAAACTGTTTCAGTTTGGTATTTTTGCATTTGGTCAATTGTCGTTTGATGTTCATAGTCACGACTGTGGCCCAGTCAAACACTGTGGGATTCATGCATTATGATGCAAGAAGGAGTTATGTCTTGGTAGCCTTGTGTGGTGCTTGCGACCCCGCAGCCCACATGATGGTATGTAGCACTACTCTGAGTGCTAGATCAGGAATGGTATGAATATCTACCTTTTCGCTACGTGACCCTTTGCATGCCCCTGCACACACTCTGTTCATGACCATTGTCATGTTTTCACCAGAACGCCTGGTGCCTGTCAAGATAGGAAATGGACCTCTGCGTGATAGTCCAATGATAAAGTAAATGTATGACACTTCAAGCTCAAGTACTTGATCTCGAAGTTTAAACTTCTTCTTATCATCATCCCAAATACTAATCAAATATTGTAGTAGTTCAGGATGAGCCTAGAGACATGGCGTTAGGAAGAATTTCTTCAAACCGCAATTTCGGAGAGCATTCATACACTGCTCATTCTCCATTTCCATTTCATCTTCCTCACTGTGCTCTCTTTCCTTCCATTCAATCACCATTTTCGCTGGGTACTTGCATCAAATAAAAAATAGGAGTGTTAGAAACCCCCTCAAGTATTCAATTTTGCTATTCATTGGTTTATTTTTGAGAATTTTTGGCCGTAATTTGCATTCTGTCGTTGGAACGACTGTATGGCTAATAATCACGCCAGCTAGCGCGGCCTTTGTGTGAAACAGAGCGGATTGGCGCGGGTCTTTGCTTGGTACACGCACCAACCGCGGAGCCCTAAATTTTGAAATTACTCCACTAAAAGGCCTCAAACCATGATTAATGATAATGAAATGCAGCTTAAAAGATGGCTAATGGAAGTGGTTCTTACCTGGAGAAGACGAGATCTAGATTCATCCACTGGATTGCTCACAATCGGTGCTTCAAGATCGCAAAGGAAATGGCTCACTATCGCTCTGCAAAGAGGTAAAAAGGTGAAAAGTAAATAAGTTTTTACTATTGGTAATATTTATAACTTTTCAAAATAAAAATTAGGTTTTGGGACTTATTTTTCTGATATTTTACTATATTTTTGTCGAAAAATGGGTTTTACACCTGATTTTTGTGCAACGATAGGTTTTCACACAATTAGGACGACGATACGAGTTGTGTTTTATACTTTTTCGGACTCGGTAAAAACACGAAAAAGTCACTACTGGAGTCACCTTTCAGCTCTTTTCTGACTCTCTAAAATTGAAAATATTGTTGAGTCGCTTGTCATTTTGAGCTCGTTAAATTGGCTATGAAACGACATCTACCCAGTATACGCTTACCCCTTTTTCAGGATGGGATAGATCATTTATGAAAAAGGAATACCCTAGCCTATCATGACTAGGAGGTTCTCTCAGACATATTTTTCTACCTTTTTGGATCTGTGAGACTATCTATGAAAAGGGACTGCTGGAGTTTTCTTTTCTGTTGTCTTTTAAAACTCTCTAAACATGAAAATACATCAATTTCTTCCTTTGTCAGACTCGTTAAAAACTAATGACATCAGACTCCGTCGTAATGACGTTACTCGAGTTTCTCCTTCCCAGGGCTCATTAAATGTACTAGGTTGGATTTGTCTAAAGTACGAACTTATATCGCAAGCATATGCTATCCCCTTCAAGCTTGTTTTTAAAAATAATTGGCGTACTTGCCAGAAATGGTGGGGGAAAATGGAACCGATATTATAGTCGTCTCGGCAGTATGTCACTCTTGAAACTGGCACTTGTCTGCATTCGTGTTGGGTTGGGGACATATCATCTCGTTATTTGCTTGCCTTCATGGGTTTGGGTAATCTATTTTGACCACTAATCTGCTCTTTGCCACGTCACTATGACCTCAGATCCCTTGATGTCAAATACTGCCAAATCCAATGTCGTGCCACCGATATGTTCAAGAGAATTTGGCCTCTATAGTTTGCAACCTCCCTCTGATTCTCTATTGGTCCTGATTCACAAACATTATGTTTATCTGTCTCATGTCGATGATGTGGGAAACATTATGGCCCACCTTCGATCAAGGTCACCTCCTATCGACTTTAGCTCATAATCCAGGAAATTGATCTAGAGACTCCCTTCAGGTAACTTGGAGCTTTCATGCCTCAATGGCAGGTTCTTCGCATTCGACGCAAGGTTTTCATCATTGGCCTTTGATCGAATGATTCTGCAGATGTTCGACGCCAGCTCACTGTTCACATTTTGTAGATTGTACCTCTTGTACCTTGAGAGCCATCGTCATTATTGGTGGTTCCTCTCGTGTCTGTTAACGACATTCATTAATGGTTGGTAATCAGATGATGTTATTGCATGTTCGACTTCAGCTCAAATATTCGCATGCTCGAACTTGTACCCTGTTCAGGTCGAGATGGACCGTGAGACCCTGGATTTTGTCTAATAAACATCTAGGTTGTGGGTTCTTTGTGGATTATTATGATTAATTACATTACTCATTTGATTGGATGGCTGCAACCATACCTGAGTCTACTTGTCAATCCTTAATTACTAGATGGCTGTGTCCATACCTTGGATCCTGGTTATTGTACACTATATTATGGATGGTTGCACCCATACCACATATCATGTATCAGAGATATCAGTTGTAATTGTATTCGCAGATTTTCCGGTGGCAGTGTTTTCAGTTGAGCACGTTCTCATAAAGCATTTCACCCCTCCCTCTCTCTCGGACCTCATACTTTAGCGGGCATTTGTTACACAGCATTTTGTCACCATCCTTGCAATCCCTCGTCCCGTACATTGGAGGACTATTACCGTGACCTGTGAACAGTAAAATGTCCTGAAAACACCTTAATGGCATCCTTCTGCATAAGGAAAAGAATTCTCCTGAAGAACAATTCCTCTGCAAAACCCTAAAAATTCATGTTTTGGCATTAGTGCGGGTAACCAGTTCATCCCTCGCACCAATGGGGAAAAAGCACCATAGTGGGCATGCCATCTAGCGCTCTGTCCCTATGTCTTGCTCGCTCCAAGCCTATTAAGGAATGTTTTTTAAAAATAAATGGCGGAAGTTTGATTCTAACAAACGCAGAATGGATCATCAGAAAGAAGTTGCGTTGTTTGCCTCTGGATCTCCCTGATTAGGAAGTAGTTTTCCACCTCTCATGGAACCTTCCTAAGAGATAGGGCTCTATCCCATGATTATAGGGATCCCAACCTCCCTTCCTCCGTCTATAAAAGCCTGCCCTCTACATTTACAAGCTAGCTGAACGCTTGGAAGTTGAACATTTGGGAAGGAAACTATAGTTGAGTGACTATTGAGAGTAGAGCCAAGGAGAACCCTGTAAGAGAGAAAGCCTTGTCCAAATTTCCGACAAGCTTTGTGAGACACGCTCCACTGGAAGCCCTGCCAAAGGAAGAATGCGACATCAGAACTCGGTTGTAATCTTTCTTTCACATTTTAATATATGCTCAACTATGTTATTGGTTCCACTATTATGTTATCTATCTGTGTAATGCAATTTAGTTCAATCCTTTTCGACTGATTGATAGTTACATGGTTGAATTATTACATTGTATGACGTTGATTCTTCTTTGCATGTGTACAAGTGTTCGAGCGTGGTGAGCGAAAGGATCGTGACCTATCGAGCTAGGGACGGGAAGCAGCGCTTCTCCTTAGACGACAACAACATAGGACTTGAGGTAGGCTATCTATCGTAGCTTTGTCTTTCGTAACTAGGAGTCGGTATCATAGCGTGTTTCTATTGTTGCTAGACCCACTCTAGGGCTAGTGGGATCGCCTCTTTCTGCAGAGGGGATTTACCGCCTCAACAGAAACTACTCAAGTCTATTGTTTGGGGGGCATGAGTGGCACGTATCTAGTTGTGTTTTGGGGTTACCGTCAAGTCTTTGTCCAAGTGTTACTGGGGAATGGAAACACTTTTTCCCTGCATGATTCATCGCTTCATGTCATGAAAGTAATTTCTCTTTGGAAAACAGAGGTGCCTCCTACTAGCCCTATTGCAAATCTCATAGTTCTCAGGGATAAAGGAAGAAGGATTGATGATACACATTGTACCACTAAAATTAAGGTGGTTACCCTCAACAATCAAGATACTTCCCTCTGTTGTTTAACTAAATAAATTTTTTCAATTATGTTTCCCTCCATAGGTATTCTTAGTTCCTCTACAGGTATTCTCCAACCCTTGGTTTGGCACTTGACCCAACCGAGAAATAAAATTCAACGGCCAGTGGTTTATCTGCAAGATAAAATGGTGAAAGGTCAACCAGTGAAAAAAGAAGCGTAGGACAAAGGAAAGAAGAACAAAGGAAATTCAAAATTGGGCCCTAGCAGGAGGGGGAGAAAGTCGAGAAAAGAAATAATGGAAAATAACTTTGAGGCCTAAGGGGTAGGCACACCTGCTCATGTAAAATCACTTATTTTGGGTTGGGAGCGAGACCATCAAACAAAAGAGGAGGAAGAAATGTCAGAGGAAGAGATGTATTTTTTGACAGATCCAGGTACTACTAGGGGTAGAATGTATTTATTCAAACAATCCATCCATACATACTGGACAACGAAATTTTTATTGGCTAAGGCCATTATTAATGTTCAAGAAATAGGTGGTGATCTAAAATCAGCGTCTATTTTAGCTGAAATGTGAATGGACATCCAAGAAATACACCTTTTGCAATATCCCTCGAATGTCTGTCTTGGTTTCATGGAACGTCAGCTCCAGAGTATGAACCAAGTTGATATGCCCGGGTCCAGTGTTAAGGACCCGGTGCCTATCTAATCTCTGATGATTGAGTCTTATTATTTTTTCTCTTTTTGAGATGCACATTACATATAACATTTACTTTCTGAATAAGTCTTTTGATGTAATAGACAATGAACTTGTTAAGGCCGACAATATCGGGTTTAAATTTTATCAATTTTGGTTGGCCTTTAACTCGTTGAGGTGGCCAACAGACCTAGTTTCCTACAATAAGGCTGAGGCCATCTAGCATATATCATGATTGTAACCTCCTTTTCATTTTTATTTAATGGAATAGGAAGGAACTACTAAATTTACAAAAATAAAAATCTGGAAATTCATAATCACTTTAATTTGTTTAAATGATGAAAAATTATAAAAAAATCTATTAAGAGAGTGGAAGATGGACGCAGTCAATTTACTATGACTTAGACTTAATTAATGGATTTTTGATTAATTTTTCAACTAGGGGAGGCCTTTGAGAGTCACGTGGGAATTGGAAGTAGAAATATGTAGCATTGGAAGTAAAAAGAAGTCATGTGGGAATTGGAAGTAGAAAGACTCATGTACATCTTTCTACATCTTAAGTACATCTACTATATTTATGTACAAATTAGTTAAGATGTATAGACCTTTATATCAGAATTTGGACCTGGTAATGCAATCCAATAATCCTTCGGGTCCCATCATTTTGAGTTCTCTCAATTATTCTCCAATCTATCTCAGTTTTTAAATTAATGAAGAGGGGAATATGCTCAGCTCTTCTGCGGCCCACCCACATTACACAGTTGGTCATAGTTAAAATTTACCTTCGCCGAAAGTGGAAATTTTATCACGGCCAAGATGGTATATTACGTCTACGAATATTTTTTATTCGATAGAAGTTGTGATGTTAGAGTTTACCTAGCTTTTAAATTTGTCCAAAAAATTATGGAAATTAGTGTAAGATTTTGATCAAATATAGAAGGAATATTTTTGTAAATCCAAGTTACAACTATAAATTTTAATGTTTTGGGTGTCCTAGAGGTTTTTGATGGCCCTAATTATATTTTCACCATCAAAAAATCCAATTAAACACTCATAATGCAAAAAAAATTGAATTTTTTTTTGCAATTTTTCCACTTGGGTAGACTATGCCCAAGTTGTGATCCATTTTGGGCTTGAGGTGGTTGCTATATGTAACATCTTACCATAAAATCTTTACCCTTCATAAAAAAAAAAATTACATCTAGCATTAATTCCTAAGTTAGTACCCTAAATGAAACACAAACATATAATTACATCTTAACGCAATCATATATATTTATACATATTCATCAGGTTTTAGCTATTTTTTGTAGAATTTATTAAGATAATATTATCTTAATCATTATTTCTAATTATAAAATTTCCATATAACTTATCAAATAAATTTTCTAAACATTATGTTTTATTCACATTCGAAACAAGAGTTGGGCTAATGTATATTCACACCTAGGCGTAAGGCGATGTTGTTTAAGGAATGCTCCCAACCCTAGGTTCGGAATTGATATAATACATAGCATATATATATTTATGTCAACGAAATTGTGGAAATGATTTTTCCAATATACAAAACCATTATAATAAAATCATAGTGCCCTGTACCCCTGCTACATTATTATATGTATATTGTTTTATTATATTTTCCAGATCCTCCGTAGTCTGAGGTTTCATATTTCATTTAAGTGAGGGAAATTTGTAAGCTTATGCACCATCGATTATTTTCATTTAGATCAACGGATGTAATGTGTTCTGGGGCGGTTAGGCTATTGCCCTACCCCCAAAACCCTAACTAATATTTCATTTGGTGTCGTTTTTGGCATCACCCTCTCTGCAACTCCTACATAGTGCGGCCTTCTTCTTGGCATTCTACCTAACCCGGTAAGACAATGACACCTCCATTCTTATCATGGATTTCTCCTAGTGTTATATTTCACTTATTGGCCTACTTATAGTGGTTTTGTTGGGGTTTAAGGGTGTGTTTCTGCTCCTCTTCGCAACATGCTTAACTATAATATTTGTGATCTACTACAGGGACTATGTGTTCACTGAACTGCACTTCTTCTGCAAAGGAGCTTACCACAGGGATTGGACTTCGTCAATGGAGACATAGCCTAAATAGCCGAAGCAGGTGAGAATATTCTACTTGCTTCAGGTGTCTTCAATTAATATCTTCTCTGATTAAATTAGTATCTCTTACCATTATTCCTCTTTTTAATTAAACTTTTGTTCACAGGTTTGCAGAGCTTGCCTTCTTAAACCACAGAAGGTAAGCACTCTGTCGCAACCCGGTTTATGTTTTCGTTCTCTATTTTGGGTATATTTTTGTTGAACTAAAATTGTATTGTTCTCGTCCTGTGGGTACCTCTGAAACCCCCAATACCCTTAGCATTATGTCCTTGTGATTGCACTCCCAGTCTAACGCCCTTCACTCTTGCTATAGGTCCTCTAGAGTCCTTGCGGGTAGCTAGAATTATTGTTTCCTTATAGGACTTCTCATAAGGGTTTCGAATAGAAATGATTAGATTTTATTTATACGAGAATGAAGCTCTAAGATTTCGGTTTCAGTTTTGTAGAACAACCCTTCGAGGACTTAATGTAAACATTGAACAATTTCTTTATTATCCTTTCTCGTTTGTTGTGAGTTGGAAGTTGGTCACTTATCAGTAACTATTTTAACACTTGTTGTTGTAATGGTATTTCATTTATGAGGGTTTTTGGAGCAACCCCTTTGTTCTTTCTCTTCTTATTTTTTTCCGATTTTTCCACAAAAATGGAAATTCACTGTTAAATTGCAAATATCTATTAAATATAGACATTTTGGGGTGGATTAGGTTATGAATTATGTGATATTATTGTTCTGGTAATTTTTCTTTCGTATATGGGTTATAAATATTCATGTGGATTCGTCTTATCCAATACTTAATTCGTGGCACCAATAATGTCCATGAAAGACTCTTATTTGCTTAAGTATTTTTCTTTGAAATTCATTAATGTTCTTGGTTCGAGCATTTCTCGCTTAGCATGCCTATGTTCTTAAGTCATTGCACAATGTTTTATGTGTATATTTTATCGCAGTGATTTTCTCCTCCCCACGAGAGATACTATTGTAACTTATGTATCAAATATTTCGGTGAAAATCACATTCGAGAAATTTGTGTCGATGTGTTTCGAACTAGCCAGTGTGGTTCATCATCAGGACAAGATCTTATCCATCTCTTTAATTAAATATTAGATGTTCTATGTTCTCTTATTTAGTGAATAAATGTTTACTGTGTTTGCAATTAATTAATTCTGGAAAATAGTTCTACAATTTTCCATTCGTTCAATTTATTTTCCTATTTTTTGCTTCAGTAATAATTTTTCATAGTAGGAGGAAACAGATAAATGACCGGACCACCTCAAGAGGGTTAATACTCAACCCTCAATCCGTGTATTTTCTTTTGTTCTTCTTTACAGGGAAGACTGTCTCGTTTGGGGAAGTTCCTCACTGAATGGACTAACTATCCATCTTGTCATTTGTTTTCTACAGGATTTCCACTGTTGTACTGCTAGATATCATTAAATCTTCAGTATTTTACTCTTTAAAATAGAATTACCCTTCTACAAAACCTATCTTCCAGCAAAACTATTCTAGGAAAATTGTTTATACAACATTCAGAAATATAAGCATTTATCCCTATCTATTTCCTATAACCAAGCTTTCACATTGCATAGGAAAACTATTTACAGAGATTAACATAATTATAAATACTTTATGAGAACTCATTTTTCCATTTCATTCCAGTATTGTAATACTTATCTCAAATAAGTAAGGCTGATAGCATCTTCACAACTGCGAGAGAGGAAATGACGTCCTCAGCTCCCCTCGTGCTCCTCACTAGAGTAGGATTGTGTAACAGTTCTCTATGAGGTAGACCTCAAGACCCCTGTTCAGTCTCTCTTCCAACGTCAGGTAGCAGAATTCCACTAGCTGCGCCGAGAGGCGCATTCTACAGCCCAGTATGACCCCGATGTGTAAGTATGTCGGAAGCCAAAAATTAAATTTTAAATAATTTAATTTAATATAAATATTGTCGGCTTAAGAAAAAATATTGTCGGTTTAAAAAGAAATTAAATAATAATCATTAGCCATATAAATAAATAAGCCTCTACGAATCAAGTAACAAACTAATTGATTTTTTTCATTCGATATAATTCAGATTAACTAGATTCGTATTCTTTCTGAGTTGTGTTGGTTAAGTTTGAGCTCGGGATTGTTCGTTCGATATAATTCAGATTAACTGGATTCATATTCTTTCTAAGTTGCGTTGGTTAAGTTTGAGCTTGGGAGTTACACGTAAGTAATCCGTAAGTAATCCGTAAGCAATTCGTATTTGTGTATATAGATTTAGTTTATATTGAAATTGGAGTTAGATTATTTTGAGTTTTTATTAAATAAATGGTTAAAAATTGCTGAGTGAAATTGTCTACTATATAATATAAAAATATTTACATGTGGTTTTCGGATCCACTATTCCATTCATCTTCATTAAGCTTTGGCCATCCGCCCATTTCACTATTTCACCCATTCGCTCAATTAATGCTCCTTTCTATTGCATTGCTTCTCCATTCTGATTAAACACATTGTGACGTTGAATATAACTGTATATCGAGTCTCGTTCCCTCGTCCTCTCATGGCATACAACATAAAACAATCAGACGCCTCCCACTCTTCTAGATGAAAGAATGCATACTTAAGAATTAGATTTGAAAGATGCAGTGCCCACTGTCAAGTCCTCACCCATAACGTCAACAATAAAGGCGCCATATTTGGTACATAGCTGACACACAATCTTCAAAACCTTCTCTTGAGCCCCTGGATCGATCATTATATTCTTCATCAACCCTAACCCTATCCTATGCAGAAATCATTGTATTCCACGAGACCACAACTCGCTTGGGCATTTCTCGAAATAGTTTCACGGCATTATCGACATGTCCATTTCGTGCATAACTTGAAATCATAACGTTCCAAGAAAATGTCAAATAAAATCTGTGCATCTTCAATGTTTCTACCCTTTGCGTACATGTCTACTAGGGCACTGCAAACAAAAACATATTTGAATCGGCTATTTTATCAAATTCTTATATACCTACATTCATTTTCCAGCCAGCTACATATTCTACAGCCAAGTCAATACTTGTGTTAATTTTTCCATTTAATATAATATTATGTTATATTATTGTAGGCAATAATATAATATAAAGTATAAATATCAATATTACATAATTATTTTTTCATGTTTTATTAATTATTTTTAGTTTTTAAAGTGTTATTTATTATTTTTTGAATTTTTCATTAAAAAAATTATTGAAAGTGTTGCATGAAATTAAAATAATATAATTATATTTTATTTATTTTTTTTTTTGAGAAAAAAATAAAAGCAGATAGTTATTAATTCTAATGTTTTTTTTTTTAACAGGAATATAATATCATGAATACTAGTAATGAGGAAGTGAAGAATAACAACATTGAAGAAATGAGAAGTGTACAAAGACAAAGGGTTAGAAGACAAGGAGTAAATCATATGAATGAACTAATTGAAACGGAAAAAGAGTTGAAGAGGATACAAAAAAATGAGCAACAAAGATTGCGAAGGCAACAAATGACTGATGATCAAAGGGTAGAAAAACGAAGGAAGGATCGTGAAAGTAAAAGGCTAAAAAGAGAAAGGCATAATGAGGATGAAAGGGAAGAAGAACGAAGAAAGAATTCTGAAATAAAAAGATTGAAATTTGAACGAATGAATGAGGATGAAAAAGAAGAACAAAGAAGTCAAAATAGAGAACAGGTAAGATCACATCGAAGAAGACAATTAAGAGATATGAATGATGTAAGGTCAATAATTGAACCTCTTTCTCCTACAGATATGAATCTTCAAATGCATCAAAAAATGGAGAAACGTGATGATGAATATGAAATGATGTCCTATGTACTAGTGGTTTCATACGAAGATGAATTTACTGCACATAAAAGATTTCATGAAAGAATTGATAAATTAGGTCATCCTCAAATGTGCCATGTGTGTGAGGATTCATATCCAGGAATTCAAGTGGTGACCACTAAAACAGGTCCAATGTGCACAAGATGTAAAAGGGAGGTTAATAGGCATAGATTTTCATCACAAAATCATATGAATCCTGGGTTGTAGCCTTTGATCCTTGGAAGTCTTACACAAGTTGAGGAAATGTTAATAGCACGAGCAAGTCCAATTTTGCAAGTAATGCATTCAATAGGTGGCCAATACAAATATAGAGGGCATACAATCAGTTTTCCTCAAGATGTTAAAGATGTTGCCAAGAAATTACCTCGGCATATTAAGGAATTAAATTTAATGATAGTTGTACGAAAAAAAGGTCAGCAAGGATCAAGTTATGATTTCACTGTGAGAAAGCAAAAGGTACTAGATGCATTAATCTATAAGATTCAAAATGATCCATATTATAAAGATATAGAAATTGATATGCGTGTTGTGGAAGACTTACCAGAAAAAATAACAAATGTGTCACATATGATTAATTCTATTATACTACCAAACATGGATAATGACATGGAATTTGCAATGTTGGAAGAAGGTCCAATCCATGAAGATTCTTTAGAAGATTGTGACACAGCTTCCTTTGCTGCGAGGCCTCCAAATGCACCTAGGGAAATTGAACTTATTCGAGCATGGGCAGATAATCCTAATGGAGAAGTAAACCAACTAGATGATGAAACTAGAAATGCCATTAATTGGCCTACAATTGGTTCATCTCCGATAAACAAGTATAATACTAAAGGGTTATTTGATATGGAATTTCCAACATTGTTTCCTAGAGGAGAAGCTGATTGGTTGCAACCACGACTAAGAAATGTTCATCTTCATGAGTATGCAAAACATCTCCTCCAATTTTGTGATAATAGATTTGGGAGACATCCTCGATTTAGATACTTTTTACTTAATATTATCATGAGACATCGTGCTCAAGCATCTTCTGCAGTTTTTGTTAAAAAAAATATGGCAGAACTACCTACAACAGTTGATGAGTTACGAGAGCATTTACAAAATCTTCCCAATTCTAAAATTGCAGAGAGATTGATGAGATTTGGACATGTTTTAAGAGGTACACGTTCATATTGGACCAAATTTCGTGCAGAATTGTGTGACTTGGTTCAAAAAATTGGGACTCCTACAATATTCTTCACACTAAGTGTAGCAGATATGCAATGGCCTGATTTTCATATCTTGATGCCTAGTACCTCTCCTGCAAATCCAATTGAAGCAAGGAAATGGAGACGCAAAAATTTGATTGATAATCCTCACATTGTAGCAAGTTATGTGCATTTGAGACATACATTGTTTCGAGATGAGATTTTTTCAAAATTCCATCACCCTACGGATTTTTGGTGTTGTTATGAATGGCAAAATCGTGGATCTTCACATGTGCATGGTTTTCTTTGGCTAAAAGATGCTCCCAATATGGACAAATTGAATTGGAATGACCCTGCTCAAGTTATATTTGCAAAAGAATACTTTGATAGATCTGTCCATGCATTCAATCCACGCAATGAACATCAGAAAATGCAGATCCCTATTCAACGAAATGACGATGATCACCCTTGCATAAAGAACACTGAACAAATATTTCAGTCTGATCCAATGATGGACTATGAAGAACTTCTCAATTGTGTTGAACGCCACATTACGTGTAATGAGAAATCATGCCTTCGAAAGAAGCATGGAAAATTGGTGTGTAGATATAAGGCACCATGGGAGCTATGCAAAACATCAAGACTTTATGTTGATGAGAGTGGAGAAAAAATATATGAACCTCGACAAAATGATGATAGATTAAATACACATAATCGTGAAACATTGATGATGTGGCGTGGAAATATGGATTGGAAACCTGTTCTTTCTAAACATGTTGTGATTAACTACATAGAGAAATATGCAGCCAAAGCAAAAAAAGGGTCAGAGAGTTTCCATGATATGTTGATGCGTATTTCTTCAATTCAAAATCCAAATGAACTAGCAGCACGTGCATATAGAACATTGTTGTGTGATACTATCGTTGACAGGGATATAGGAGCACAAGAAACATGCCATGTGCTATTAGAGCTTCCTCTTTCTTAATGTAGTCGTAGATTCATTGCTCTAAATGTTGGGATAAAGGTTTTCAAACATGTCACAGTTGATGCACAAAATGAACATAATGATAATTCTCTTATTGATGCATACACAAAGAGACCTGTCAATATGGAGCACCTTTCATTGATTGAAGCTGCTAGATCCTGGTTATATGACAAACGCCGCCATGATGAGAAATGGTTACTGCAAAATAATGAAGCCATTGTACGAGTCTTTCCTAAGTTTAATTCAATTCCTCCTCGTGAAAATGATAGGTTTGTGGAGTTTTTTTGGTCTGAGTTAGTATTGTACAAGCCCTTTCGTGATTTTCATACAGATATTGGAGCTACATATGATGACATCATACAAAACTGGGAAACCTTTTCCTATAATCCTTGGCATATTGATCGTAATCCAATACCTTTGAGGGATACAACTCAATGTCCAGATGATGATGCAGATGTTTTACATGTACAACATAATGATCCTAAGCAACATGAGTGGGAGATTATTTCTGGATTGTATAAGAATAAGTTTATACATACCAGTGAATTTGACATGATTGGATTTAGGGATCGTGATGTTATGAAAAATTGGAGCTCTAGCTTTGTTGATGAAGAGACATCAATACGTGCAGTGAAATTCATATCTGATAAGAAGAATGTGAATGCAATTGTTACTACTGAATCTTTAAAAAAATATTCATTTGAAAGTTTAGGGGGGAAACAGAAAATAGCATGTAATATAGTTTGTGAACATCACAAAGGAGATGGAAATCAATCTTTGTATATGATTATCCAAGGGACAGCAGGTACTAGAAAGTCTTACTTGATTGGTGTTATTAAACAAATACTTGAAATTGAATCTCTTCCCAATAAGAGCCCATTGCTTCTTTTGGCGCCTACCGGTGCTGCGGCATTCAACATATCTACATCGACAATACACTCTGCTCTTTATATACCAATAAGAAACTTCACTGATTTACAAGGGTCAAGTTTTCTTACCTTACAAGAGGATATGAAACATATTAAGTACATACTTATTGATGAGATGAGTTTTATAGGGAGAAATTTGTTGACACAAATTAATGCCCGACTTCGTCAAGATTTTCCTCATAATAGAGATGTCCCATTTGGAGGTATATCAATTATATTGGTTGGTGATTTGGGACAACTACCTCCTATTATGGATATACCTGCATATGCAGGTGAAGGTCGTGCAAAAGAATTATGGAATTTATTCACAACTGTTGTAACTCTTGATACAGTATTCAGGCAAGATGGGAATAGCAATGATCAAAGATGTTTTCGTCATCTATTATTGAACATTAGAGATGCGATTCCAACAATAGAAGACTGGAAATTACTAATGACACGAACAGATTCTAATTTGGACGCTTCAACAAAAGAATCATTTAATAAGGCTATACATTTGTTTGCAACAAATGATGATGTGAACAATCACAATAAGTGTTGTTTGATATCGCTAAATAACCCTGTTGCACGTAGTGTTGCTACAAGATCAATTACAAACCACACCATTGAAGCAGATGAGGAAAATTTGGATAATGAGCTCCTTCTTGTTGTTGGAGCTAGGGTTATGCTTACTTCAAATTTATGGACTAATGCAGGGCTTGTCAATGGTGCCCTTGGAGTAGTTCAAGATATTGTGTATAATCCTGGAACATTTCCTCTTAATCCTCCAACATATGTTTTAGTAAAATTTGATAACTATGTTGGAGTTCCATGGGATGAACTATTCACTCATACTGTTCCTATTATACCTATTGAAAGAGGTCATAGTAGACAAATTCCATTGAGACTTGCTTGGGGATTAACTATTCATAAGTCTCAAGGATTGACATTAGAGAAGGAAACTATTGATATTGGAAGGACAGAGCGTCAAGGTCTCACTTTTACAACGATATATTGAGTTAAATCCTTGGATGGTCTTCGATTTCAACCTCCTTTTTCATACGATCGATATGAAAAAATGGCAAAATGCGCTGGTGTTGTAAGGAGAAAAAAAGAAGAGGAGAGATTAAGAATAAATACCAAGTAATTTATGCTTTTTTCAAGAATTTTTTTCATAACACGTTTGAATGACATCCTCATTATATTTTTTATTCAATAATTAAATTATTTAATTTTTTTGATCACTAAACATTGTTACATTCATATCATTCGTTACTATTTGTATTTATAATCATGTAAATTTCAAAGTATAATGTACATCTAAAAAATATACATCATTATGATCATCTAAAAATGTGAAATTTTTTTCCTCAACTGGAACCAGCGTAGATCCATCTAACTCCGGATCTATCATGCGCCGAGAGGGATCAAATCCCTCGAGGTGCAAGCCTTTCTCAAATTATACACTACAAAAATAAGGCTTGAACCTCAAGGGATTTGATCCCTCTCAGCGCATGATAGATCCGGAGTTAGATGGATCTAGGCTGGTTTCTACAAGCTCTGGACACTCTCTCTTTTCAGCTCCCTAGCTGTTTCTCTTCTCTTGAACATAACCACTTTCCTTCTCTAGGATTTTCCTTTTATCCTCAGAGGAAAGGTAACTGCCAATAACTGCTTAATCCAACTACTCTAGAATGTTGGAAAAATTTTACCATCAATTTATGGAAACATACCATAATTAAATCTTTTATTCAAAGAAAATAACGCTTGTTCATAAATGGATTAACATGCTTGATAATCTAAATTCGGGTGTTACACTATATCAGCATAGTGTAAAGAGCTCGGCAAGATTATGAAAAAATCTAGCAAAATTTTTTGAAAATCTAAATCACACGTATCAAACTTCAGGATTTTGGGTGCACCTAAATTTTTAATGATGTTAATCCATTTTCACAATTAAAAACTATTTAAACACTCTAACATTCTGATTTTTAAATCTATTTTTTTATCAAATTCAAAAAATTATATCACTGATTAAAACAACTTTAAGGGTATCAAGATATATTGGGAAAACAAAGAACGCACGGGCCCTAAGTGAATAGCCATTCAGCCCATGCCACATCAAAAGATACCAAAAGAAGAAATCAACCGAAAAAATGCCAAATAGTGGGTTCTGGAACTCATAAATAAACCAAGCAACAAGCTGCCAAGAGAGTGGGTTAGAAAAAGCAGCCAATGAGAGTGGGTTTTCGGTTTTTCGAACAAGGCAATGAGAGTGGGTTTTTCGAACTAGCCAATGAGAGTGGGCTTTTCGGTTTTTCGAAAAAGGCAATGAGAGTGGGTTTTTCGAACTAGCCAATTAGAGTGGGCTTTTCGGTTCTTCGAACAAGGCAATGAAAGTGGATTTTTCGAACCAGCCAATGAGAGTGGGTTCCGCCTACGTATAAATTTTAATTGATAGAAGTTGTGATTCATTTTGGGTTGAAGTTGGTTGCTATATATATATCACTGGGCTAAAGCACCTTTACCGCATCTAGAGATAAGAAGGCGTCAGACCGACGGGGTTTTCGAGTGCAATCTGCATATTGAAACTTCGATTACAGCTTCGGATCTACGCGATCCCTTCATATTGCAGTGTAAGTTCAGAACCTCTTCCTCATGCCTTTGATGTATTAGTTTTGTGATTTTGCGTTATCAAGTTGGGGATAGTGACGGGCTTTTTGGCTCACGTTTCGAATTAATTAGTGTGATTTATTTTCAGTACAAAGTTTGATATATTTAATGATTTGATTTTATTAGTTTTAAGAAATTTTAAATAATTTTGAATTTGGTAAAAGATTTTATGAAATATTTTAGTCAAAGATCCTTGTAAAATTTGTGTAATTCTTCGGTTTATGAAATATTTATGGTGAAACTTTTTTGCTAAATATTTTCAAAGCCATGACCATGGAAAAATTTGTGAAAAAATTGTATAATGATTTCTATATTCTAGAAATACATTTTGCAATGATTGGAATCTTTTAAAATGGTTACTCTATCTATCATTATATATCTATTATTATGGTGGATTTTTGAAATATGATTACTCTATCTATCATTATTATGGTGGATTTTTGAAAGATGCAGTTTTCTATAGAATATTTTAGAAGCAGAACATAGAAATATGTGACTGCTCTAAATATGTGACTGTATTTACGGTGATTTTTGTTTTGTGCAGCAGGAGTAAGTTGTTTACAAATCACCGGGTAAAGATATGAAGAGAATTATGTTCATTAGATAGGCAGCTCTAAGGATTGTTTGTGGAAAAGTTTGCTTGTCAGCCAACGATTTGTCATTGCCCACTCAAATGAAAATCACTTTGTTTGTCATCTTGTTTCTGACAACGACGTTGTTGTTTAATAAAGTGTCTACCACAGGCAGGCAAATCCATGGGATTACTGATAAAGGAATTAATGTTAATTCTTCCGTTGAACCAGAGGGCGCAGCAGCGGAAGGTTTAGCCCCACGGCAATCGCTTCCACATAGTCTACTCGCTAACGCCCATGTCCATGTTTCAAAACTGCCGCCCCCAATTAAATGCAGTAATGATCATTCTTCTTCGAAGGTGGAGGTACCACGATATTCATGTGGCCCTCATCACGACAAAAGTGTTCCATGTCCACCTAATTACTAATAATAAGGCAACCAATATTAAATGTGTTATTGATTTAAGTAAATATATTATTTTGACATGAACATATAATGGGTCAACACCACCATAAGATAGACAAGCAGATAACGCTGAATGCATGGCAATGCACGGATCATGAGGAATCATCATACTTCCATTGAAACTGGAAATCCCAAATCATTAAATTCCAGTATTATCTTATGCTGGAATGTGTAAAGGTGAATGCATGGCAATGCACGGATAATGAGGAATCATCATACTTCCACTGAAACTATCTTAAATATCTTATTATCTTATACTCAATGTGTAAATGTGATGTATTTAAATTATTTTATAATAATATTATTTAAATTATTTTTAATTTTTTTTGGGATAAGTGATTGTTAAATCTATAAAAGTATCTATATTTTATTTTTTTTGGTTTTGAATATATGACTTTTTTAGGAGGAAATACATGTTTTTAATCATTAAGTCCACTCAAACTGTGATCATTATAAATGAATATTTTAAAAATTAAACATTTTTTATTTTTCCACCATATTTTATATTTTGCATTTTCAAAATTAAAAACTATATATATTTATCTTAATTTTTTCATAAAGTGTGTGTTTTCTTTGATGCAAAAACAATTATAAATAAATACCTAATATATAAAAGAAAAAACAATATAAAATATAAAAAACTTTGTAGAATTAGCTTAAACCTTCCTCAATATTATAGAAATTTTAAATGTTAACTTATTACATTTAAATTAGAAGGAAAATTAGCTTTTTTATCAAATTTAAAACCTTAAAAAATAAAATATTATAGGAAAAGTAACTCATCTTAATTTAAAAAGTTATAATATCTCCTTATTTTGAAGGGTGAAGAAAATTATTATTACTAAAATAAAAAATAATTGTTATTAGCCTCAAAGTAAATCATGATATTGAAATTCCTATAAATTTTGTGATACAAAAATGGGTTAGAAATGGAAAAAAATTGTCCCTGAATTTCAAAATATTTGTTAATATACTAGCACTTCTAAAATTTTAAGTCATAAAGTTAGAGCCATACTTGAATTCTTATCTTAAAACTTTTAAACATATTTGTTATAATACCAAATTTTATATATTTTTAAAGGAAATGAACTGGGTCCTTACATTTCAAATCATATATATTATTTAGTTTATGAAGATATTAATCATCATATTCCATTTTCCTATGGATTTATAACTCATATACATGATAAATATGATGAAAATAAAAGAATTTTGGTTTCAATCTAAAGAGTTCTTATGTATCTATTTATAACTCATGTTCATGCTAAATATGATGAAAATAAAAGTTTTTATATTTCATAATGTATTAGTATTCATAATAATAATGTATTAGTATTCATAATAAACAATCTTAAGTAAAAAAGATGCACACTTAGGTTTTAATATTTTTTGTTTCTAGTTAAATATGATCTCATGCTCATGCTAAATATGATGAAAATAGAAGTTTTGATATTTCATAATGTATTAGTATCCATGATAAACAATATTAAGTAAAAAAGATGCACACTTAGGTTTCAATATTTTCTGTTTCTAGTTAAATATGATTATGAGAGAGATAAAACACATTAATAAATTTATATATTTTTTGTTGTTCATCCAAAACTTTTACATAGTTAATTTAATAAAGATAAAAAATCTAACCATAATGTAATTCTATTGTTAATATTATTACCTTCTAAGAAATTAGATACATGGAAAGTATATAATCATATTAACTAATATCTACTGTCAATATATCAACATGCACTAATAACAAAAAGGTATTGAAATAAACAACACCCGTGTTTCTACTCTAAATATTGTCAACTAATTTGCAAGAGAGATTCAAAACAAGCACTAATAACAAAAAGGTCTTGGAATACACAACACCCAATTGTTTCTACTTTAAATCTTGTCAACTAATTTGCAAGAGAAATTTAGAAAACAAAGGTATTACAAGACAACAATTCAAAATAATGTGGATCATCTATTTGAAAGCATTAGAATAATTCTAAATGTTTGAACAGTTTCTTAAGAAATATTATGTCCATGTTAGTGTCAACTAATTTGCAAGAGAAATTTAGAAAACAAAGGTATTGCAAGACAACAATTCAAAATAATGTGGATCATCTATTTGAAAGCATTAGAATAATTCTAAATGTTTGAACAGTTTCTTAAGAAATATTATGTCCATGTTAGTTATAGAAACAAAGAACCAAGGAGAAAGTAAGAAAAGTATGAAGTAAATTTTCAATAACCTCGACCTTAGACACAACTTTGAAATCTTGAAAAATATTATATTATTGGGAGAGTTTAATTAGAGGGATGAAATCATGTTGTATTTCCTATGATGGTGATTTTTACAAGCCATTTTGTCACATCAACCCAAAAGGCCTATAAAATGGATCAATTAATATCCATGAACACTTTGTCATGGTCGCTTCACAAAGCCCTAACCATAATTTCTCCAAAAAAAACTAAGTTTATGGGATTAATTGCTCAAAGAACTATTTTTAGCACTAATGCTCCTTACACTCTTGGTCACCTGTGTTCAGTGCATGTTGCATGCTTGTTCACCTACATTGACCAACACATGTTGCTCTCTTCTACAAGTGCACTAATTTTCAAAATTTGGGAAAAATAAAAATATCTCTGAAGCTTCCTCTTCTAGAACCTTCCAAGGTGGTTTTAACTATTTACCTCAAATAGATAGTTCGAATTCCTATCTGATCCTATCTTGGATACCTTATCTCTTATCCCTTGAGCTCATCCTCCTATCATATGTGGATCTCAAGCCCATAATGGTAAATCCTAAACTACCACACTCATCCTATAAATTTACTGCCTCCCATAATGTTTAGGTTGGTTTTTCGAGATTTCTAGTGCCCTCGTGTTGCCACTTTGAACCTAAAGGAGTCATCACATTCATGCATTAGTGTTGATGTTGAGGTGTTATTTGCGAAAATGAAGGACAAGTCAACTTAGGGAGACATCTACAATGTTGGATTTTATTTATGGTTGTAAACACTCTCCTATATTTGTTAATATAAAAAATATCATGTTTTCCTATATTTTTTATGCTAAGTTTTCACTCATGTATTTCAATTCCATGTTGATTCATTGAATAGATATTTGATACGTGGATGTTGTGGACCCTTTTCTTGTTTTAGTGATGTGTGCAGGTTCTAATTGTAACACTTTAAGCTAGAATTGGAACTTACAAGTGAGGAGGAAAGGATGGCTAGTTATAGTTTTAAGGCACGATTATTTCCCATACTCTCAATTCTCTAAGGAAAACTTCATGTTCTAGATCATGCCACTAGATCAATGGAATTCACCTTTTTCCATAATCGTGAAAATTCTGCATAAAAAATTGGAGACCATATTGGGTATCAATTCTCCCTTAGTGGTTTCCTTGACCTTACCATCCTTTTTACCTATGAAAGCGACCTTAATTGACTCACTCAAACATTTATTTATTAATTTTTGTAGCATCGAATATGTTCTAGCCACAAAATTTGGGGGAAAGGCTAGAATACATGAGATATCCAAAACCCATAAATTGTTTCTGGAAATTCCTCCTAAAAGTGTCTCAATTATATTATTAACCATTTTTTTAAATATTTCCTAAGTCTAAATTTTGGGAATATAGTTAATGAATCAATATTAATTGAGATAAAGAGTGAATTACCTAGAAACTCACACGAATCAATAGGAAATTAATTTTTGCCATTGACTGTGTTTTAAGCTTGGCTGTTGGTTCTCCAACAGAAGGTTATATGAAGAAGTCGATGGGTATATGGAGAGTACACCAGTGAAAATACTCAGTTGCCCAGGCAGTTTGATTTTCTCAGTGGTGGTAATTTAGCAAAGAAAATAGAGCCAGAGGGTTAGTAGCAAGTGGAAGAGGAGGGTAGCCGCATTCTAGGAGGAATTTTTCTAGTTCTGGAAGAGGCAAAGGAATGAAGGTCGAAATCCACACCAGATTTGCATAAGCACTGCGAAGAGAGTGACACAAAAGGCTCAACGTGGAGGCTAGGTAGGTAATTTCGGAGGCAAAAATTAGTTGAGGGGTGAGAGAAAATTTTCACAATAATTTTTCCATTAGTTTCCTTAGATTATATTTTCACTTAAGAATCTAAATTATTATACTCAAAATTTTTGTTGAAGAATAATAATAAAACCCTCATCTGCTGCATCGGTTTTCCTGCATTGGATTTTTCCGGGTGCAATTGTCTAAAAATAATTGTGTCAAAACTCTTGTGTGTGTGCTAGAATTTCTCAATTTTTGGTATTTTATTTTCCACAATACTTTATGGTGAAAATTGCAGTTGTGATTTTTTTCATTGTTTGTCATAGCAAATAAACTGCATAATTAAATTTATAGTTAGAAGACTAATTTCTAGTTGTTGCAGTAGATAAAAAAATCATATGGTATCAGAGCAAAATTGATCATCCGAACAGCTCAAAAGTGAACAGAATGAATTTTATTATTCAGTGAGAGAAGCAAGTCAAAATTCCCAGGGGGCATCACAGTCTTTTTCTAGGAGGATGAGTTACTTGAGGAAACTTGATTTTTCATAGCACAAAAAATTGATTTTTCAGATGAAGTGATTCCAAAGGTAGAGGGAGCAACTCAAATATTTCATTGGGCATATCTGTAGTTGGACACAGAGGGTTTTTACATATTTTTATAAATAAAATCTAATGTCATGTTAAAGATAACACCATGTAAATTCTTGAACATAACCATGAAAATAATTGACATTCAGGAGGCTTCAGATTTGTCTTTAGGGTTGGAAGACTGATTTTCCTGCTTGTTAGGATCAACTTCACAAGGTGTATGGTATATAGACAGTGGAGTATAAACTCACATGATAGGGGTTAGAGAATATTTCTCTAGATATAAGGAGGAGTACATGGACTTCTAGATTACTATGAGAAACAAGACGAAATGTACTTTAGTGGGGAGAGGTACTATAGATTTTCAAAGGGAGGTAGGAGCAAGAACCAATGCTACATATATTTTTCTTATGCCAAGATCACGTATGAACCTAATTTCAATATCCCATTTATAGGATAATAGGTACAATATTCACTTCATAGGAGAGAAAGTGTATGTCAAACACCTAACCTAGAAGAAGGTAAGAAAAGCTGGTGTTTGAAGTAATAGATTCTACTGGTTACAAATTGACTCTGCAATGACACTAATAGGCAGTGACTATAGTGGTGGGAAGGAGTTGAATGAGTTATAAAATAGGATAATGGTACATCTACACCATGCATCACTCAAGATGCTGAGAGAAAGAGTAACAAGAGTTCTAGAACTTGGCACAAAAAATGATGACGTTTGCAGAGGATGCGTACTTGGGAAGTATGGTAAGGAGACATTTCCAAGAAGTCACAAAAAATATGATGGTGTGTTGAGACTCATACATTCATATATTTGTGGCCCAATTTCCACTAGAGCTCTCAATGGTGCTGCATATTTTGTCCCCTTTATTGATGACCATTCCAGGAAAACCTAGATCTACTTCTTGAATACCAAAGATGAGGTTTTCGATCATTTCAGAGAATTTAAATCTCTCATGGAGAATGTGACTTGGAAGAAGATCAAGGTGCTTTGCTCAAATAATGGTGGAGAATATATAGATAAATAAGTCACATATTTTTGTGTGAAGGAAGGCATAAATAAGTCACAATTGTTCTGTTTTTCCGCATCAGGGCTCATAGAGGAATGTAGGAGGAACCTAGAAGTAGAGTTTGACATGAATTATTTAGGGTTGATGAACTATTTACTGGGATTGGAAATGTGGCAGAAGGATGGGGAGAGATTCCTTGGGCAAAGGAGATATGCTACATATATTCTAAAGAGGTTTAGAATGCATGATTATAGACCCATGTCTATGCCCATGATCGCCATCTAGAAGAAGATAGATGCATCGAATGACAAGGATGTTGAATCCACCTTGTATAGGCAGCTTATTGGGTCTCTCATGTATCTGGTCAACGCTATGCCTTTTTATTTTTCGCAGTAAATACCCTAAGTTGGTTCATGGTAGAGCTGAAGAGGGTACATTAGGAAGCATCGAGGCATATTTCGAGGTATGTTCACAACACAATTGGGTATGGTTTGAGATACACTGGAGGGGATCACGTCAGACTTTGTGTGTTCATAAATGCAGACTTTTCAAACAGTTTAGTGGACAGGAAAAGTACCTTTGTGTACTTCTTCAGTGTTGGATCCAAAATGGTTTCTTGGTGTAGGAGGGAGAAAGAATTCAGTAGCACTGATATATGCATCAGAAGAGTATATGGCAGTCAACACATCTACGTGCGAAGCTATATGGCTTTGGAAGGTGCCAGTAACCTTGTTTAGGGAAAAGGATGGAGGCGACCAGTGTCTACTATGATAATTAGAGCTACATACAGCTCTCTAAGAATCCAATGTTTCATGACAGGTAAAAAAAAATAGATATTCAATTCCATTTCATTAGATATTTTGTTCAACGTAGAGTAGTCTAACTACATTATGTCCCCATAGAATAGCAGGTTGCAGATATACTCATGAAAGCTCTAGGGAGAGCTAAGTTCGTCTATTTCAGAGAATGGATGGGTATGGTGGAGAACTTGTTTCAGTAGCAGGGACATAATACTTTGGATGATTATCAGTTACAGAAGCATCATATGAGAGGGATTTGCAATGAATATGCAAAGTTGGGAATAATACAACAATTTTAGCAGCATCAAATATGTAGCATATATCATAGTTGCGTAGTGGTTGATGGGAAATATGGCCAGAAATCAACAACGTGACAGGTGATGGTGTAGAAACATGGTGTTGCTACTAGGTGTGCAACAGTACTATAAAACATTCCTGGCTAAGAGGGAGTGTTATTTTTTGTAGAATTGTATGTGTTTTATCCATGAAATTTGGTGGAAAGACTAGAATACATGATATCTACAAAACCCTAAAATCGTTTATGGAAATTCCACCAAGAAGTGTCTTAATTATATTAATGACCATTTTTTTTAATATTTCCTAAGTTTAAACTTAGGGAATATGGTTAATGAGTACTAATTGAGATAAGGTGTGAATCATGTAGAAACTCACACAGATCGAAATGAAATTAATCTGGTCCATTGATTATGTTTTAATCTTGGTCGTTGGTCCTCCAACAGGAGATTATAAGAAGAGGGCAATGGGTAGATGGAGAGTACACCAGTGTAGATACTTAGTTGCCCAAGAAGTTTTATTTTCTTAGTGGCAGTAATTTAGTAGAGAAGATAGAGCCAGAGGGTGAGTAGCAGGTGGAAGAGGAGGTTAGCAGCATTTCGAGAGGAATTTTTCCAGTTCTTGGAAAGGAAAATGAAGGAAGGTCAAAATCCCTATTAATTTTTCATAAAGAAACATTGTTCTTTACTTTCATAGTTACATTTCATCATTAACATGTTGCATTCACCACGAATAATTTTTCCATTCTACATATCTATGTCATTAACCATCATAAAATGAAACTATGCAGAAATAACAATGCCATCATCATCATCATCTAAGAAGCGAAAAATAAAAGATCAAAGGAAGAGAAGCATGAACACATAAAGACACCAGGATTGGTCAGAGACCTGGGAAAAAGCCATTATGGGGAAAATCCTTGGAAATTATTCTTCTTAGATATTCATTGAATGATTCAACAACAAGAGTATAATGATCCATGAGAACATATTTATGATGCAGAAAAAAAATAACATACACGCACTAAAACCATACCCATACTTCTTCATGAAGGAAACTGAATCTGAGAACTGAAATGTACTAACATTGGTTGTAGAGAATTGATGAACATGAATGATACTGAATGAGGACTGAAGATAAATCTGCAGCAAAAACACATAGATCTGATCTACAGATATATAATACCAAAACACTGATATGAAATATCACCAACTGATCCCAACTCTGAAGTCCTAGCTCTAAATCCAAGAGACGTCAATGATCTCTCTGACGCAACTGTGACTAAAAGACTGATGTCTGGAAGCGTTGCCCAATCAAATAAAGGTGAACCAAATCAGATCTCCCTAGTAACTCTCTGAGCCACAGCCTTAACATGCTCAGCCCACAGCTTTAGGGTTCTAAGATGCTACCACAACACTTAGTGCCCGTGACTCTGCTTCATATCAGCCCAATCTGAATTTTGTGACAAGGACGCACCCTTAACAAGATGTGCTAATGGCTTTGGCACCTTGGTTGTAGGCGCAACACACCTAACTACAGAATTTCTGACCTAGGCCACTACATAGGCCTTTCTGGCCCGCGGCTTCAGCCCAATAGACCTAGATCTGAAATCTCATCACTAAAATATTTTTTGCACTAGATGCATTGATTTTAGTGTAGATGGTGAATTCTAATCTTATTTGATTGCTTGCACTAGATTCATTGATTTTATTGTAGATGTTGATTTCTAATGATATTTGATTACTTTCACTAGATGCATGGATTTCAATATATATGATTTCTAATACTATTTGAATGCTTACACTAAATGCATTGATTTCAATGTAGATTTTGATTTATAATCCTATTTGATTGCTTGCACTAGATGCATTAATTTCAATGTAGATGTTGATTTCTAATTATATATGATTACTTGCATTAGATGCATTGATTTCAATGTGGATGATTTCTAATTCTATCTGATTGATTGCACTAAATGCATTGATTTCAGTGTAGATGATGATTTATAATCCTATTTGATTGCTTGCCCTACATGCATTAATTTCAATGTAGATGTTGGTTTCTAATCATGTTTTCTTTCTTGGACTAGATGCATTGATTTGAGTGCAGATTTTGATTTCTAATCCTATTTGATTACTTGCATTAGATGCATTTATTTCAGTGAAGATGTTGTTTTCTAATATTATTTGATTTCTTTCATTAGATGCATTAATTTTAGTGTAGAGGTTGATTTGTGATTTGATGTAATTGGATGTGTAAGGGTACATTAATTTTAAATTGATTGGATTAACAATGTGCATTGATTTCAGTGAAAACAAGAGAAAATATTGACAATATACATTAATTTATATGTTATAGTAATTCAACCTATTAATATTAGAGATCAAGAGATACAAGGTATGATGTTTACTACAACAACTCGAGCTAAAGATTTAAATGGTTTACGATTTCAACTATGCTTTTCATATAATCTATAAGAAAAGATGAAAAAACTAACAAGGGTGAAAATAAGAATAGTAGAAGAAAATAGTTTGAGATTGATCACAATGAATACTATTTGCAATAGATTACAATCTTATTATTCACATTTTCTATCATTCAACACTATTACACTTCCACTTTGTATTCAAAATTTGTATTTCATCATTTTTCATCACTAGTTATTAAAAATATTTATCATGTCATCAAAGTGAGGTAATTAAGAAAATTTAAAATTAAAATGAGCAGATAAAGCACATACTTTTTTAGCCTATTTAAAATGATTCTATTAATATTATATGTATTTACATAATATTGATAAAATTAATCATATGTTTGATAGATTTTCTTTGGACTAAAACCAGCTTAGATCCATCTTAAATCCTAATCTATCAAGCACCGAGAGGGATCAAGTTTATTGAGGGGCAAACCTTTCCTCAAATTTTTCACTAAAAATGAGGTTTTCACCTTGAGAGATTTGATCCCTCTCGACACTTGATACCTTTCCTCAAGTTTTGCACTAAAAAAAGAGATTTTCACCTTGAAAGGTTTTCAAGTTTTGCACTAGAAAATATTTTGACAAATTAAATGTTCATTTACTAAACTACCTAACTTTTAATCACAACAATACATGCTCTAGTAAGGTCATCAATTTCGTGAAAATGGTAAGAGCATTGGATGTGTAAATAAAACAAGAGATTTTCTTGATGAAGATATGGGAAAAAACAAGAGAAAATATTTCGTTTATCAAATAATTTATTTATTGCTCATTTGAAGTCAATTTTAACTTTATATCGAATAGTTTCCTATATATTAATCGACCAAGAATATGTTGTGTGGAATATTGTTTTGAAATTGTCCTTTGAAACTACATTGCTCCTAATCAATTGGATTAGGATTACATTATTCTTCCTCATAACGATGTATTAAATATGGTTTTCCATTCAATAAGATAAATGGGAAAATAGTTCTCATTAAAGCAAGATAAATTATTTTTGGATTATTAAGTTTATATTAAGAGGATTTTAATAAAATATTTTGATTAATTATGAGTTCCTTTATTAACAGGGGCTGGCAGCACTGACAGTCCTTGCCGGACATCTCGAAAGAGAAATTCCGAAAGGAGTAATATCTTTTTCTAGATTACCACACCAAACTGAAATAGTATGCCAGTTCCATAAAATTTGTCATGTTATCACTGTATCTGCCATCTGGTATGGAACGCATTTCTTGTATGCACATTAATCTCCTATCCCAAAACTTGTCCTCTCATCACTACATCTGCAAAGCTCTACATAAAATTGGTAAAAATAAAACTCAGTTTTATATAGGATATTTGATTGCTTTCTTCTTTACCCTGAAATTCTAAAGCATCTTCGATGTATTTAGTATTTAACGTATAATACGATGATACTACCTATTCCAGAAACAACATCATGCTCAGTATTAAGTGGCTACGTGAAAATCCTTAGTAAAGGGATTTATTGTCCATCTAGTTTGAAGTGCCTACCTCCTAAGCTTGATTCCCCAACATTCAATATACTTAATATAAAGCCCCGAAATGGAACTAATCTGATTTCATTTGCTTGGCTTCACCATATTGTATCGTTAAATGCGTGCTGGAGTCTTAACATTTTATGTACTCACCAGTGGGTGGGGCCATCGTTAGCCACTTGGCCCGCCTGCTTTAAGCCATGTCCATGGTGGTCGACATAGAGCATCCCAATTTGTTTTTCGATTGATTAATATATCATCTCTCATGTTTTAGCTGGTAAAACACGTTTTAGCATATATCACTTTTCATGTTTTAGCAATGGGAAACCATTACTGGATATGGATCAAATGGTTCCAGGTAAATAGCTACTGCTTGTTCCATTTTGAGGGAGGAGGACATGTTAGCTGCCATCGGCTATAAACCTTGTTACCAGTGAGACGTTATCAGAGAGGTTGTTTGGTTTCCTCATTGGCTATTGTTTCACTAATAAAGTAACTGCACGGAGGAGAGAATGAGTAAACGCTTTAGTTGTTTGATACTCAATTCAGAAATTACAGCAAGAAATCCACCAAACTATGAGTAAACGCTTTAGGTGTTTGATACTCAATTCAGAAATTACAGCAAGCTTCTACCAAACTCTAGAATTTTTTTTTTAAATGATTTAATTGGTTTTGGTATGCATCTCTCAATATTTCTTGTTGTTTGGTTTGGATATCTTTTTTACCTTTTGTAAGATCCTCCTTGGTCCATGTCTCGACTAATCTGAACTCAATTCAGTAAGGGAGTCAGAGAATGAGTTGATCATATAGTAAGGGGATCGAGAGATTGAGTTGATCATATAGTTTATGTTTGCAACATCTATCATACATCGTACTTCAGACAATGAATTTTTATGAATTTTTTAAAAACTATTGAAAAGTTACGAGTAATGTACTTTTTGGAGAAAATTTGTATTCTCCAGTAATGTACAGTAACGTACTTTCTGAAGAAAAGCCCATTTCCAAGGAGTATGGACATTGCATTTAGTATATTTATGTAATATGATTTTAGAATTTCCAATTTTATTAATTTGTTATTTAACAATAATTTAAGAGGTTTTCTTTGGCTTTTAAGAAAGGGGTAGGGCATTTTAGCTCTTTTGAGGGTCTTAGAATAATTTAATAAGTTTGCTTTGGCTTTTTAAAGAAGGCGCTTTAGCTATTTTTGTTGGAATTTTGCTGAATTCCAAAATAATAAATCTGTCTTCCTTAACACAGAGAAACTATTTAAAATTTCACTCACAGACAGAGTTTTCAACTCATAAAAAAAATTCTATTAAAAAAATTTGCTGTTACAAATTCTTCCTCAAAAGAGGGCTTACAAAAAAAAATCTGACTGCTACAAACACAGTTCAGAAATATCACTCTGTCATTCACTGCTGTTACAAAATATTTCACACTACTATGTAAAATACAAAACACTCTGTTTTTCTGTCTCTGTTTGGAAAAATATTCTGCTGTGTATTTCAAAATTCTGCTCTCTGTCTTTTTCAAACGCACTCTGCTGTGCATAACGATTCTGCTCTGTGTGTAATAATAATATTACAACACTCTGTTTTTTGTATTAGAAAAAAATATCCCAGATTCAATTAATGCCATTAACTGAGATTCAACCACAAAATTCACTGCTTCAGAAATCTTTAATGTCTTCATTAACTTCTGTCAGCACCGCTTAAAATTCGCATTGATCACAGTTTTGACTTGGTGGCACTGTGATATTTCTTCCTTCCCGCACTGCTGTGCAATGAAACTCTGTCTTTTTTTATTACAACACACTGCTGTACATTACATTTCTGTGTAATAATAATAAAAATACAACTCTGCCTCACGGGCCTTTTAATATATATATGTGTTATATATTAAAAATAAAACAAATGCCGTGATAAACATTTTAACCCGCAATCTTTTTAACATATTTGTGTGGCCGTATAATATGTGTGGGCCCCCGGTACGATGGCATTAAATTTGTTCCGAGGGTAAGCTCCTGCTTCTAAAGACTTCCACGACCCATCGGACTTAACTTGCCACTTTGCATTTCTTTTCTTCTTTGCCCGTCTTCTACATTATGCGAGCTGATTCAGTCATTGCTTACTCCCCCTTAATTTCAACTGCTGGGTTTTCCTGCATACCCAAGCATTTCCTGAAATGTTCAAAGCTTTTCTGCTGTAGTGGCTTTGTGAGGATATCTGCAAATTGATCCTCTGTTCTGCAATGCTGCGAAAAAGTCTCACCATTGCTTACCAATTCCCGTATGAAATGAAACTTGGTGTCAATGTGCTTTGTCCTCTTATGAAAAACAAAATTTTTAGACAATGCAATAGCTGAACTATTGTCACAAAAAATCACTGTCCCTTTTACCTATTCTTGACATAAGCTTCTCAACATTTTTCTCATCCAAACTGCTTGACACGCTGCTGCTGTAGCTGCCACATATTTTGCCTCTGCTGTAGACAACACTACAATGGGTTGTTTCTTAGAAGCCCATGAAATGGCTCATGAACCCATATAAAAAACATAACCGGAAGTGCTCTTCCGATCATCAACACTTCCAGCCCAATCACTGTCAGTGTAACCAACTAAATCTGAACATTCTGAAGTAGTATAAAAAATACCAAACCTTTTAGTACCTTTAACATACCTCAAAATTGTTTTTGCTACTTGCCAATGAGTATCATTTGGCTTTTCCATGAACCCGGAAATCAAACTAACAACATGCATTATGTCCGGCCTAGTTGCAGTCAAATCCATGAGGCTGCCAACTATGCTCTTGTACAAACTAGGATCAAAATCCTTGTTGTTGTCCTCTCTGCTTAGTTTTAATCCCATCACTGTGGGAGTGATTGCTGCTTTGCATTCCTGCATGTTAAATCTTTACAGAACTTCATTAACATACTTTGCCTGTGAGATAAAAATCCCATTTTCATCTTGTTCTACTTCTATTCCCAAGAAGTATCTCAACAAACCCATGTCAGTCATCTCAAATTCTTCTTTCATGTCTATTTTAAAATTTTCAATAAGGCAATCATTATTACCTGTAAAAATAACATCATCAACATACAACACTACAATCAAAATTTTACCATCTTGTTCTTTGATGTAGAGGGTGGGTTCTCCCTCACATTTCTCAAAACCATTTTCCAGTATATAGCAATCTATCCTACTGTACCACGCTCTTGGCACTTGCTTCAGCCCATAAAGAGCTTTCTTCAACTTACATACTTTGTGCTCTTGGCCTTTCTTTTCATAACCGAGAGGTTGATCAATGTAAACCTCTTCCATTAACACTCCATTCAGGAATGCTGACTTCACGTGCATTTGGTAAACTTTCCATTTGTTTTGTGCTGCTATGGACAACACTACTCTCATGGTTTCCATTCTGGCAACCGGTGCGAAAGTTTCCTCATAATCTATCCCATGCTTCTGCTTATAACCTTTAACCACAAGCCTTGCCTTGTGTCTCTCTATTTTGCCTTCAACATTACTCTTGGTCTTGTAGACTCATTTAACACCAATGACATCTTTACCTTTTGGGAGTTCAACCAAATCCCAAGTTTTGTTTCTTTCTATGGCATTTATTTCCTCATCCATAGCTTCTATCCATTTCCTATCATTGATAGCTTCTTCGAAATGAACAGGATTATCAACATGACAATATAAAGCAAACAAAGAATTGATACCTTTATTAGCTAAATCTTGTTCATAAATTTCTTTCAAAATTCTGAATTTCCTACCTCTTTCTGTAGGTGTACAAGTGCTTGAAGAAGCACTTGAATTTCCTCCTTGCGGTGTGCTTGGAGAAGCACTGTCATTTCTCCTCAAGGGTGTGCTTTGCTACTCTTTTGTTGGTGTTGCTGTTTGAGGATGTATTTCAGCCAATTCATCATCATTCTCATGATGAGATAAACAGTGTTTTACATTCACTGTTTTCTCTATGCTTCCATCCCAAGCTTCCTCTTCAATGAACTGAACGTCCCTGCTCACAATGAACTTCTTGCTGGATGGGTTATATAACCTGTAGGCCTTGGATTCCTCACTGTATCCAATGAAAATACATTTCTCCCCCTTGCTTTCCAACTTCTTCCTTAGCTGATCCGGAATGTGTGCATAAGCCACACATCCGAAAACCTTCATGTGTGTGACACTTTGCTTTGTGCCACTCCATGCCTCTTCTGGCACTTTGTTCATAACTGCTTTTGTAGGGCACCTGTTCAAGATGTACGCTGCACAATGTACAGCTTCAACCCAATAATCATTAGGCAAATGCTTTGCTTTTAACATGCTTCTCGCCATGTCCATTATAGTTCGGTTCTTCCTTTCAGCTACTCCATTTTGCTGCGGAGTATATCTAGTTGTAAACTGCTTTTGAATACCATTTTCTCTACAAAAACGTAGAAAATATTTAGATATATACTCACCTCCTCTATCAGTCCTTAAGACTTTGATATGCAGCCCACTTTGATTCTCAACAAGTGCTTTGAAATTGCAAAATTTTTCAAACACTTCACTTTTGTTTTTCAAAAATTAAACCCAAGTTTTTCTTGTAAAATCATCTATAAATGTTAAGATATAGTGGCTGTTCGCAAGTGATGGAGTTTGCATTGGTCCACATACATCTGAGTGGACAATCTCTAAGGGTGTTTTTGCCCTTATGCTTTTCCCGGAAGGAAAACTTTCTCTGTGTTGTTTCCCAAGAATACAACCTTCACAAAGGCTGTCCGGTTTTTCTATCAATGGTAAACCACTTACCATTCCTTTTCTGTTCAACAGATTAAGACCTCCAAAGTTGAGATGTCCAAATCTCAAGTGCCATAACCAATTATCATCCTTTGGTTCGCTTTGGAAAGTCTCCTGTGCAATTGCTGTTTTTTCTTCACCATTCTTCAAATCTGCTCTCATTCTAAGAGGGAACATCCTGTTCCTTGTCATCTTCACTTCAGCAATACACTGATTGCTGGGTGGTTTATCCATGATGGTACAAACATCATTATCAAAGAAAACATTATACCCCTTATGGACAAGCTGTCCAACACTTAAGAGGTTACATTTCATTCCTGGAACATAATAAACATCTGCTATGGTTTTCTTTGCACCTAATATTGTTAAAACATTTACATCTCCTTTTCCCATAACAGAAACTTTGCTATCAGTTCCTAGTGTGACTTGTGACTGCACACTTTCATCTAACATAGAAAACATGGCTATGTTTCCTGTCATATGGTTACTACAACCGGAGTCTAGAAACCATAAGTCTTCACTCTTTTCTTCAGCCATATTACAAGCTAAAAACAAATTACTTTGGCTGTTATTTTCTTTTGTGAAATTTGCACTAGTTTCACTTCTCATATCAGTCTGCTTCTTCTTTCTACATTCATTAGCATAATGACCATATTTCTTACAATTATAACATTGGACATTGGACTTATCATACCTTTGTCCTTGAGCATTCTGCTGACCATTCTGTTGGCTGCTGCCTTGGCCTTGATGCTGATTTGGATTGCTGCCCCTTCCTTGAGCATTTGCTGGACTGTTCCTTCCACCTCTGTTTTGGCTTCTGCCTCTTCCTCTTCCTTTGCCTTGCCCTCTTCCTTTTCCGAAAGACATCTGGGTCTTAAAAGCTTGCTCAAGAGATGAGTTTTCACTCCTACCCAATCTCTGTTCATGGGTAATCAGTGATGCATGTAATTCATCCACTGAAAACTTTGTGAGATCCCTAGTCTCCTCTATGGTGGTGACAATCACATCGAATCTTGAGGGTAAACTTCTCAAGAGTTTTTCAACAATCCTTTTGTCTTCAAGAGTCTCTCCATGAGATCTGATTTGAGTGACCATTCCAATCACATGAGTGAAGAATGAGTCAATATTATCTGACTCTTTCATACAGAGAGTCTCAAAGTCTCTCCTCAGCAACTGAAGTTTTGCTGTCTTCACTCTCTCCATGCCTTGATAAGCTGTCTTGAGAGTTTCCCATGCTTCACTGGATTTCATGGCTGCTGCTATCCTTGGAAACACACTCTCATGCACTGCTTGATACAAAAAGAAAAGAGCTTTGGCATCTCTCTTCTTATTGTTCTTTAGTGACTCCCTTTCTGCCTGAGTTAAAAGAATAAACTCTACTTCATTTGTTGGCTCTTCAAAGCCATCCTCAACTAATTCCCATAACTCTTGGGAGACAAATAAAGCTCTCATAGTTATTGACCAGTAGTCATAATTTTTTCCATTGAATTGTGGGAGATGGATATTTCCCAAACTCATACCTGTGCTGGCTCCAGCCATTCTGCACTCTTTACTATGATCTCAAAAACACTTGACTGTGTGTTTAAAACTAATCAACTGCACTGCAATAGTAACACAAAACTATATAGAGAAATACCTTTGGATTCTTTTTGGCTGAGTCTTCACACTACTGGAGAAGCTACTGCAACAAAGAACTCCTTTCCTTCATCTTATTTGACCTTCAAATAGCCTGGACTAGCTCTGATACCATGTTGGAATTTTGCTGAATTCCAAAATAATAAAACTGCCTTCCTTAACAAAGAGAAATATTCAGAATTTCACTTACAGTGACAGAGTTTCACATAAAAAAAATTTCTATTAATAAAATTGCTGTTACAATTCTTCCTCAAAAGAGGGTTTACAAAAAAAAATCTGACTGCTGCAAACACAGTTCAGAAATATCACTTTATCATTCACTGCTGTTACAAAATATTTCACACTGCTGTGTAAAATACAAAACACTCTGTTTTTCTGGAAAATACGCTGCTGTGTATTTCCAAAATTCACTCAATGTCTTTTTCAAACGCACTCTGCTGTGCATAACGATTCTGCTCTGTGTGTAATAATAAAATTACAACACTCTATTTTTTTATTAGAACAAAATATTCCAGATTCAATTAATGCCATTAACTGACATTCAACCACAAAATTCACCGCTTCAGATTTTATTTATGGCATCATAAATTTCTGCAGGCACTGCTTGGAACGCATTGATCACAGCTTTGACTTGATGGCACCCAGATTTTTCTTCTCCCGCACTGTTGTGCTATGTAATTAAAATTACATTTCTTTTGTTTTCTTCAGCGCTGCTGTGATTACATTTCTGGGTAATAAAACAATTACTGTGTATTGAAATACAACAGCAATCTTTACAATGTGCTGAGAACATATCTATTCACCTTACGGGCCTTTTAACATATGTATGTATTGCTTATATTAAAAATAAAACAAACAACATTTAAAACCTTTTTTAAAACCAACTATTTAAAAAATGCCGTGATAAAAACATTTAACCGACGATCATTATATAACATATAACATATGACATATGGGCCGTATAATATATATGGGCCCCCACCTGATGACGTCAGCTGTTCCGAGGGGGTAAGCTCCTCCGCCCACAAGACTTCCACGACCCCCGCGGACTTTGCCCCCGCTTCATCTCTACGCTGCATTTACTGTGCAATTGGAAATTAATTCCAACACTCCCCCTTAATTTCAACTGCTGGGTTTTCTTGCATACCCATGCATCTTCTGAAATATTCAAAGCTTTTCTGCTGTAGTGGCTTTGTGAGGATATCTGCAAATTGATCCTCTGTTCTGCAATGCTGCAAAACAATCTCGCCATTGCTTACCAATTCTCGTATGAAATGAAACTTGGTGTCAATGTGCTTTGTCCTTTTATGAAAAACAGAATTTTTAGACAATGCAATAGCTGAGCTATTGTCACAAAATATCACTGTCCCTTTTACCTGTTCTTGACATAAGCTTCTCAACATTTTCCGCATCCAAACTGCTTGACACGCTGCTGCTGTAGCTGCCACATACTCTGCCTCTGCTGTAGACAACGCTACAATGGGTTGTTTCTTAGAAGCCCATGAAATGGCTCCTGAACCCATATGAAAAACATAACCGGAAGTGCTCTTCCGATCATCAACACTTCCAGCCCAATCACTGTCAGTGTAACCAACTAAATCTGAACATTCTGAAGTAGTATAAAAAATACCAAACCTTTTAGTACCTTTAACATACCTCAAAATTCTTTTTGCCTCTTGCCAATGAGTATCATTTGGCTTTTCCATGAACCTGGAAATCAAACTAACAACAGGCATTATGTCCGGCCTAGTTGCAGTCAAATACATGAGGCTGCCAACTATGCTCTTGTACAAACTAGGATCAAAATCCTTACTGTTGTCCTCTCTGCCTAGTTTTAATCCCATCACTGTGGGAGTGATTGCTGCTTTGCATTCCTGCATGTTAAATCTTTCCAGAACTTCATTATCATACTTTTCCTGTGAGATAAAAATCTCATTTTCATCTTGTTCTACTTCTATTCCCAAGAAGTATCTCAACAAACCCATGTCAGTCATCTCAAATTCTTCTTTCATGACTGTTTTAAAATTTTCAATAAGGCAATCATTATTACTTGTAAAAATAACATCATCAACATACAAGACTACAATCAAAATTTTACCATCTTGTTCTTTAATGTAGAGGGTGGGTTCTCCCTCACATTTCTCAAAACCATTTTCCAATAGATAGCAATCTATCCTATTGTACCACGCTCTTGGCGCTTGCTTCAGCCCATAAAGAGCTTTCTTCAACTTACATACTTTGTGCTCTTGGCCTTTCTTTTCATAACCGAGAGGTTGATCAATGTAAACCTCTTCCATTAACACTCCATTCAGGAATGCTGACTTCACCTCCATTTGGTAAAATTTCCATTTGTTTTGTGCTGCTATGGACAACACTGCTCTCACAGTTTCCATTCTGGCAACCGATGCGAAAGTTTCCTCATAATCTATCCCATGCTTCTGCTTATAACCTTTGACCACAAGCCTTGCCTTGTGTCTCTCTATTTTGCCTTCAGCATTACTCTTGGTCTTGTAGACCCATTTAACACCAATGACATCTTTATCTTTTGGGAGTTCAACCAAATCCCAAGTTTTGTTTCTTTCTATGGCATTTATTTCCTCATCCATAGCTTCTATCCATTTCCTATCATTGATAGCTTCTTCGAAATGAATAGGATCATCAACATGACAATATAAAGCAAACAAAGAATTGATACCTTCATTTGTTATATCTTGTTCATAAATTTCTTTCAAACTTCTGAATTTCTTACCTCTTTCAGTAGGTGTACAAGTACTTGAAGAAGCACTTGAATTTCCTCCTTGTGGTGTGCTTGGAGAAGCACTTTCATTTCTCCTCAAGGGTGTGTTTTTCTCTTTTGTTGGTGTTGCTGTTTGGGGATGTATTTCAGCCAACTCATCATCATTCTCATCATGAGATAAACAGTGTTTAACATTCACTGTTTTCTCTATGCTTCCATCCCAAGCTTCCTCTTCAATGAACTGAACATCCCTGCTCACAATAAACTTCTTGCTGGATGGGTTATATAACCTGTATGCCTTGGATTCCTCATTGTATCCAATGAAAATACATTTCTCCCCCTTGCTGTCCAACTTCTTCCTTAGCTGATCCGGAATGTGTGCATAAGCCACACATCCGAAAACCTTCATGTGTGTGACACTTTGCTTTGCGCCACTCCATGCCTCTTCTAGCACTTTGTTCATAACAGCTTTTGTAGGACACCTGTTTAAAATATATGCTGCACAATGTACAGCTTCGGCCCAATAATCATTAGGAAAATGCTTTGCCTTAAGCATACTCCTCGCCATGTCCATTATGGTTCGGTTCTTCCTTTCGGCCACTCCATTTTGCTGCGGAGTATATCTAGTTGTAAACTGCTTTTGAATACCATTTTCTCTACAAAAACGTAGAAAATATTTAGAGATATACTCACCTCCTCTATCAGTCCGTAAGACTTTGATATGCAGCCCACTCTGGTTCTCAACAAGCGCTTTGAAATTGCAAAATTTTTCAAACACTTCACTTTTGTTTTTCAAAAAGTAAACCCAAGTTTTTCTTGTAAAATCATCTATAAATGTTAAGATATAGTGGTTGTTCGCAAGTGATGGAGTTTGCATCGGTCCACATACATCTGAGTGGACAATCTCTAAGGGTGCTTTTGCCCTTATGCTTTTCTCGGAAGGAAAACTTTCTCTGTGTTGTTTCCCAAGAATACAACCTTCACAAAGGCTATCCGGTTTCTCTATCAATGGTAAACCACTTACCATTCCTTTTCTGTTCAACAGATTAAGACCTCCAAAGTTGAGATGTCCAAATCTCAAGTGCCATAACCAATTATCATCCTTTGGTTCGCTTTGGAAAGTCTCCTGTGCAACTGCTGCTTTTTCTTCACCATTCTTCAAATCTGCTCTCATTCTGAGAGGGAACATCCTGTTCCTTGTCATCTTCACTTCAACAATACACTGATTGCTGGGTGGTTTATCCATGATGGTACAAACATCATTATCAAAGAAAACATTATACCCCTTATGGAAAAGCTGTCCAATACTTAAGAGATTACATTTCATTCCTGGAACATAATAAACATCTGCTATGGTTTTCTTTGCACCTAATCTTGTTAAAACATTTACATCTCCTTTTCCCATAACAGAAACTTTGCTATCAGTTCCTAGTGTGACTTGTGACTGCACACTCTCATCTAACATAGAAAACATGGCTATGTTTCCTATCATATGGTTACTACAACCGGAGTCTAGAAACCATAAATCCTCATTCTTTTCTTTAGCCATATTACAAGCTAAAAACAAATTACTTTGGCTGATATTTTCTTTTGTGAAATTTGCACTAGTTTCACTTCTCATATCATTCTGCTTCTTCTTTCTACATTCATTAGCATTATGACCATATTTTTTACAATTGTAACATTGGACATTGGATTTATCATACCTTTGTCCTTGAGCATTCTGCTGACCATTCTGTTGGCTGCTGCCTTGGCCTTGATGCTGATTTGGATTGTTGCCCCTTCCTTGAGCATTTGCTGGACTGTTCCTTCCACCTCTGTTCTGGCTTCTGCCTCTTCCTCTCTTGTTTCCTCTGCCTTGCCCTCTTCCTTTTCCGAAAGACATCTGGGTCTTAAAAGCATTTTCAAGAGATGAGTTTTCACTCCTACCCAATCTCTGTTCATGGGTCATCAGTGATGCATGTAGTTCATCCACTGAAAAATTTGTGAGATCCCTAGTCTCCTCTATGGTGGTGACAATCACATCGAATCCTGAGGGTAAACTTCTCAAGAGTTTTTCCACAATCCTCTTGTCTTCAAGAGTCTCTCCATGAGATCTTATTTGTGTGACCATTCCAATCACATGAGTGAAGAATGAGTCAATAGTATTTGACTCTTTCATACAGAGAGTCTCAAAGTCTCTCCTCGACTTGGCCCCGAAGTTTTCTTGTCTTACTCTTTCCATGCCTTGATAAGCTATCTTGAGAGTTTCCCATGCTTCACTGGATTTCTTAGCTGCTGCTATCCTTGGAAACACACTCTCATGCACTGCTTGATACAAGAAGAAAAGAGCCTTGGCATCTCTCTTCTTATTGTTCTTTAGTGACTCCCTTTCTGCCTAAGTTAAAACATAAAATTCTGCTTCATTTGCTGGCTCTTCAAAGCCATCCTCAACTAATTCCCATAACTCTTGTGAGGTAAATAAAACTTTCATATTTATTGACCAGTAGTCATAATTTTTCCCATTGAATTGTGGGAGATGTATATTTCCCAAACTCATACCTGTGCTGGCTCCAGCCATTCTGCACTCTTAACTATGATCTCAAAAACACTTGACTGTGTGTTTAAAATTAACTGACTGTTCTGCAACAGTAACACAAAACTTATATAGAGAAATACCTTTGGATTCTTCTTTTCTGAGTCTTCACACTGCTGGAGAAGCTGCTGCAACAAAGAACTCCTTTCCTTCAGCTTATTTGACCTTCAAATAGCCTGGATTGGCTCCGATACCATGTTGGAATTTTGTTGAATTCCAAAATAATAAAACTTCCTTCCTTAACACAGAGAAACTATTTAAAATTTCACTCACAGACAGAGTTTTCAACTCAGAAAAAAAATTTCTATTAAAAAAATTTGCTGTTACAAATTCTTCCTCAAAAGAGGGCTTACAAAAAAAAATCTGACTGCTGCAAACACAGTTTAGAAATATCACTCTGTCATTCACTGCTGTTACAAAATATTTCACACTGCTGTGTAAAATACAAAACACTCTGTTTGGAAAAATACTCTGTTGTGTATTTCCAAATTCTGCTCTCTGTCTTTTTCAAACGCACTCTGCTGTGCATAACGATTCTGCTTTGTGTGTAATAATAATATTACAACACTCTGTTTTTTGTATTAGAACAAAATATCCCAGATTCAATTAATGCCATTAACTGACATTCAACCACAAAATTCACCGCTTCAGAAATCTTTAATGTCTTCATTAACTTCTGTCAGCACCGCTTAAAATTCGCATTGATCACAGTTTTGACTTGGTGGCACTGTGATATTTCTTCCTTCCCGCACTGCTGTGCAATGAAACTCTGTCTTTTTATATTACTAACACACTGCTGTACATTACATTTCTGTGTAATAATAAAAAAATACAACTCTGCCTCACGGGCCTTTTAATATATATATGTGTTATATATTAAAAATAAAACAAATGTCGTGATAAACATTTTAACCCGCAATCTTTTTAACATATTTGTGTGGCCATATAATATGTGTGGGCCCCCCAGCTGATGACGTCAGCTGTTCCGAGGGGGTAAGCTCCTCCGCCCACAAGACTTCCACGACCCCCGCGGACTTAACTTGCCGCCTGCATTTCTTTGCTGCCGTCTTCTGTTATGCGGGCAGTTGGAAATTAATTCCAACAATTTTGAGGCTTTTAATAGGTTTTATTTGGCTTTTAACAGAAGGCGCTTTAGCTATTTTGAGGTTATTATTTAACAATAATCTAATAGGTTTCCTTTGGCTTTTAACAGAAGGCCCTTTAGCTATTTTGAGGGTCTTTTTATGGAGGAAACTTTTCTGTTTTCAGAAATAAGAATAACATAAAATAATTGAGAATATGCAATTCATGATACTGGAAAACTTATTTAATAATGTTGGTACAGGAAAATATTTGTGAATGGCATGGATATTTTATTTAAAAATGTTGGTACAGGAAAATTCGATGAAAAGATATTTTTGAAGGACATGGATGGATAGTTTGTTTAGTAACGTGTTTGTGAATCTAAAAGGAGGAAAAATGGTTATAAAAAAGAATAGGAAAAATGGTAAAAAAAGAATTGCTCGATTTTTTTCATGACCAAAGCGATGTAGCAGTCCTTTTTCTGGGTTAATTATCGCTCTTAAATTGCAGTCTTTTTTCCAGGTTAATTATTCCTCTCAACTTTATACAGGGTACGACATATTTTTGGCTTAATTTAAATCTGTGCTAATAAATATATAAGTTCAAATGTTTGAATCTGTAACAATTACCTTCGCTGACAAAAAGCAACATCTCCATTGAGCAAAAACTTCCTTCGCTATCTAGTTTCTCACAACCTGGGCAACTTCACTTTGGAAATGGCAGAAATGGCTAACTCGAGAGGAAACTCCACCTTGGAAATGGCTAACTAGAAAGTCCTGCGCAACTCACTCTGAAAATGCCTTGCTTGACGGCCCTACGAAACTCCTCAATGATGCCCCTCTTCTTTATAGTGAGGACACCATACTTGTTCTCTGTTCAAGTAAATTGTTGTTGTGCAGGGTTCGGTGACGGGTGCTGGGGAGTGATGGTGAAAGGTGGCAGCAGGTGTGCAGCAGTGGCCTCAGGTGACAGGTGTGACGGGTGCTGGGGAGCGATGGATAAAGGTGGCAGCAGGTGTGCAGCAGTGGCCTCAGGTGACGGGTGCTAGGGAGCGATGGCGAAAGGTGGTGGCAGGTGTGCAGCAGGTGTGTGCGGCCAGGGAAGTCCATGAGAATGAAATGAGTCATAAAATACATTGGCTGCAAAAACTTATTGAAAGCAGTATATAAAAATCGTATCACCATAAAAATATTTGGATCCAAAAATTCAGATATAAGCAAGCTTTGCCTCGACCGAACTTTGGATAAAACGTTATTGCCAAAAAGAAATTGCATCAGGCTCCGTGAAGTCCGTAATAAGAGATAACAACCCAAAACTTTGTTTAAAATTTCGGTAAATGAAATTGCGAGTATTAAACTTGGGTTAAAATGGACGAAAGCTTGGTCAAGATCAAGCCATTGCTATAGCCCTGAAGGCAGGAACTAATAAGTTGTCTTATGGAAAGGTTCTGTGTAGTGATGGAATGCAAATCTTGTTCTTTAATTACTCTTCATCTTAATTGGCATTTTAAAAAAGTGAATTATTTATATCATATTTGTCATATTGTTCAAAACTAAAAAAATTGGATTGTGTATTATGACAAGTTTAAAATTTGTAAGAAGCTTTCTATACTAATTCAAATTAGTATAAAATTTGGATATAAACACTTTTTTTTTAATGAAAACCAATAATATTAAAAATAAAAGAATTAAAAAATAAATAAAAATATATAAAATGAAAAATAAATTAATAAAAGTTTTACAAAATAAAAATAATTTATTAATTAAGTTATAAGGACTTAATATTTCATTTTGGCTTCTACCTACTCTCTATATTTTTATATGTGTGAGGTCCTTGTCATGGATACCATTTCATAGATTATGCTATACTAATAACCTATATGATAGGATGAAAATTTCAACTACTTTGAGTTTTCATGTTGGTTCCTTATTGAGGGCCTCTTTGGCATGCACATCCCTTCCCTTATTAGACAATGGTGTCTTAAAGGAATTGAACGAGCACTTGTCTCTATCACTAGTGGGCTTACTGATTAATATGTCCAAAAACCGAAATGCATTCAAATTATTATCGCCTACCACTTGAAGGACTGGTTGACACAGATTTTGCACTGACTGCTTCTTTTTAGGTTGCTTGCGCATGTTTAGTATCCTTGCATAGCTAGGAGAATGAATCGACTGTAACAAGGAGAAGAACCGTAGTTATGGCAGAATTTAGCAGTTCGAGGCTTATTCAAAACTACAAAACAAGACAATTATTGAAACTAAGGCTTAAATGAAGGATATTAACTATAAAAAATAAGTGGTTGTATGTAGGACGATACTAAAATGAACGATAGATAAACTTAATTTAAGTTGAAATGACCTATATTTACTTATGGAGATGTCATTATTAAACAAAATATTAAAGCTAACCATTTGATTAATCATACGCTAAGATTAACCATAATTCGCATCATGGCAGTAAGGCCATCTTTAGGTAATATGTTATAAGAAGGCCACAGTGAGAGAAAGAATTGTTTGTCATTTAACTAGAGAATTTTAGGGTCTATGTACAAATATTATATAAAGTTGTCAAATATTAATGTGGCGTAATGTGACACATGGTAACATTTGATAAGATCTTGTGTAAATAATTCCATGTAAAATCTATGGGCATGTCATCCCACGAAGGATTACTCGAGTGGAAGTTAGGTTTCAACATTTAAAAGGAGCCTAGGTTCGATAACTAAAAGAGTCTAAGAGACAAAATGTTTCAAGAGACTTGTTCGAAAAAAATTTCATCTATTCATGGGGGTTTGCGTAAGGTAAAACACTTGACAAGTGAATGGGCCACGACAAGATTGTCATAAAATTTTCCGAGAAAATATCGGTAATGTCAGGAAAATTTGTGCCCCACCATGGGATGATTAAGAAGTAAACATGGAAGGGTCAACTAGAGAAATGAGAGTGTGGATGGGAACAAATATTTTTAATTAAAAAATAAGTTTTTTCCGCAACCGAGGTTTTTCCAAAATTATTCCAATAAAAGAGAGCGTTGTTCGAGATATTCATGTCTCAAGAGACAAGAAATTTTTTTATCAATGAAAAAATTAAACATTTTTTATTTTTTTGAAAACTTTACAAGTGATTTGTCTATGAAATATGTAGAAGGTGAAATGCCATTGTGATTTTACAAGGAGAAAACTATATATATATATATATAAGTAGGATATGTAAACTTAAAAGGGTCCCCATTTTTTATGGATTAGTTACAAAATGGGGGGTTGTTGTTTTACTACAACAAAACCTTAGCCAAAACTAATATACCCACATAAGATGTATTTAATATATATTTCTAATACATGAATGTTGGCATGTATATTATTATATATATAAACATAATATGTGATTTTATATATATTGGTATATATACACGCATAATATGTTGATATATAGTATATGATATATACTTTTACATGTATTGGTATATATATGTCGACATATATATGAACATTATATATATTTGTATATATATATCTGTGTGTGTGTGTGTACACATATACCTAAGTTTATTTATTCACATAATATTGCATGAGGATTTGCAAAGTCTCTGGTGTGGGGAAGACACTCGACTTTCATTTTCAGGTCTTTACTACTATCAAAAGTGAAAAATTTTCGTTAATACTCCCTCTTTTAGTCGATGGTCATTCCTATTTTTTCACAATTACTTTCATTGTGGTCATCACATGTTGATGAGGTGTGATGTTAAATTCAATGTTCTTCCCTTATTTTTAATTGACTTATTTGAGCTAGAGCTTGCCTTTTCTAATATTAGTATCAGATCCTATAACCCTAAAAAATATCTAGTAACCAAAATCGTTATTTGTCATATCTATGCGCCCCTAGGGTGAAATTTTCCACGTGGTTTTCATTTTTAGGTGGCTTGAGATGGATCAATGTTGGTTGGATTTCTCATAGTTTAAACAAAGAAGGTGACAACTCACAATCAATGCACTAGTTAAAGACATTGTGGCAATGCATACAACAACCAAAATTGGATAATTAATCAGTTTAAAGGTTTTAGAAAATGACACGGATATTTTCATGCATGCCATGTCATGAAAATATCCTATGCCAAAATACAAAAAATTACCCACATTAGTGAGAGCTATATGCTGCAATGGAATTACACACCACTCTATTTTTGGGATGTAAACAATTAAGAAGTGTTTGTGTACTCGGAGGTTATTCATGGTTCAATACACCCTCCTTGTATTATATACCATCTATAACAAGTGAAGGTCAAAGTTAGATGATTATAATATTAAAGTATTGGTCAAGAAACACTCAAACTATGTATTGGAAAATTGTTCCAATGGTCCAATATGAAGGCCATATGTTGGTGTATATTTCAGTTTGATGACAAGGCATATGTGGATCCATGCTAAGTCTATGTAGATTGTCTTTACAATTGTAATGTGAACTTGTGTATTCCTCTTTTAATATAAATTATGGTATTCTAAGTTTTATTTCAAAAAAGTACTTAGACTATAGGTTTTCTTTTGTAGCATGAGTTAGTAGGTAAGCCCCCCTACCTAGTTTGCGTTTTGAATTCATTTATTTCTTAGTTAGAATATCTAATTAGATATTTTTTTACTTTTTCTTATATGTATATTAATATTCTAATTCTTTTTAATTTCAGTTCTTGAACTTTCATATGTTATTTATTGAAAAGATGTGGATTCCTTAGAGAGGTTGGAATTGAAGGTTGATGAACACAAGTTATTTTTAAGGAATTTCAAAACTATTTGATGCTTATGCAAAAGAAAGTATTTTGATCAGAGATCATAAAATACTTTTGTAAATGTAATCCTAGTGATCACGTGAACCTGTAGCATTTTACTTTCTTTCTAATTGAATTATATATTTTAAGTGTAAAGTGTGCATTCCCCCTACAAAAGTTAGGCCCTGAAGGTTGAAGAATGAAAGTGCTTCTTAAGGAATCATAGAATCATTTGATGTCAAACAAAGGAATATGAATGGAGTCCACAAATTTTCTTGAAAACATAAGCTCATTTATCCAACAAATCTTTGTTTCCCTTTAATTTCCAGGCTGATAATTCATTTTATTGTCAATGCATGCCTTAGAGCATTCGATTGTAAATTTCTTTCATAGCTTAAAAATCATTTGTGTACTAGCTCCACACATACAATGTGGGTGTTTATAAGTTTAATACCATAGATTGACAATTAAATATAATTGAAAGTTAAGTAACTAAAATTCTTAACAATAATATTCTCAAACTAAAGGATTTTGTATACAATCAATTTTGAGCAACCTCCTCAAATAAAAATATGTTACTATAATGTAAGATTCCTCAAATTTGATGTGGAAGCTAGGAACCCTCTCTAAATTTAATAATAAGAGGTGACACAAAATCCATTTTAAATATCCTTCTCAAAAATCAATTTTGAACAACCTCCTCAAATAAGTTATATGTGGATAAACTTTTAAAACTCTTGGAAACCCTTCAAATTTGAGGATAGAATCTTAATATGAAACATGTCTATCATAATAAACACTTTTTAATTGAGAAAAAGTTACAAAAGGGATCATTCTTCCTAGCGACTTCAAAAAATCAAGACTTTAACATAATCTTCTCAAAAATGGAAAATTTATATATTATACTTACCATATATTATTAGATATATTAAGATAATGTAATGAATAAATATCATATAATGATTGTTGTATAGCTAATCATTAAAAAATATTAATGATTACATTATATAATAATTGTCATATGCCTATTGTTATATAATATTTGTTTATTATATTATAATCATAAATCTAATCAGATATATCAAAGTGACCAATAGTTAAGAACATGTGTTTTTTCCTAGGAAAATAAAAATTTAAATATAAAGAGATTTTCCCACAAACAAGTGTCTACAACAATTTTGGTTTCAAACTTGGATATGACCTTAAAATTAAATTATTATTGTTATTATTTGTTACCCTTTTAATTAAAGAAAAGCTATGAAAGATGTAAAACTATTTTTTTCTTTAATTGAATAGAGTTATATTCTTAAACTAAACTATGGAGAGATATTAAATCCGTCATGTGCTAATTTCTTTTTAGAGGGTAGTATAGATTTTTCCATTTTTTAAATTTCTTTTTTTAATGTATAAATCTATTAAATGCCTTGAAAATTTGGTTGAGCACTTGAATAGGTAGAGTGCACAATTTATACTTACAATTCCAACAAATTTTAGCACATTTCAAATCACTAAAAACATATCCAAAATAGTCAAAATGTAGCATAGTCAAACTAATTAAAATGTTTTAACCATATTTTTATTGTAATATTTTATTTATAACTTAATTTTTTACTTATTATTAATATTTTTCAAATGCCATATATTAATTTTATATTAAGAATTGAATAAATTTCATATATCAGTTTTATTATTCTTATTAAGAAATAATAGTTTTTTTTATTAGTTTCGATATTTATTCTTTTAATAGTTTTTTTTTCAAATGCCATATATGAATTTTATATTAATAATTGTATATGTTTCAGAGTTAATGAAATATTCTTACCACATCCTCTAAGTTTTAATGTCAATGATAAATCGAGATAGCACACTTATAACTTTTTTAATTATAAGTAATCAAATTAACATATTTACTTTTATTTTTAATTATAGTTGACATTTTTTTTATTTAAAAAATATTTTATTTTTCTTCTAAAAAATACACGTGTCAACTTGATAGACATAATGTGTTTATGACCATAATCGTATTTTTTTTTACTTTTAATTACTTTTATATTTTTTTAAAGCTGATATAAAGTTATATTATTTTACATGAACATTGAAATATTTTATTTATGATTGAGAGTAAGAATAAAATATTCTTATATCTATTTTGAGTCCTAATAATGTATTTGATTAAAACTAACAACTAACTAAATCATTTATTTATTTTTGTTTTGATTATGATAAACATTTTTTTAGAAATATTTTATTTAAAAAAAATAAAAATGAATTAGATATTAAACATTAAACATTTACCTCATAACTTCTTAAAATTGAAAAAAAAAACAATTTTTTAAAAAAATTATAAGATTTCTAAAATCATTATTAATATATGAATAACCGTTATTATTTTTTAATCTAACTTATACATAAATGTAAACCAATCATTCTTTAAATTTTAAATAAAAAATTCCACTAATTAAATGTAAATTGGCTTCACATGAGTACGAGTGCTTCCATTTAGTATGATAATTTTTTTTCAGCCAAAATTATACTGGAGCAACCATATCCCTATGCGGTTGATTCTTTGCACATGGGCTGCATTTATTTATTTATCTTCAGTTTCTTACTAGACGACACGGAGACGGACGAGTTGTTTTTAGTGAGATTGATAAGTTGTTTTTAGTGAGATTTTTTGGAAGT